>JANZLQ010000079.1:7285174-7311968 GCA_026212715.1 Elanus axillaris | reverse complement strand
ATTTGTATCCTCATTGTTCTAACTTCTTTTTTTTGTGTTGCCCCAGTAAATTGTCCTTATCTCAACCCTCGGGGTTTTGGGTTTTCTTTCTTTTTTTTTTCTTTCTGGTTCTCCTCGCCATCCCACCGGAGGGGGGCGGGGGGAGTGAGCAAGCGTCTGCGTGGTCCTTTGTTACCGGCTGGGCTGAAACCACGACACCTATATTTGTTTATGCATATTTCACATACTTCCCAGGATATGCAGAGCTCTATTTTAGGTTAGGGAGGGGGAATAGGATAAAAAAAGTGAAATGAAAAAGGATAAAGTTTATGTATCAGGAAATCAATAGGACTTAGACAAATCTAAGGATACCAAAAAAAGCAAAAACACTTCTACTAATCTGATTGATTTGTCACAGGATAGGCTTTCTGCGTATTCAATATATAATTTATAATTAATAAGGCTGTCTATACTATTTAAATTACAGCACGCACCCAAACTGCAAAATGCATTTGCATATATCATCAACGTAGTTGACCTCTAAATACTTAGTTTACTTGAACTGATTTGACAACATAAAATTAACTTAAAGAAGAAAGGATGGAAAGTGTAGATTAAAATGAAATAATACTCAGGAGTAAATCTCCTCTGCAGACTGGTCTGACACATTCAATCCTGTATTGTCCTCTGCTGCAGTTGCCAAGAAGTGTGTGAAAGAGCAGTTGCAATGGTGATATGGATACCCACCACGTTGTTTTGGAGTTGGGGCGACCAGGTCTTTTGAGGAACACCACAAATAATCTTTTACTTCTATCCATCTGAGAAGAATTTGGTATTGCAATTGCAAATCTGATTGGTTTTGTGCAAGTGCAGTTATGGGTTAGTACTTTTACTACATGATTCAGTAGGCAAGAAATCTTCATATCAAATATTTCCTGTTCTATTCACACTAGGAAGTGACTCTTCATAGCTCTAGCTCTTTCACTCATCAGGTATAATACTATGTGCACCAACATTAGGGAATGCATTTTCATCAATATTAGGAACCATATCAGCTCCTATAGTTCTGGTTTTGTCATCAATTATACCTAGTTTTATTACTGGTTCTATTAGTTGAAACTTCTGCACAAGTGGATTAGTTCTCGGTTTTATAATAAAAATATATTTTATGAGTCTATAAAAATTTAAAATAGCTTCATACCATCTTAAGAATGCCTTTACATGTAAAGTATTTAGGTGTGGTATAACAATGATGATTCATGCTATTATTTTATATTTGTACATCACATGAAAAGTAGTATGGAGTGCCTTAAAAGGTGAAATACAAATGTTAACAATATACTGATCAGTCTTCAGAGGTCATTTGATTTTTAGAGTTGCCATGTAGGTAACACAGGACATTTTGATTTAAAAAAAAACAATACAAATTCTAAATCTCTGTTTTATTTCTACTTCCTCATTTGATCTGATAGTTTAGCTTATGTAAATTGGTGAAGTTGAAGAGTATGTTAATTTGTATCAGCTGAATCTTCTGACCTGAATTAAAAAAAACAGCTAGAACAATGAGGCAAGCAGATAACATTTTCCAAGCCATTTTAACTTTCTTTCTAACAGTTCCAGTGCTGCTCATAGCAAATGGTGACATAAGGTCTTCACAGTATTATACACCTGGTACCCAATTAATTTTCTGCTCCCATGCTCATTAACACAGTAGATATAGCCATTTGTTCCCTCTCTTCTTCTGCTGGACTATTTTATTTCTTTGATCATTGCCCTGCAAAGCATTATTGATATTTCATTTCTTCACTCTGTGAATCTGTTGAAAAAAAGATAGAGTCAATATTTGTGAGTTAACTTGGCTTCTCAGTGGTATCTTTTACTTGATGACACAGCTCACATATGCATGCTCAATTTCAGGGCAGTGCACAGATTTTGTGGTTTATCCTCATCTTTAGTGTAAAGGGAAAATGCAACTTAAATTCCAAGTCTGCAGTCGGGTGAGGTTTTGGAAGCTTTGTGTATGGAAGCTAGTATATAATTTTGACCAATAAAAGAAATTTTTCTGGTTCATCATAAGAGTTCAAGTACAATGAAACAGGAGATGTTATATATTATAGGGATTAAAGTGGGAATAAAACAATCCAGATACTCTGTAGTCTTCATGGGGTTAAGGTGATGTCACTTACTGTCTGCAGATGTCTTTGAGTTTAATTTTCATCCACCCAAGATCAAGAGGCATATTTCAGTATGTACAAAGACTGCCTATATCTAAGGGCGTAAAATATTATTTAATAAGATATGGCCAGGTTTTTTTCTTCTTTAGTTTCTCTTATTGTTGTGCTTTAAATTTACATTTTTCTAGAGTAGAAATTTTGAACCATACTTTCTAGGGTCATTAAGCTTGTATTTAGTAGGGGTACCTTTGGGATTGGAATGAGTGACAGCTTATAAAATTTGGAGGCATTGGAGACCTCTGTATATGATTGACATGAAAAGCATCGAATTCCTTGATTTTAAGAGTGTTTGTAGAGGCTCAAGGCATAAGGCTGTGTGTTTTTTAAACTATCTTTTCTGATACACTCAGTTCTGATACTCATGTATTTTGTTTTTGTTTCACAGCAGAATCATCTGTAGCCCTTGAAATAACTAATGGAAAGGATAAAAGGCGTATAGACTGTAGCATATTTCCAGGGGGAAAAAAAATAGAATGAAAAAAAAAAAAAAGAAGAAACTCCCTTGTGGAAGGTGCTTTTCTCATTATTTTCAAGTGGATAATTGTTTCATTATCTGAATGCTACAACTTCTTTTTCCTTTTGTGATTTACTTGCTTGTTTTTCCTACAAGCTATTAAGCATAGAGAAGCTTTGTTCACTTACTATCCTCTGTAGAATGACTCTGTGAGTCATTTGGTAAAACATGTATTTTATACAATGTGAGTACTTCACTAACTTGTTTGGCGTGGGTGTAATATGTGCTTGGATGTTGCGTAGGTAGCTCTTGCACTCTGAGTGGCACAATGTTGGTTTACCAGATGGAAGAAAGATGGTGATTGTATTGGAAGCTCTCAGCTGCCTCTTGGCACCCACAATTCCCATGCCTATGATGACCACATATTCCTTCTCCATCGCTTCTAGCAAACTGGTGAGGTGGTTCTTTGTTCTAGTCTCATCTCCATTTAAAATGTATTTCCATTCTGCCGCTAGTTTCTCAAACAGCACGGGGAACGCTGAATGTAATGGAAGATGTGCTGCTAATATAAATCTCTGCAGTGAAGGATCATGGCCAGCTACTTTAAAACTTCAGTACATTTAAACAAAGCCATATTTTTAAAGTTTGTTGTCCACTGAAATGTCAACAGCAGCAACTGTCATGAGAGAGTATCATGACAGAGATCTTCTGAACCTTCTGAAACCTTCTGAAAACCTGGTCACATGGTCCCACTGAGGATCTCAGTGGGAGTTGAGAGGATTTTTATTGTTCTTGTGTTGTTGTTGGTTAAAATGGGTTCATGGTAGGTGCTAAACATTTGAAAATAAACCCCACATGTTTTCTCACCTAGTGATCTGAAATTTATACTGCGAGAGACCTCAAACTTGTTGTTCATGAAGTCTCTCTAGTATAATGCTGTGGGGATATCACCCTTTTTTCTGTATGGGTAAATATGGTGGCTTCAAAAGTGTAGTGTTGATTTAGAAGAAAAATATAAAAGGAGTTGGATAAGTAACAGATCTATATTAAAGAGTGTGTCAATGGTAGACTTAGTGGGAAACCAGTAACAATAGGCATTTATAGTTTACTCAAACATGTAGAGCTGAGATTTCTGAAACAGGCTGATGCATTTTGAACTACCATCGAATTTGCTTCTCAGTTCATAAAATCCATCTCTACTGCTAGGGAAGACTCTACAAAACCAACATAAATATCAGACTGTTTTTGTATTCATTGTGCAGCACCCTGTAAACACCCTGTCTACATTCTTCAGTCTATAGTAGTCGCCTGGGATACTCTTTTCTTTAACAATCTCCTCAGACTTCAATGGTACTCTACAGTGTAGTAAGTGTAACACCTAGGAGTAAATATTTGCAAGTCTTGGATTAACATGTGTACAGGGAGGTATAGACTACAACACAGGAAAGAGAAGGATGAGAGAAATGATAATGTCCTTTTGAAATTGTATTTTAATCATTTTAGCTCCATTTACATTTCTAATTGTTAAATAGTAGTATAAGGGTTTAATTTCCTTCTGTACAGGAAAGGCTCTTTTGGAGTCTGCTGCTTACTTCATATAATGCAGAAAATGATGCCTTTTGGAATCTGAATCCTGTGTTTTATGACCTAGCCTACTGAATCACTTTACAGAAAGGTGCCATCTTAACTCAGTATAGATTTCTCAATTGTTCATACTCCTGAAACAAAAAAATATGTCATCTGCTACCTTAATATTAATACTACTTTCCCAATAATTATATACTCATTTGGAAATATCTTCCTATGGGTTTTCTGCTTACCAGAAAACAAAATATAAGAAAATGTGTAATTCCTATATGCTAGAAAATCTTACATTTTTGTAGTTGCTGTGCAGTAACAGATAGTGCTGCAATAAATTTGTGAGGGAAGACAGTATAGTGGATGGAACAGGAACTTCTGTAACTACAACATACTCATCTTCCTCCTCGGTGAAGTGTTTCCATGCTGACCACAAAAGTGTTGCAACAAAAGCTGCTCTATTTACTATAAAAACTAAACAAGCAAAAACAACTATGCAGGGCCAAAGACAGGAGAAAAATTAAAGTTTCAGTTAAGTCTTCAGAGAACAGATGAACTAATCTCAGAAGCACTTATGTATTACAGTTTAGAGAAATTAGACACTGGACTTCATTGTGAGATGGAGAACTTTTAGGTGTAAACAACGTAAACCTTCTAACCACAGTGAACTTAATGCCCAAGGACAAAAAAAAGTGAGAAGAGAAGCAGTGTCATTGCCAAGTAAGAGAAGAGTATTGTACCACTGCAGAACTATAAAAAAGAGCCCCTTTGGAAAAAAAAAGACTTAGAATTTTTTAATCTGACTTCGTGTAAGTCCACTGTCAGTTTGAAAATCAATAAGAAAATGATGGCAATGCTGCAAAGAGTTTTTGTCAGCGTGGGATGCACAGTTGAGCTGGTGCAGTTACATGTCCATGACAAGCTATTTATAGCAAAAGAGGAATCCACCTCAAAGTAGATACTCATCAGTCTTTCTGTATTCCATGCAATTTCGCATTTTCACAATCAAGCGTCTTAATATCACAGCAGTCAAGTATGGAAAACTCAACTCAGTATTGCATCCCAATAAACCGTAGCTTCATAAAAAGGCTGTCAATTCAAGACATTTATCTTCCAAATCTATACCACTTCACTTTCTTTCAGGTATTGCCAAAGGAAAAGTGAATTAGACCTGCCTGAATATTTACTTAGAACAGTTATGTAACAAAAACTGTTTGTTTGAGTTTTTTGTAGTTATGTTGCTTAGCTGAAAAAAAAGTTGTTGGAGAGAAGTTTACAAGTTGCTTCATACACCGAAATCCATATTGCTTTGAAATTTTGAAATCACTGTCAAGTCCAAAGACAAGCAAACAATTTTGCATAGGATTTACTTCATTAATACAATCTGGTTTATATGCAAAGATGAAAATCTATTCATTCATCAAATAAGAGCATAAAAAATAGCATTTTCAAAATTCTCTTCAATTGCTCCACATCATAGCACTGTAGTATCTATTATTTCCATTTGGCTGTAGAGTGACGAGGTGAAATTTGAAGCAACTTTTGTATAATAATTAAGTCATACAGTAGGGTAAGTCTTTTGGTTGCAATGCAAGTTACTACGTATAAATGTCTTGGCTTTTTGCAGTTGTGTTGAGTATTCCTGCTACTCTTTTGTTGCTTTCAGGGTTAGCATGCGTAAATGTTGCTGTGTCTAATCAGTGCATTGTACATTACTTCAGTTGGCCTAAATCAGAGAAAATAACCTTCTACATCATGTGAGCCAGCCCTTAAACTTGCTTTTCCCCACCACCCACTCCCATATATAGAGTTTATTGAAGAGAATGGTGGAAGGACACCGATGTAAGATAAATCAATGTCTTGATTCAGGACTAAATTAAGATGTTAGTCCTTCCTATTTGCATGAAAACTACTCAGCCATGCAAGCCATAACATTAATGAAATATGAGACTGTGACTAATAGTGTCACTCTAATTTATTGTGCTTTCCTTTGTTCCCGCTCTCTGATTTTACACTCTGTCAAGCAAAAGAGCCAGCCATAGTGGTCTTGTTCTGCAATGACTGTTTGCTGTGGCACCTAATGCAGTGTCAGAGAGGATACTCTTCTATACGATCATGGTTCAAATCTAAGTCAACCAACTGTGTGCATATATCAAAACCTATGCTATTTTCTATTGTTTCATGAGCACAGAAGGAGCTCTTCTTCACTGCTTTCTGACTGCAAGAGCTTGTCGTTTTGGCATCATCTGAGGAAGATACTGATACAATCACATCTGGCATGTGCAGTTCGAAAGAGACAAAAATCATCAAGTAAAAATGTATTGAAATGTCCTATTGGGATTTTTTTTCCCAGATTATACCTACATGATAACATCTTTTCTCCCTGTAATCTGATTTGTTTTGTTACCATATTTTTTGAGGGAAAAATATTATAGCTGCGTGACTTTTAAAATAATTAATGGGTGAGATTGTTTTGCAGTCTTACCATCAATATCTTCTATTTGACATACACTTAAAAAATTCTTTAGCACTGGCTATCAAATCTTGGTAAGTTGCTTTTCTCTTACCCTTGGCAGTGTTTATACTGCCCTGCTTGGTTTGGAAGCATCTAATGGACTGGTACAAATAAAAGAAAAATAGCATTTTTGCATGTCTCCCATACTGAAGTGTCACTGAATAGTCTTTTGTAATACAAGAGAAAGAAATCAGATACTTTAGAGGCACAGCCCATGAGTAGAAATGGGTTTTTTTGTAACTTCTGGGGACATCGTTTGCAAAGATGGCAACATAAGATAGTCACATTACTATACTGGAACTGCTTTAAGAGAGATCAGTATGTGAACACTGTGCCCACTACAACTGCAAGGAAAATTCTTGTTATTGATAATAAAGAAATTGATTTATGTGATGGCAGTTGTTGCAAGCAATAGCTCTCAGGCAACCCTGTAGGAATAAAATGCTGCAGTATTTGAAGAGAAAGTCCAGTATTGATTCAGGCTGATAAAATATTTTTCTTCATCTTTTGAGAAGTCTTCCTACCACGTAGATGCTATGAATAAAAGTTTAGCATTTCTAACACGTTGAGGGTCCCATTAGATACAATAAACTCTGTCTTTTGTCTGTCTCCTTTCTGTCTGACAATGTATGTTAACGGAGAACTGCACTTGGAAGTAGAGAAGTATAATTCTCCATTTTTCAGCGGCTCAGACTACTGAATAGGTATCATTGTATCCATGTCTTTTGAGAAAAAAGCACTGCAGAAACTTCTTGGAACTTTTTTTTTTCTTTGGTGTGCAGCCTCCTACTGACAGCTGCAGAGGGAAATGTCTTCTGGACCTTTTATCCCTTCCTCTTGCTGTATGCTTTTTCCTACCAACTACCCCATAAATATTTTCCTGTAACTGGCACAGATGATGCGATGCGCCTGATGTGCTTTGCTCAGGACATCATCAGAAATGACAGATACAATTTTAATCTGCACTAAGAGAGAAGCAGCAACTTTAAGGCAACTGGGTGCTAGGTCTGAATACCAGTTATCTTCCTTAATTTGAGAACTTCAGTCCCTCTTGTTCTCTGATTTCAGTCATATGCTTGATGTTTCATGATCAATTCCTATTTATTCATGCCAGTGCCAAAGTTTGTCCTTTATCGTCAAGAGTTTGTATTTTTCCCTGATCCACATTATAGATTGCTTTCATATCTAGAAAGTCTTACTTCCAAAGACATCTCCATTCTGCACATCTCTGAGCTTGTCTCATTATGCGGCCTATCACTAATATGCTAAAGCACTTCAAATTCCCGGATTTGGCTTAAGAGTTCTGCAAGATTTTTTTCCGTCATTTCACAAGGATAGATGAAATTCACAGTGGTAGGCATTAACATTGAATGTGATGGTACTTCTGAGACCAGGAGAAAATCTTCTTTCTTCCTAAATTTATCCTGATAAAAGCTTCCTTCCTAAGGAGGGAAGAAAGGCATGCATATTCCATGTTCATGTTTGTGCTGCTTGTTTGTGATTTAAGATATTTATTTGGGATATTTCACAATAAAACTGAAATACAGTTTTCTTGTTTTAAGTAGGCTGGGGAGGATAGTGATACAAGGAATTATAATTGCCCACTTCAAAAATAATAAGGTCTACTGAAAAGCGTGTTGCATGTCAGCAACATCAGGTTAGTCTGGAGTTGTGATACATTAATTACTGCGTTTGGGATTTTAAAACAGAACAAGTTAACGAAAAAGACCCTAACTGTACTGATATTTCTAAACTATATAATATGACTTACAGAGACTGATGAAAAAAATCTCTTTTGTCTGCGACAGCAAAGTTTAGGAGAAAAATCACAGATTTTTTTTTTACAGTACATCTGTCACATTGCAAGATAAAATTAGTTTCATCCTAGGGATCTTTAACACTGTACTTTGGTTCTTGCGGGGAGCAGTACTATAACTTTTTCTTTCTAAGGAAAACCATAAACTTGCTTGTGGGTGGATGTTTAAGTGTTATACAATATCGCTTTAAACTTTTCCTGCAATTAAAGCCTAATCCAAAACACTGAAGCACATTATCAATTTTATGCTTAACTGGAGCATTTTTCAACAGGCCTATTCATCTACATAAATTCAAGCACATGCTTAAGTGCATTGTTGAATCAGGGCCAGAGTTGTTATGATGAAGCAAAAAACCCACAAAAAATGTCTAACAGATAATATTCATATTTTTCAGATTAAATTGTTCATTTCAAGAAGAGGAAGAGCTTAAATATCAGTTAGCTTCAGGCACAGGTGAAACAGGCAGCTGCTTAGGAGGTCACTGTTGAAAGCTGTGAATTTCTTGCTTTTCCTAGGACAGAGGAGATGAGATTGATTATTCCAGCAGTATTTGCAGCTTGACCAGTTGATTCCCTGCAGATCCTGCTGAACTGAGAGGTCAAGCTACCAGGAGCAGCAGCTACTGCTGTGGATGATGAAGCTGCCTGAGACAAAGAGGTCTTTGGTTCCTGACAGCCCTGTCCTGTACTTAGGAGCCCTGGATAAACCGAGGAAGGAGCAAAAAGAGCAACAGACCTTGCTCACAGCTGCTGCCCACTTCCAGTCTCACACCCAATCTCCCCACAGACTGTATATTTCTCTTTCTTAAGAGAAAACTAAAACCTAAAACTTCTATTTAAACCTTCTTCCAGAATATTTTTGCTTCCAAATTAAGTTTTGCTGATGCTGCTAGTAACCTCTGATGTCTGGACTTGGTGCTGTTTCATTATTGTTTTCACTGTTATGAGTCATGCAGGTTAAAATTGTTGCTGTTATGACTTGTTTGCTGTTATATACAGGTAGTGACAGCAGTAGCAGTGAGAGCACTGTCATGTTGCCTAGGCATCTCTGTTGGATAGATTTGTAGGGTAGGATATGTTGCTACAGAGCAGAGATCGAGTGTCTGGCTACGGAGAGCTGCATGATCTGGGCCATCCCATTGAGCCGTCAGGCTCATGTCCAGGATCACCACAGCTTCTACGAACCCAAGAGGGTGCCTTGGGTGGGAGGTAAGACTTGCTGCGAATTATTCAGCTATGCTCTTGATAGTGACAGTATGTAGAGTAAAACATTGATCAGTGTGCAATATTGATAGGACTTCGAGTGCTACCAGGTACAAAGCTGAAAAAGTGCTGGCTTAGGAGTAGGGATTCCTGTGTGAAACCTAGAGGTAATGTTGAAAATTGAGTACTTTAATAGAAGGACAATATGGAAAAGGAGAGCTATCCTTTAGCAAATAGATACTTGCATTCCTCCTTTTCCTTCAGGTTACATGGTGTCTTCTCTTCTTGTCCCTGAACTGAGCAAAGCTTCTACACAGGGTACTAGCACTCCCATAGGAATCCTCTAGCTTTAAAGTTAAGTGGGTGTTAAAGTGCTTTGTAACTTCAAGGAGCCTTAGCAAGGAGGGGGAAGAGGCCATTGTGTTGTAAACAGTACAGCTGCTATGGAAACTCTGGTGACTTGCAGAAAAATGGAAGGAGGGGAGGACAGAAAATACATACAGTTTTTTCTTAATATTTGAATCATAACTGTGATTAGTGACCTTACTTCCTGTATTTGATTAAATAACATGAAAGGCAAATATAATTGTTTTAAAACTGCCAGAATATTCCTGTGTTATGTTGCGTGCCTTGTCCATGAGGTAGAGATGCTTGTATGTACAATTATCTACTGAAAACAGTTGACCTCATGCTAATGTATCCTAAGCTATTTTGCAGGTTGCTACAGTTCTCATATAGAGCAATGTATGTTGTCTAATGATTTGTTAACTTTTCACTTCTTGGTCCATGCTTAGCAGTAAAACCACAGTCCTGTTAATTACAAAGAATCTGTGTCTGTGTTTTCTTTACTTTGCCTTGGGGGGGGGGAGGTGGGAATTAAACGTTAGGAAAGGGAGTTTGGTTTTTCTTTTCTTTTTTTTTCTTTCATATAAAATGTTAGTGACCTGTGGCAATTTCCAAAGTATTTCAGTATGTTCTCTGATGTTTAAATTGAACTTTACATCATTTGTTATAGTGACACCTGCTGCCCTTCTAATAGTTAAGTGTATGTGAGTACATAGAACCCACTTTTCAAAAATTTATAACTCCACTGTAAAAATTTTATTCTGTGCTGAAACCTGGCATACGCGCTTTTTGACTTGGAATGAATTATTCTTTAAAAACTGTGGTGCGGAGAGGTTGGTCATTCATAAGAACTTACTGTGCAGTAAAAGCAAACTGATTTTACTGCCATATTTATCTATTTATGCCTCTGTAATTTGGAACATGAGCAGAATGATATAGTGTATTTGTTCACATTTTAAGTCTTTAAATCTTAGTTCAAGGTTCAGCTTAGATTACTGGTGTAAATGGATCTGATTTTCTTTTCCTAGTTCTTCTGAATATTTCTCTCTGTCACAGACACGCACCGACAATTTGATTAAAGATTGCTCAGCCATTTTCAAGCAAGGAGCCCAGCTGGTTTTCAGCCAGAGAACAGGCATTCCTGGATGAAATCTTGGAAAACTCCCTTAAGCCTGTCCCAGTTTCTAGGTCTTTTAAACAAGCTACTTGTGGAAACAGCAACAGGTGCTTTTCTTTCATGTTAGGGTTGGATTTTTTTATAAATATTTCATGCAGCACAGAAAGTAGGAGGTAAATGTTACCTGGGAAGCTAATCTCTACTGAGAGATACATTTTTTTTATGTAGCGTTATCACTTTTTTAAAACAGCTATGAGTTTTCCAGCATGATTGCTGAGAATGCTATAGTCACCTCAAACATCTCTTTTACAATTGTGGTAGTCCTTACCATCTTTGTAGTTATCTTTTACTATGAATAGCAGTATAAATAAAAATTGTGCTGTTTGCATAATCACGAGAATACAAAAATTTTTCTTCCAAACCCGTGTTGTCATAGTTTATATACTTTGTGCCAGGAAACAAAATCTGAAGCAATTTTAACACACTAAAATACATGGTGGGTAATATTCAACTAAAAGTGTTACATCAGTGTGTAGAAAATAAGGCAGGTTGAGCTTGTATGATGAAGTTACTGGAATGAAACTACAACAAAGTATACTTTACCCCTAAAATAAACTATCTGTATCTTGTTAAGTATGCCCTTCTCCTTTAAATTTTGTTGTTTCACCTTAAGTTTCCCTTGTGTCTGTGCAGACTGTCCTGAATTCATAAAGATGTTACATGAATTATATGAGCATGCTGTAACTGCAAGGAGATGGCTTGACAACTCGGTGCATTTTGTCATGCTGCTGAGGAGACTGGTGTTAAATAACAATAATAATAATAAGCATCAGCAGCAGCAATAATAATACTGATAGAGATATTGCAAATCCTCATATACTCCAGTTGGGCCTTAGGAGGTGAGATCTGCTTGAGTTGGGAAGTGAACTGGGTTGAGGATCACCTGCAGGTTGACAGCAAGCGCCTGGTATGTTGAGTGGAGCCTGGGGAACTGGTCCTGTGGCTGCATCTTTGGGACTGTGAGTGACTGTGCAGATCTCTGGAGGGCAAAGATTATCTTAAACCTGCTTCTCATCCTTGAACATGACTGACATACTATTGATGTACAGCTTCATCTTCATGGTAATTCAGTAACTAGCAATAGCACCAGCTTTGGTGACTGCTTATCCAGAGTCTAGACATTTTATACAAGTTTAGGGCTCCCTTCTGTGTTTTATAAGGGGAGCAAACACACCTTTTTTGGTCTTCTGGTAGCATGATGGGTACATTGGCTGTGTGCTGTTCTGCCTAACCAATCTCTAAAATAAGCAATCTGCTGGTGGTTTACCTGAAACTATGGTTTAGCAAATATGACACAGGTGTATCAGCCTCCACCTGTGGAAAGGAAAAGTGGGAACACACCTATCACTCAGTAACTCAGCATAACCACATGTAGTTCAACACGTATAAGCTGTCATACAAAAACGTTAGATGGTTGGATAGAACGGCTTTCTTATAGTCTTTGAGAAGATTAAGTGCTGGTTTTTCTTCTTTGGCCTGAACTTTGGAGAGGGACACTAGTCCAGAAAAAGAGGGAATATGATAAAATGCCTCATAACATGACCCATAGTAAACAGGTTTGTTGCGAAAAAATACAGGTGAAGTGAAGATACACCATGCATCTCACTTTGAAGTGAGGCTTGCAGAAAATCTGTCACAGAGCTTTCTGAGTCAAAACTTGGTAGACTCAAAAAAAACCCTAAGCTAAATGGTAGGCCAATCCTGGAGGGTGCTGACTATGCAGATCCCAACCAAACAAAACGTGTTAACACAAATTTAACTTTCAAATCTCTGAATAATTCCATTGACTTATATGGCAAGTGATTTATTGGACAGGGACCAAGAATGCAGCATTTTGGAAGAACAAACCTTGCCAACATATTTAATGCCTGCTTTAACAAATTACCTGTGTAGGTTTCCTTCCTTTGTCCCCCCAGCGTTCATTGGCCCCTTGGGCATGTGCCTTGTATTATAAACCCATAAGCTATGAACTGTGAGTCCCTGAGGACACCATGAGACATCAGCTCCCATGGTGAGAATGGATGCTGCACAGGATCATCTGCAATAACAACAGTTTGCAGTCTTCTTAATTACCTGTGGTTTAAAGGTGCTAAAGTGTACAGAAATATTTTGCATTTCTTTGTGGAACAGAGCATTTGAAATAATACACTTTAAACTTAAATACCTGAAATGCTAGGTAGCAAAAGCACAGAGGTTTTTTTATTTTTGTTTTTTTGAATAATTAATACCTAAGCTGTGTAAACTTACCAAATATCATTTTGTTCAGTATTGATCAATTCCCTGCACCAGACATTGCTAGGCAGTCAATAATTCAGGAAGACAGTGTTTATACAGTGAAAACTGGTGTAAAATATATATGCAAAATTGCAAACTGTGCTAAGTTTCTGTTTAAATGCATAAACAACAGAGTGGTTTGAACTATAATTTGTGTGTGTAACACATACAATGTGTACCCCAGCTCTTATGTGTACATAGCCTACACATAAATATTTCCCATCAATGTATTCAGTTAGTAATGCTTTTTTGGAAAGCAAATGCTCATGACAAAGGACTATGCATAAAGTGTGTTCATGTGAAGTTTGTGTGACAATGGTAATGGAGCATGTTTCCCATTACAGATAAGGATACTTAATATTTATATAGTGCTTTCCATTTTAAAAGCATTTTAGAAACATTAATTAGTGCAAGCCTATCTAGGGAAAAATAATCTGAGAGACAGATTCCTATGAGTGAGAGAAACCTTGGAAAGCAGTAATGCCAAATGACACTAAAAGTAGTAGCTGACAGCAAATTACAGATGAATTTAGAATACTGATTTGACAGGAATAAAGACCAATTAAATTTTAGTCTAATAAGCAGAGGTCTCCTGTCACTTGGGATGCTGAAGTCTTGTTAGCAGAAAGATATTGACAGCTGGAGAGATGGAGAGAAGAATGCAGGAAAGGTATTTGGAGCCTGGATTTACAAGGAACAGTTTTAGGTTAAATAGATGCAGGCTGGCTAAAGGACAACAAAGGAAACGTGGTAACACTTGAAGGGTATCAACATGAAGCAGAGAATGCAATATTAGAAATGGGATTAAGAAAGATGACTTGAAATGAGAATGAACTTTTGTACACTATATTAAGGAATTGTCAGTTATATTTGTTGTCTTGCAAAATAGTATTTCCAGAGAAAAATGAAGGAGCATTTCTTGCTTCATTTAAAACTGCACTGCAAAAATACTAGTAATGAGGAAGAGTTCTTCTGTAGCAGGAAGTAGATTAGTTTCACAAACTCCACAGAGCTTGTTTCTCTTCTCAGTCCTTTGTAAGGAATTACAGGTAAAGAAAGACCCCTCATCCAATACTTAATTTGGGAAAACCAATGTAAATGGAGAAATGAGTTAGCTTGTCCATGTAAGAAAGACAATACAGCTCTAGATTTGTATACAGAGATAGATGCAAGCACTGAAGTCTCTGGCAAATTTCTTTTTAGTTGTCAGAGCATCCTGCCTCCTTGTCATGAACCTTGTATTTGTAGAAATTATTTATATAGATAAAAGTGTGTTTTCTATTGTGTTACCTTATATCCCCTGTTTGTGCTTCTTGCAATCACACTTTAATGTTTTGAGATCATATAAGCTGAACGTGGTATAAGTTGACATTTCATTAAGGGTATCAAGGCAACCAGTTCAAATGATACATATTTTGCTGAGTGGTGTCCCCATCTGCACTGAGGAGTAGTTTCTGCTGAAATGAGTTATTGTGGTTGAAAAACTCATCTTTGTTCTGTATGGAAACAACCCTGCAGTATTTTCAGTACATAGTTCATTTGCAGAGAGTATGGATATGTGCCTCCTCTACTGTCTGATCCTGCAGTTCTCAAGTGATGCTAATGTATTGGGTCTGTCGTAAGGAGAGCATAACATATGAACAGGTTTGTAAATCTATTTAAGATAGGCAATAGGAAGGAGCATATCTGACTTTCTGTGCTGCTTCTCCTTCCATCAAGAGCAGGTAGGAGTAGGGCTTTTCAACTATTTGAACTACGATATAGAGAATACTCCTGTCTCTCTGTTAGCAACAGCACATAGAAGAGTAATGCTATGGGATTTTTTTCAGTTTCAACCATAGCATTTCATAGCATGTATGCATCTTTTCTAAGACCAGTACAGCTGATTGTATTTTGTAAAAAGTCTGCTTATGTCTTTTAATTTGAGTATTTTGTTGGATTTATTCTTCAGATTTTTATCCACATCCTCTGTGGAGTCAGACTTCCAGCTCTTGTGGATTTTATTTGCAACAATTCATAATACTCAGTGTCTTTCTGGGGTTTCTGTCTGTCACTCTCTTGTCAGTATTCAGCCAGGTGAAGCACAGGGTCTTTTAGGGATGCAGGAGCTGCAAAAGCACAAGGGATTAAGGGGCAGAGAATCTGATGTTCTGGGCTATAAAGGTGTGTGTAAGTCTGGCCGGCACTGGTAGCTGGCCAAAGGTGGGAACCATGTCTTAGTCCTTATGTTCAGATCCCTGTGTAAGTATTTAAAGCCACTGGTTAGATCTGCATGGCTGGCAGACAGTAGAACAGCCTACTCGTTGTCCCTTCCAGGTCCTACAGAACTACTGTACTTTGGTATGTGCATCTGTCCATTCAATTTCATATTTTTTTCTGATTCCTTTCACTTTCTCAAATCATCAGTTAAATCCATTGTGTTCCTTATTTGTCTGGACCGAGTAGAAGTGCGTTCTTTGCATGTTTGGGGGAGTTTCACCTCTTTGAGTCTTACTTCAGGTTCCTGGAACCACAAGTGTTGCTTTCTGTAGGATTATGAGATTCCATCCAAAGTCCCTTCTTCTTTTTTTCATTGTGCAAGATCCTAGTGTGTAGAATTACAGAATAAAAGCTTGAAGCCTCTTTAGGACTCAGGCAGTGTGAAGCAAGTGCTCTCAGAGAAGGCTAGTAAGTTTGAGACCTGTTAGTTTGAGGGACCCCACTGACAACACTCAAGAAAAATAAACTATTAGAAAAGAAGAGAAGAGCAAAATTTTTTGTCTGTCCACTACAGGAAAAAAAAAAACAAAACAAAAACAAACAAACAAAAAAAACAACCACATTGCTACTGAGACGTACTCTGTTCTGGTCTTCTGCAGAACAGGTCTTTTTTCACACCTTCCCCCAGTTATGGGCTAGGGACATTGCTTGGTGACATTCTCGAAGGCAAAACCTTGCCAGAATTTGTGGGGATTGTTGTTTTGCAATTATGGTCTGGTGTTGCCTAAACTTCTCTTGGAGATTTAACTTCGCTGGAAAGTGACCAAAGATTCTTTCTTTTCTGAAGCTCCTTCTATGAAAGCTGTGGCTGGTGGCAGCAAAAATTTCCATAAATTCATCGATCTAAACGTCATTCATGCAACTTTGTGCTTTGTCTGCTTCCAGTCATTTTAACAATGTATCAACAGGATGTAGAGTGGAAAATAACAATGAAAACCAAGTGCTGTTTGTATTGCTGCATATGCATTTTGCTATATGCATCCCCTTAGCTGATTCACCACCTTAGCATTTTGCTCTGTAAGTTAAATTAAGTCCTTATCTTCTGAATGAGTGGTTTTCTTTCAGCTTAAAATGTTACTTCTTCCCTAATGTATGTGGCTAAATGCACAAGAAATTTAATGGTAAGTTTGGCATAACAGTGAATTCTTTACACTATTTTGATAATCCCTAACAGACTCTATAGTAGTTTTCGTTCACTTAATTGTAAAATCCATTACAAATATCTTTCATTACCTAGAAGAGGTATGCTGTATGGTTGATTTCCAAAGTTTAAGGCTTCAGGGACAAAATATAAATTTTCAAAACTTTTCCTACTTTTTCTAATACCCTTCAAAAAATGCTTTGTCTTATTACTTAGCTAATTTCCTTGCAATGTTGAATTGTGGGATGAGGTTTTGTTTAAATAGCTCCAGACCATGCAAGTATTGTGTTAATGTGGATGATTTTAGGAGGAGTAAACTGTGTTCCAGTAAAAATACAGCAATAAAATTTGCAACCTACGATTCTTCTTTGATCATTTAGATTCTTTGGGATCTGATTCCCAGCATTGCAAATTGGGTCAGTAATTGATAGTTCATTGTACTGCCATATAATTCATGTTTTTTGCAAAACCACAGCAGAGGCATGACTGCCTCCTGGCTAGGGTGAAAGGACCGATTAGGCAACATGAACTTGGATCACTGAACTGCTTCTTCATGCTGGGCTCTCACACTCTTGGCAGATTCCAAAGTCAGAGGAGTTTGTAATCCTGGCTCAGCTGTTTGTGCACCAATAGTAAGGGGCTGTAACATAGAAAACAATATCAAAGGGGGCGACAGTAGAAAATGGGGTAAGTGGACCAAAACCAGAAGGAACAGGGAAGGGGGTTTGTTCATTCACAGGAATCCTTATAAAATCAGTCGATAGATTGTTCCATGCAAGGTGCTGAACAATTAGTGCTAGTGCACACTGACAGCATTGGTTTTCAACTGTGCATGGAGAATGTGGATGGAAGCAAAGCCGCTTAGTGCTCGGACCTGTGGTAAAGGCAGGCTCATTTCTGAAGGCGTTTCCTTACAGTTCCGCCTGTGACATTTGTTATCATCTGCGCACCATACAGAGAATGTGAGTAGGGAGGGGGAAACAGAAGTGGAAGATTATCTGTAACTAGGAAATCCTAAACATTCTGTGAAATGCATCTATAAAAAAATCAAGCCATAGGAGATACAACCAACACAATACCCTTATGAAAAATTACCACCAACTAATCCAACTGAGTTTAAAATGTGATCTATCTTTATTTCAATTATAATCTCCTTAATCAAAAGCCTGCATTTCATACAATGTCATCAGTACAAGGAGACACTGTTTACTAGTCTAAGGAAATAGTTATGTCTTTAGAATGAGTTTTTTGTATCAGCAATCTGCCAGTCACATTAAAGTACTATTCCACAGAGCTGTAAACCAAGAAATAGCTTATGGTTCACATCAAATCTGGTAAATCCCAACCTGGAATTACTCTCCATTAGCTGTGTTAGTGAATGTAATTTTCCAGAATCAATTTTGTCATTTTGGATTATTTTCTGTGCACTATATGTCACAAGTGTTTATCTTGCCAGAAACCAAGATACGCTTCTCTCTGTTCTAAAATTAACCATTTGAGTTGAAAAATAACTTGTAAGGATGAATTGCTATGATAAAAATATGCAAAGTTATTTTTACATGTCTTTTGTTGAGGTAACTGTAGTTCTGTTGGAATTTCCATTAATCTTAAAGCCATGGCTGTCCAGATCATAGGACTTGCTCCAATTAATATTAGTTAAATGCTCCTTTAACATACAAATATATAGAGAAAGTTATGTTTGCTCATTTGGTGTTTTAGATTCTTTTAGTAAGAAAGCAGCACAGAAATTCAAGCCCAAGTGATTAATGTACTGAAACAATTAGCTTTAAGTAAAAGATTGTCTCAGAAGAAGCTTTTTATTCACCTTCAGTTATTGGTTTAATACTTACCTCTAGACTCTCTTTAGTGTATTCACCCAGAAATATGAGTCCAGCTGTATGACAGGAACTGATAAATCTGAGAATAAAGACTGCCCTGTCACAGCAGCAGAATGACTCATCTTTTTCCTTCTCTGACAAGAGCCTTCAAAAACAAATTTAAGTTGGTGCTTACTACCTGTATTTTTTGTCTGGCAAACATAAAGTAAAAGTCTGCCTTTCCTTCATGTGTTAGACACTCCCCACTATAGGGAGATACATCTATATATTTTAAAGGGAAATACTACTGGGTTTGTTGTATAATGTGGAGGACACTTTAAAAGCTTGGGTGCAAAGGAGAGCATAATTTGCATTTTACTTTTTGAAAATGCCAAATTAAAAGGTGTAAATGTTCTTTTTACTAGAAGTGGTTAGTTGCTATTACATTCTTCCAGATGTACTTCTGACCCACCAAGATACACACCTGAGTGGCACAGGAGACAAGGGGTGTTGATGTTGGGTATTGGTAACAACTTCAGTCCTGCACAGAGCAAGATGCACACGCTTCATCAAATGAAGTCCTGTGTGGGTTTTTTTGTCTGCACCATGTCTGGCCTGGGTGCAGTATATTGCAATATTCTTTACTGATGGATGTTAAGACTTATGCTGAACGGTGCCACATACCATTCTAGTTTGTAAGCCTTTTTTAACATCTCTTCCCAAAAATTAGAGATTTAAACTTTAGGGAGACCTAACAACTGTCTGACAATGTATGTGGGTTGGTCTCTAAAATAGTCATGTCTAAGAAAAAAACAGTACCAGTGGTGACAGGAGCATTGCACAACAAATTTCAGGAAGGGCAGTAAAGGTTGCTAGCCATTTTATCTGTCATGAATTGGAAAAATGCTGTATGTGGGCGAGTATAATTAGGTCATTGATTTATGAACCCAAAGCCCTAGTTTTCCAACATTTCTTAAAATTAACATGGATGTATATTTAATATGTAGCTTTCATTTGGCTGAAAAACATATCCAGGAAATTCCCAACTGGCTATACAATATCTTCATAGACATAGATTATTCCAAGGAGGGTTGGCAGGAACATGTCTTCATGAAATTTGCTCAATAGCCTCCAATTTCAGATACTGTGAGATTCCCAGGCTTTAAAATACACCCTTGGTGCTACACAGCTCCCTGAATGGCTGTCATGTAGAGGACAAGTTCAGGCTGTATGTGGACCACAGTTATTACCTTGGACTTTTCGTAGAGGTAGGATATTGCAAGATGTGGTGACTGCTGAAGCCCAAAGGTGGCAAGGGTGGCTGGGCAGTTACTTACTGGCAGTTGCAAACTGACTTCTAGATGTTTTGGAAGAGTCTGTTTCCAAATCTCCTGTTTAAGGTTTTTCCTTAAGGTTTCCAAATCTCCTGTTTTATTTTTCCCTTGGATGGTAGGGTTGGAATCTGGCCTTGCAAAATAGTTGTTAGTGCAGCATGCATTACTTATCATTTTGGGTTTTTGCAATAACAACAGTTTTACCAGGACTCTTCTCAGTCTGTTTTTTCCCAGTAGATTTTTCAACAGACATCTTGACAAATTTTTGTGCAAGGGTTACCATACTCCTTGCTGGGTGTGTTTATTCCCAGGACCGGGTTTTAGATTCCCCCTTAAAGATTGTCTTAATTTCCTATAGCACAAAGAATAGACACTATTGACACGTTAACTCAGCAAACTAGTGATTCTGGGACTTGCTTCTCCCTTAAGGGAGTTCACATTTGGAAAGAGTAGCAATACATCATCCGTTGGAGGTTCTGCTAGACTGGGGTGTACATAATCTTTGAAAACTCTTCCTCCCACCAAAAGCTGCCTATTCTGTAGCTGGCTGAGATCCAGCTTCTCCTGATTTGGACCCATACTGGGTTTATGCCAGCCAGCTACTGTGTTCCTGTTCCTGTCAGAGGCAGCACTTGGATTTTGCCATTTGGACTGCTGGATGATGAGAGTGGAAGCAATAAATGAAATGCATGGAGAGGCACAGTGGGAAAATAGGTGGTTTTGGCACTCGTTTGAGACAAGCTGCATAAGCCACTACAGCTTAGACACACATGTGCAATGTGACTATTCTAAATCCGTGCCAATAACAACTTGCTTTTACTGCGTAGCGTGACATCTGCTCACCTCTCTCCAGCAGCCACCTTCAGTCTGCCAGTGAAAGCCTCTCTATAAATGTGATTTTTGTCCAAACTTGTATTGCTTTGAGCAGTCCTCAGGAGACCCATACGATTCTCTCCCTAACCTAGGTTTGTAACACTTCAATTTTTAATCTTCATACAAATTAGCACTGAAGTAGAGATGGGTGTGGTATTGCTGGTGCAGGCAAAAATGAACAGAGTCCACGGAGCAGCCAAGTGCTGTTTTGTGGTGACGCAGAGCAGCATCCTGGTGGTGTCTGCTAGTGAGCCTTGGGGCACCAGGGTGGAAGGCATCCCATGGGTCTCCTAAGGGGCTTGTGTGCCTCTTTGGCTGCTTTTACCTTCTCCAGATTATGGGATGGAGGGGGGAGCCCTGAAGGCTGTTCACACAATGATGCAATACTGCACAGGATAATTTGGGGGAGCAGGAGGGGGTTAAGTCATTTTAGCAGCACATTGGTTCATCAGCTTCAAGCCTTGTTGAGGCCGGTCAACTCCAGTGAGACAGGACAGTATCTGTGAGGGAATTTGAATCACCTGGGTTTTTTGCTTTAAGAGAAGTGTCTTTGCTTTCATTATGCCCTTTATTGATTTAATTCTAGCTGTTCACCTCATATTCATCTGAACTGCTCACCAGAAACAGTTTCACTGGAGTTTTTGTCTTTTCAGCGAACAATTAAAAGAAAAAAACCCACACCTTTGAATTAAGCATCATCTGTAAGAAGTGCTTTCTAGGAATGGCTAGTTTTATCACACTCCTGTTGTCTCATTTGTGATTTCTGACATGTAATAAACACACAGAAGTGCTGAGGATGAATGACTCGGTATGATAAAGTAGGAACTTTCCTTCCTCTGCCCCTGCCCCTAAGGCTTCATTTCTTTTTTGATCCAAACTTCAAAAGAATTGTCCTGAGTGTTCATGTTATCCCATTTTTCATCCCACTCTGTAAAAGAGGGATGGCTTGTTTCTTCCCCTCTCATTTCTGAAAGTGGTAATACAGAAATCTTACAAGAGGTGTATCTTTTCATGATTTTCTGCTGTTTAAAGGATTGAGAACTGTGGTAGGTTTGATAAGTCTCCAGTCCAATTCCAAGCCTTCTAAATCTGCTCCTTTTTTTAATGCTGGGAACAGCTCTAGGTTGCTTACAGGAAGCAAAATAACGTCTTACTATACAAATTCTGCCTGGAAGCATGAGTATTTCTTCCTTGATTTTGCAGCAGCTACAGTAATCAAATAAGAGTTTTATTCTTTGTATCTTGTCTACCAACTCTCTTTCTTCTGTCTGTTGAGCACTTCCTATTATGAAGACAGCGTCAGTTAAATGTGCCTATCTGTTCATTAAACTGTTGTGCAGGGAAGAACAGAAATAGTTTAAGTGCGAACAGCCTCCCTTGCTGTAGGTATAGGCATCTTGTCTGTGAGCAACAGATGATACTGTGCCTATTAATTGCTTTTACATTTACTGCATACTACCCCTTGCACCTGGGGACAGCTTTGTTCTAATTCATTCCCTGAACAGTCTCCTAGGCTGTAGATTAACACATTGCTTTTTTGGTTTGTTTTTTTTTTTTTTTTTTACTAACAGAGGAAAGTTGTGTTTTGTTATTGTTGTTTTTTAAAATGCAGCAATTGTCACTAGCCAAAGTCACTAATACTAGTTTTATCAAAGTGTCAGTCGTTCCTCATATACCATGCTGAATTACTTACAGTTTGGCCACACCTCCTCTTTGCTGAAGGCAAGCAGATGTAACATAGTATCGATGGCACTTGGACATTCCTAGGTCCCGAACTGGGGTTTCCTTCTGCAGCCATTCCTGCCTTGGTTATACATCTCTGCCAGATCTCCATCACATTATGTGGGTCTCTTATGTGGCCCTGTGCTGTACTCTCCTTCACAAAGTTTTAATGTGCCTGGCTTCACAATGAAAGAGAAAATCTTATTTCCTTCAGTGTAGAATTAAAACACAAATCAAAGTGGAGTATTTTTTCCAATGAAGTTGACTTCATGCATCATTATTTGTTACTGTCTACTCACTGGCTGCTCTGCAAGCAGTTCAGCTCAAGGTTCAGTATTGACTGACAGTCCTTTCATGGAATATTTGAAAGAAACAGATAAAGTAATCTGTCTTCCATGAGGGATCTGCCTCCTGGTGCATCCAGTCATTGTTCAGGATGATTTTCAGCATCACAGGGAGCTTCAGCTGAGGACCTGAAGACTGAGTTGATGCATAGAGTTCAAAGACCATCTGGATGATGCTTTAAGTCATTTGGTTTACTTTTAGGCAGTCCTGCGAGGAGCAGAGGGTTAGACTCGATGATCTCAATGATCTACAGGTCCCTTCCAACTTGAGATATTCTATGAATCTATGATTCTATAGACCCAGTGGCATTTTCCTGTCAGTGCTGTGGAGCCGTGTCCCCTGGGCATTAAAGAAAACACACATTAGGTGCAATATTTTCAGTGCCACTGTCCAAGACATGCTTGACTATCACACAGATAGGATGTAGAATGCACTTTGTTTTGGCAGCTCAATGAGTTTTATAATCACAAAGCTTGTGTGACTTGGAAGTATGTGTGTAGGACATTAGCATCAGTACTAGTTTTGCAAACAGCTGTAGCAAAAATTTTAGGCAGAATATGTTCTGCTGATAAATGGCAGTATTCAGGCTAAACCTAATGACTCATTATTATTTTATATTATTTCATTGTTTTGTCCACAATGGAACATGTCTCTAGCCTAGAAAAACAGAAACAATTGATAAAATTTAACTGAACATGCTTCCTAGACCTCTGAAATTTCTCACACCACACCCCAGCAAGGGTCTGAAGGCCCTTGTCATATTTTCTCACCAGTAATGTCCAAGAGTGCAAAACAGGTCCCTTCCTGAAGAATTGCTGTGACATGACATAATAATTTTATTGGTGCTTTATGTAGTGCTTCAGCATTCTGCAGTTAAATGGTCTATTTCTTGGTCTCATTGCATTCTCAAGAGAAAGTGGCTTGCAGTCTTTTTCTTGTAGAATAGAGAAGGCGTAAACCCTGAAGAATTACATTAAGCTTGAAACTTGACAGTTTGACAGTACCAAGCCCTCACCATAATTGCTTTCATCGGTTCCCACCAGATTTAGAATGAGCTTTTATTACTGTTGCCTGAATATCTTATTACAATTAGCAATACTGAGTATGAAAAGGTAGAATGGATTCCTCTTCTCATAGCAGCTGGTGGAAAGCTGGTTAATAAATTATTTTAAAAGCCATTTTGGCTATTAAACTGCCACCCAATTAAACAGCCTTCTCAGTTTGCTGCTTTATTCCAACTATCTATCTTATATCATGATTTTTTGCAGGGATCAATACAAATTATTTCATTATTTCATTATTGTTTCTTTAAAATGTTCTCATAGTTAAAAAATGCAAATAGAATCAATATGTCAGCACCTATTAATTTTTGTACTGATTCTGTTGTATGCTTTACCCTGAGACAGACATTTACAATGATTGCTATGTACCTAACAGAACAATGCAGAAGCAATTACGTACAAAGTGAACACAGAAATATCACCATCGAAACCTAACCAGTGAGTAAGATGTGCTTTAGGTTTGTTTCCTTGTTTCTGGTTTGTGTCACAACCTAATAGCACACACAACTGGGACAGTCTTGTTTATTTATTTTTTGTTCTGTCATTAGTTTTAAAAGATAAAAAGCAATAAGATGGCCATATACTTTGGAGTAGTGTCTCACTAGTGAGTCCAGACATGTCTGGGGAAAAACAGCAAAGAGGTTAAAAATACAGTTCACTGACCTCCTGCTAAGTCTTGGGAGGCTGATGTCGGTGTGCTGTGTACAAAGAACCTATACAAAGTGAAATAAAGCCAGTGGGGAAACTCCCACCTTTTATGACCAGACCTATAATCTTTAACAGGCAAGAGTATATATGTGTATGTACAATACAGTCAATTGTTATGGTACATATTGTTAGCAATAAAACTCTTCAGAAGATTCACTGGGGGATTAGGAGGGCTGTGTGCCAGCAGTGTCATGGAGGGAACTGCAGCTCACCCTGCAGTGAAAGTGGGAACTTGTTGCTCCTGAGATGAGTCCTCAGAGCGGAAGAGCTCTGGTAATTCCATGTGCAATCGTTTAAAAAGTGCCAATGACTTAGTCTAACTCTGCTCTGAAAGAAGCTGATTTTATTGAAAGGAGAGCTAAGCTAACCTTGAACTGAAAATCCAGGCTTCAGACTGAATTCTAAAAAATTGTTCTTTTTTTCCTAATGATACCAGAAATGCTTTCTGTCTGTCAGATTTATTGGGGAGCTTTTCAAACAACCATTTTTCTTTCTAAAAGTGCTTTAAAAAAAAAAAAAGGTTTTTAAACAACTAGGTCTTTTACAGTGTTTGCATCCATTTGTATTATCTGAACTGCTCATTCTGGTCATGAGAATTTATCCCAGGGCTGAGGCAGTTATGTGCTATGTTTCAGATGGGAACTCCTCTCTGTCTTGCTATTTTGCTTTCTCTCTCTCTCTTCTGCAAAGATAGCTATTTCAGATAGAATCAAGATTCAAAATGTTAAGATTATCACAGACTTAATTAATAGAAGCCAGTGACTTCCCTGCAATGTTGGACTATAAACCTACTATTGAATCTTATTTTTTCTCTGGAAAGAAAAAATGGAGACGTCAGGTGAAGAAGTGTACTTGAAAAAGGTGCCTTACCCTTTTCCTGTTTCCCAGTGCTTTGGTGTGGATAAAATCAGACAGTTTTCCAGTAAGTGGACCTGTTACCAGTAACCCAAGATGCAGGTGTAATTGCATTTTCAGTGATTCATCTGTATAGCACACTGGGTTGTTTTACACAGGCAGCATCTGTTTCACATGTACACCATGATTATTCTACTCTGATTGACATCTGCCTTCTCCTAATAAAGTCCCAGTTGCCCACCTGTATGGTGCTCCCTTTTCTCTTAATGCATCTGTAAGATAAAAGAATCCTTTAGAGCACTGTGCTGAAACTCACAAAGAGGCAAACTATCTAAATTTGTCAGTACCAGCACAATTATCAAGGCTCTCTGTGGAATAAATTTTATAAAGTTTGTGGTTTGAATGCTAGTACAGGAAAACTTTGGTGGAGGTACTTCAGTTTCATACTAATACATCACAACTGAAAAAATCTAGCTTAGATGGTGGAACTGAAATGGCTTTGTAAAGAAAATTATTGTACATTGGTGTCTTATCAATTTTGTCATGTTTCTCCCCCTTTTATTATATTCTGTTTTCTGCTGTTTTTCCTATTCCTATGTATTACCTGTGGAGATCCTTCAAGATTTTGGGAGTGTTAGAAGTTTACATGGGCTCACAGGGGACAGGGCCGTTTTGAGAAAGAGAAAGGTACTGAAGGGTCCTGAATACACAGAAACTAACCCTGGTTCAGAATGCCTCTGAGCTGCAAATGATCTGAGGCTGGAAAAGCACTTTGTATTGGCTGTTGTTGGAGAAGGGGTACTGGGCAACACCGTGTTGACCCAAGGACAGCTATTCCCATGTTGGAGATGTCTGGTAAATTATCTTTTTCATTATCTGTTTTAGATTGGCTGATGTGGCCTGTTTCTTCATTGCAGGAAGGCACTGATTTCAGCCCAATGCAGGTCTCAGTGACCAAAATTGCTGAACTACCCTGGTTTCAGCTGGGATAGAGTTAAGTGTCTTCCTAGTAGCTGGTACGGTGCTTTGTTTTGAGTTCAGTATGAGAAGAATGTTGATAACACTCTGATGTTTTTGGTTGCTGCTAAGTAATGTTTAGACTAA
>JANZLQ010000079.1:7267927-7285101 GCA_026212715.1 Elanus axillaris | reverse complement strand
ACCAGCAAGAAAGGGGTATTCCATGCCATGTGACATCACATTCAGGAAATAACTGGGTGGTGTGGGGGTGGGAATGGCCGCTGGGGGACTAACTGGGTGTCAATCGGCGGGTGGTGAGCAATTACTCTGTGCATTTGTACATTTCAATGTACATTTGTACAAATTAGCTTTTGGAAAGCTAATAATCAGAAATTTCCATTTAAAATACCGGTTGACTGCTGTCTTTCAGCTTGCTGTGCTCATTAATTCATGTCTTGTAACTCCATTGGTCATCTCTGTTCCTTTCTCAAAACCAAGTGGGATGGCCTGCTCATGCAGAGAGAGGTCTTGACTGGTAGCTCTTCTGGGCTCCCCTCCCTTCCACCTTCGGAGACAGATCTGCAGCAATCCCAGCACAGTCACAACCAGTTGGGGTGTGACTAGTGCTGGTTTAGCACCAGTTAAGCCTCCAACTTTCATTACCGTAACGCTGGGGAAGGTCCATGTGTACATGAGTAAGCTGAGACTGTCCCTTGGTCCTGATACAACATGTATGCAGACTGTTCTGCCAGGAAAGGAAATCTCTGAAATTTAAGGGCTAAAGAATCTGTCTGTGAATTTGAACATTTATGGAAATAAAAAGTAGAGAGGCTCATTAGGAAGAAAAACCCACTTCATATAAGAATTTTTGTGAAAGAAACACACAGGGACAGTCCCGTCCTTTTTGTTAATTGGGGTTTTGTTATTTTTGGGTGTAGGACAACCTTTCTTTAAAATCTTATGGTCTAGACTCTTTCACAGCATTTACCCAACAAGTAATGACTTGGCTATTTGGTCTGTTGTTAAATGCTCCTGCTGAAGTACTTACTCCAGATGTTGCTGCTTAGGCAGACCCTGAGAGTTCGAATGGATGGAGACCAGTTGGTATTTTGGAGAAGAAAAAATGACTTTTGAAGCCTGCTATACAGGCTGTCTTTTGGCAATTACATCATGAGCTGCACATGATTCCTGCTTAATATAATAGAAGATATATTTTGAAAGTTGCTTCTTTACTCCTCTGAATAGACATTTTGATAGATGGGCTGTCTAAAGGGAAGACTGTTAAATCATCTTAACCACATGTCCAAAGAAAAAAGAAGTAATACCAGTGAGTTAAGAAGTTCAGAAGCCAGAGCCAGCTCTTCAGCCCACATTCATTTGCTTAATGCACCCCAAAGTAAGGAATAGGGTTGACATTAGGTGGACAAAGCCTATGTCTGTTCTCTACCCTGGGTGAGGAGACATCTCAAGGATGGGTAAGGTACGATGAAAATGCAGAGGAGAAAAACCTCAATTTTAGCCAGAAAACACTGGCTGTTGCAGTGTTCAGCTCTGTTCAGTCTCAGCCGACTGTACCTATTTTTACTGTTTCCCTTGTATTTTCAAAGGGTGGGATGTGCTATGCCCCTTTCTTTTCCTTTTCCTTTTCCTTTTTCCTTTTTCCTTTTTCCTTTTTCCTTTTTCCTTTTTCCTTTTTCCTTTTCTTTTTTCCTTTTCTTTTTTCCTTTTCTTTTTTCCTTCTTTTTCTTTTTTTTCTTTTTTTTGGTACTGCTGTTTGAACATGTTTCAGCTCTCATAGGTGTCACTGTAGGCAGGGATTTGATCAAAGGTTTGAACTTACTTCAGAAAAGTATGAATGAATTCAGATCTGCGGCTGGGGAAGGGGCAGGAGGAACATATGAGAGGTTGAGTGGGAGTTAAGAGACAAAAGAAAAGAAAGCAGAATTCTCGGTACTAAAACAATTTTGTAAGCAATAGAGACCTATTAGAGAAGGGAAAAAAACTTGTTATACTTCATCTGTTCTACTTTAACTCATACACTGAAACCTGTTCCCGGTTTATTCAATTCACTGCTCCCAGATTTATTAAGAACTTCCTGCTGCTCTATCTTTCTAAATGCATTTTGTTGTTAGAAAATACATATATGTCATATCCGTATACTGTACTGATCCAAAGTGGTTTTCTGCAATAAGCTGATTAAAATGAATGATCCAAAACCTGTGGATAATAGGTAACCTGAGCAGTAATGGGTTTCTGCTGGTGCCCAGCTGTACGTGTATGAATTGTTCAGCAGGACGAAGGAATTTGCTTGAGTCATAGGAGTTTTTAGAAGATCATTTTTAGGATTATGTCCATAGATTTCCTGACATCCTTCTGAGACGAGGATGTTTTTAGCTTTACCTGGTAATTTAGTAAAGATATCACAGTACCTAGTCTAGTATTAAGATGGAACTTCTCATCATATGAACACTGGACTAATCCATTTTTCCTTAAGAATAATTTTAATTTTATTAATTTGTGAGGTTGTGGCTTTCATTCTGCAGCAGTGAGTGCAAAGGGTGGACCCCAGAGAGTTGCAAGCTGAGGCTGTGGCTCAGGAGGCTTTGTAAGCATGTGCCTTACTTTAAGCAAGTACTTAGTTCCTGTTGAAGTCATTAGGATTTAAACAGCCACTGAGAGCCTCAATACTAGAAAGGAGTGGAAAATACATGGAACATCTGCAGCACAATCTAGGTTTTAAGGTTGCTGGATTTTCCTCCAGTTAAATGCTCTTATTTTTGTGATTTGATCCAACATGGTTTTGCACTTTTGTAGCTGCCATCTGCAGGCTTCAGGTGTTCAGGTGGAAAACCCATCCCACCTCACTCCACCACTGCACAATGGCTGCAACAGCGTCTTCACCCCTTCTGTCCTGGGGGACAACAGACAGAGGAGTACAAGGACACATGTTTTCTTATGCAAAGAATTGCTTCAGGGATTTTGATTTACCCCCTTAGGTCTCTGGCTACTGCTTGTGATCACCCTGAGGGGATAAGAAGGAGTTAGAGAAAGAAAGCAGCTCCAGGGTTTGACAGCCTTGTAAAGGGTTATGGCAAAATTTAGCCAGTTGTGCTGTTATATAAATGTATATGTGATAAACAGTGCTTAACGGCTATGAGTTAGTCTCATAGTCATAACGACTACAAGAAATGTCTTGTAGCATTTGCCAGTAAATTTGCAACGTACTGGTTTTATGAAAGACCTTGACAAAATTCCTAAACAGAGTTTTCCTTTACTATATATTCGTGTACTTATGATTAAGAGATTTGTGGGTTTTTTTCCCAGTGAAGGCAGTGGTGCTAGTATGTTCGAAGTGAATGTGCTTTAGTTTATTTAAGCAAGAAGGAGTTTAAGTGGAAATGAGCCACAGAAATATGTGCCACTTGTCTAAAACAAACATGGTTTAGGCTTTTCCTTATAAGTGACATCTATTGCTACATTTTTAAGTAGATCTTTGTTAGAAAGCATCTGCAAGTGCATTTGATCAGATTAAAAGATCCAAGGCTATATTTATATTACTAAACCTTAATGTTCTTTTTAAATAAGGACCTGCAACTATGACAACTGAAGTTAATTGGGAATTTGAAACTGAATGGATAGAACTCCCTAAAAAGTACTGTCAGCATTGTTCATTTACACGATGTGTTGTCTCTGCAGCCATTTTAGACATTACATATGGTTTTCTGAGGATCTTTAGACCATCTGTTTCATAGGACTAAATAAATAGAGCGCATGATTAATAATGTTGAAAACTGATCTAGACCAGTCATTGGAAGTTATATCAATATTAAAAGTTCTATGAGTAATGACACATGAGTCTCTTCTAAGTGTAGCAGACTTGTTTGCGAGTTTGTTCTTGCTGCAATCACTATATCAATTTCTGTGATGTTTAAGGGATTCTCAGTTCACTTTTCTCCCTCTGAGATTCCAGGTATATTTAAATTAAAAAAAAACTTTTGTAAGCATAAATCAAAATTATCCCTCATTTGATAGTTTCTAGTTCTAGAGAACAAAGAGTGGTGCTTGCAAGAGCTTAAGACAGTGTTTAGCAATTGTCCTGTTTTTTGAAGTTTTGCTTTAAGTTTTGTTAATTGAGGGAATTCCAAGATTATCTTACTGTGCAGTGGTTGTGATGAATGCAGGTGCAGCTGCAGCTTGACTTTCAGCCAGAGGTGGAAGCTTATTAAGGAACATTGATTCCCTGGCTGCACATTAAATTTGTGGCTGCGTTGAAAATATTCTTCATTAACTATGTAATTAAACAAGATGATGATGATGATGATGGTTGTTGTTGTTTTATTATCTGTCTGCTGACCTTAATTGAGACTAAAATGTTTGCTTAATATACTGACTGTAGGAAAATGCCACACATGGAAGGTTCTCTAAGAAGGATGGAGACAGTACCCTTAAAGCTAGAAATCATTGGTTTGGGCTATTTCTTGAGTATTTTTCTCTAGCCTCTGTGAATTTGTATTGGGCCCAGGTATAGCCTGAGCTCTGATGATCTCTGACACTACCACTCTCTTCAGATGATTGAAATTGGCAGAAAAATTTCCAGTTTCTTCACTAACATAACTGTGCAGAAAATTCATCAACTGTAATTTCAAATCATGAAAGTGATTGTATCCACCAAGTTCTTCCTGACTTACTGGGGTTTACATTTTGCAAGATCAATTAGAGATATATGGGGGTTTTCATATTATTTCTAGGAATAAATGCCAGAGTAGACTATATCTGGAAGTTGAATACTCATAATACTGCCAAAACCCAAACCAAGTTACTGAGTTTCATTTTCCATTAAAAATTGAATTTAAAAGAAAAATACCTTTATAAGTTACCTTATATTATAGTCATTGTAGTATTTCTGTAAAAGGGAATATTATTGTATTTTAATCACATGTAGTTTCAATTTAGTCTACTTATATTTTTAGTATTCAACTTCAAAGAGTTCTGTCTGCACATAGTGTTCTTGATGCATCTATTCCTATAAGAGGCTTTTCCTCCTCCTCCATTAAACCATTTCTTTTTCTTTTCATAGTTGAACTTTCCTCTTTTTGGCCAGTAGCCACAGACAGTCGGTACAGTATCTCCCAAGAGACCTCACACCACAGGGCATCAGTTATTCAAGGCCAAGGTTTCACATATAGCCCTGAGCTTTACTCTAAGCTCCTTTCATAATACTTCCTTAATAACAACGGCTGATGAGTACCTTTCTTCTGAGGACTTTCTGTGAAGATGATATTTACACAGCCAAGACAGCAGATTGCTGATAAAACAAAGAATCCCAAGTTTTTCTCTTGGAGCAGACTAGAAGTGCCATCTCTGGAGCACCAATGTTGCTCTGAGCTTTTGCCCTGTGAGTCACAATGTCAGCATTCGTTGGTGTTTGAGGTGCCTCACCTTTGTTCCTGTGTTAATGCTGTAACGACCACCAATTCTCTGTTTGTGAGCTGCTGCTGCCACCTATTTTTATGATACCAAAGAAAGTATATATCAGATTATATCCTCTGTTAATACCTTCTCATGTTATTAAACCTTCATTTTTTTCAGATTAATGACAAAAACTAACTGTTAAACCAAGCTAAGGAAAGATATACAGACTGAGAAATCCACCCTTTTCCTGAAACACTCTACACATCTTCTGGGAGACCTGAAATCTCCTCTCTTAGTAAAATGCCAGCTTTTGATTGGAACTGATTATTTTAATTACTAAAAACCAAGGAAAATAATGTAATGATCCAAGGACACAAGTATGCCTCCTAGATTACTTAAGTTTCTTGGGAAACTTTTATAGCTACATTAATTTACAGGGATATTTCTCTTTTCAAATCTCATGAGAGTTGCTCAAGACAAAAACTTGAGTAAAATCGCAACCACAACATGTTGGGCTGGCTATACAAGCATAGCTAAGTGCAAGAAGCTTTCATCTTTCCAGCAAGAAGTACCTCAAGATGAGCAGTTGTGCTGATGTTGCAGCCTCTGACCTGATTTTCCTTCAGCACAGCTACAACTTGTTTGATCTTTTTGCCACTAGGAAGCTCTTTTTAATCATGTCATTTGTAGCAGTCACATAGGAAATTATTTTCTACTTCCTACTGCTTCACAAACATATCTTACGAAACTGGCTGTCTGTTGCAGCAGGAACGATGTGGCACACATCTTCTCTGGGGTCTGTGTGAACTCAGGAATAATTCATCACAAGAAACAAATAGGAGTGGTCCATCTGTCCTGCTGCAAAAGAAGGTGTTGCGTTTTCTTCCAAGCCATGCAAAGCCATCACCCTGCGTGGCTTTGAGTTTCTGTGCTGTTTAGTTAAGTACTAAAGTGTTGCATGTCTTCTGTTTCTTATGCCTCTTACTCAGCTGTGGAAAGAAATATCAAGTAATATAACCACTTTCTTCCAGATCTTGGGCCAGAATCTCAGCTGGTGTAAGTCAGCAGAGCTCCACTGACATTATTAGTGCTCCAGTGATTCACACCAGCTGTGGATCTGGTCTTCTGTCTAAATTTATGAAGGGCTTGAACTAAATGTCAGGAAATATGAAATGATCTCGTATAGTCAGCCGTTTGCCAGATGTGTTAATAGCATTTAAGTTTACCAAAATGCAAGCCTTCAAAAAGTGATCCAACAGAAGAATAAACTTTCGAGAAGAATGCCTTACTTTCAGCATTTTGGCAAGAGAGGACTATACAGCTCCCTGCAATTTAAAGAAATTAACTCAATTATGCATCAGGATATGGTAATACAGCTTCAGTGAGAATCCAAGATTCAAAATAATTTCACAGCACAAAGCAAGCTGTTGGCATTCAGTGAATAACTGCCATGCAAATAAGAATCAAGTCTTAAAACCAAAATAAAGTTGCTGATGAACCTCGTGTAAAGAGCCTAATGCTTCCACTTTGCAAGTGTAGTTGGGTTTATTCACAGGCGTGGTGTTACAGCTTTTGGTGATTAAATGAGGACCATGTTGTTACAAGAACACAGAAGCTTAATAGTTATAGCTGTGTAATGTTAAAACTCAACAGCAATTTGGCTTATAGATGTGATCATGTATAGTGTTGAAAACAGTTATTTTAGCCAATGAGGATAAAATTGTTGTTGACATTGCTTAAGCACTGTCAGGCTTGCTTTTCAAAATCAGAAAATGCTACAATAGGTGAAACCTCAAAGTCAACAAGTGTGGGGTCTCAGAAGTCTTTTAGTCTTATATGCCTAGTCTTACATGCCTATATGGCATATGAGCATATGCTTTAACAAAAACTTCCAGTACCTGAAATAGCTTGTGGTGGTGCAGATGTCTTCACAGCCCAATTTATTTGCTGATGAGACCTTTCAGAATTAATTAAAATGATCAGTGCGTGGCTCCATAGTGTGTGATTTATGTATGTTCTCACTGGAGAGTTAATGCTTTGGATAGACCCAGAAAGGTAAAAGAGCAACACACCTTCACTAAGTAAGCTTGAGTGTCACACTGTGTTGGGGTATGCTATCTATATTTAAAAAAATAAGGGTACAAATAAGTTGATGGCTGGCAATCAGAACACCGTGGAGTGATCTGGTCCTGCTGCCCAGAGGTCATTGGCTAAGGGTCGGATTCTAGCAGGTTTGTTTCACAGTTAGTCCAAGTGACTTTTGATGAGAGACACATCTGTCTACATGTCACTGCATACCAAAAGGAAAAAAAAAAATGCTTGGACACAATTGACTCAGACCTGAAGGAAAGCATTTTGGAAGAGTTCACAGAGAAAGTTAGACTTCCAGAGAAATTATCATAATCTGAATTTACCAGTACGTTGAATTTAAAGTGGTCTGCAGAAGTGGAGTGATGGATAAGATGGTGAGAAAACCCTTCTGAATACTGGAGAGCTGTTAGGGAGTGATGGCATCCAAGATTCAGCATTTACTGGGCTTTTGCTGATTCCCCAGTAGTATGGAGGGCTCCACCTCGAAATGAAAATCATTCCCCAGGTTCACGGCAGGAAACATCGTAGTGAGAGCTGTGAACCTCCAAGGGCTTGACAGACTTGTAGTGTGAGAAGCTATGAATCACACGGTGGCTGGGGTCTTAGGAAGCTCATTACATTCTGAAGATTGCAGTGTTTTATAAAAACTTCTGCTCCCTACAGTTTTCTGGGTAGTAGTTCTGGGAAACTTGGTTCTGAATCTGTTTGAAACCAAATTTAAAAAGAAAAAAAATTGCTGAATTTCACTAACTATATTGGCTCTACAGTGTGGAGCAGTTGAAGACAAATGCTTGAATTAGTCTGAAAATTAGGATTGCTTTTGCATGCCTCATTGCACTAAGCCCACATATGGCAGCATTTGAGAGTAACACTTTCCATCACTTCTGTCTAGTTCTTCCCATTCTGGTGGCTGATGTGTTGGCCTTGGTAATATATGAATTTTTCACCTTCTGTTCAGGATTACACCAGTGGAATATACCTGGGCATGAAGCCATCAACTTTTATGAAACTCTAACCAGTCCAAAATCCTACAATACAAGCACATCAGACCTGTTCCCTGCTTCCTACACCAATTCCCTACAACATAGTGAGCCAAGATTAAGAGATTACGTCTTAGTTTCAAAGCAGCTGGTGATATCAACCTGGAATATCTAGTCACCAACAACACCCGTATCTGTGATTGATAATTCTCTTAAAGCTCACAAAAGCAAAGTTGTTTGTGCAGGGTTCAAAGATTATTTTTTGTGGATTCAGCCTATACATATAAAATCAGTTCCTATAGGGATCAGAAGCTGTTGCAAATGCCACCGTTTTTGGAAACACAAGATACCTTGCTTTCCCAGGCATAAGCAGAGATCTGTATTTACCAGAATGGTGTCTCAGAGAGCAAGAAGAAACAGTGAATGTGGGCTCCTGGCAAATACCAGGAGCTTGTATAGCCAGGAGACATTCAAATGACCTGTGTTGATGAGGACAGTTAAAGGAGTGCTAAATAGGACTAACTGATGAGGAGTAGCATCTTATTCAGTGTGATGGATGTCTGATTCAGGCATGAAGTTTTCAGGTAGGACTCTGTGGTATGCAGCTATCTGAGGGCAAACCTTGGCATACACACATCAGTGAATGGCAAGTGCTTCTATTTGCATACATGTATAGCAAATGTAAATACAACATATGTACAAGGGAAGGCCAAAGATTTGAAAGTCCTCAAATACCTGAATTCATGTATTATGATGGAAGGATTTTCATCACTTGCCTTTGTTTTCTTTTGCTCAACTGTTTGGAGAGAGGCTTGAACATTTGGGTCATGGACCTTTGAGACAGCTGAGTCTGATCCTTCATATGTCTACATGTCACACTGATGGACAACAGACACATTTAGTGCCAGGGAAAAAATACAGAGCAGTTAACAGAGCATCATCCTGCACAGTAGTAGAAGAGCAGATCCTTTATATGTTTTCTGCATTTGTTCTGCTCTCCCTAGCTCTCCATGTGGAAACTGTGAGTGAAGTGGTCATTCTCAGGGTCCTAAAAACTGAAACGAAATAGCTGAAGCCTTGACATTTATAAGCTGAATTTTATCTGTTGTTTTGCCATTGCCATCTCAGCAAGTAATTAGGTCTTACAAAAAGCACTTTTCTCTTACATATAACCTTAACAAAAAGCTCAAAATACACTATTAAATGGTTACCTTCGTGGTGTATATGTTGGAATTGTTTATATCTGTATCTAAATTTGTTTCAAATCTCTTTGCTTTCTATTTCCAGACCTGATCTGGCCTCACAGAAGACATTGGACAAGAATTTGCTGGATGTAATGTCTCTCGAAACACTGGAGAACACTTGTGAGCTGGAGGACCTCTTTGATGACATCTAGCTATGTGTTAGCTGAGAAACTGAGAGACTGGTGCTTCTAATAGAGATAAGCTATAAAACTAAAAGGCTTTGTTATAGACACTGAGCTGAAATCTTTACTCTGAGGTGGTATTTGATGACATCCTGCTCTAACCCTCTTGTACTGTACTTGTCCCCATTCTTCACTATGCAGTTGTAGACCCTTGGCCTACTAGGCTTGATTTGTGACAGTCTTGAAATCAGTTCAACCTCTGTGTAGATCTTTTATCATGTGTATCTGGGGAAGGAGAGCACCATCATAGCATTTTTACATCCTAACAGTCTCTGGCTTCTGACTGTATCCAGGACCAACTGATTTCCAGATATCCCCAGAGAATAAGTCAGACTTAAAGAACATGAAGGCTATCACTGTACTTAACTTACATACTTCTTCTTTCTTCAGAAGCTCAGCTTAGACATGGCCTAGCTAAATCATTTTCAACTTTCATTGACGTATAGTTTCCTAACCTGTGAGTTTAGAATATCTTCTGGTGTGAAGCATCCAAAACAATGTCCTTTCACTTTTTACTTGAAGGTTTTCTGTGGCATTATGCGTTAAGATGATATTCTTGCTTTTGGGAGTAAAGTGCTTATGAAGTCAGTATTGACTCTTATTTTAACCTTCTTAAGAAACCCAAGCCTTTAAATTTGTCATTTTTCATACTTCATAATTTTTCTTAAGGTGATTTCTAAAAAAATAAAATGCATTCTAAAAATACATCAATTTTGGTTTTATTTGCTTAGACACTATATGAGTAAAGGGACTGGTTAGCAAAGTGTGTTAATGCATGACCTTTTCCTGCCAAAGCTGGTGCATTCATTTAAATTTAAGGCTTCATCAAAGAAAAAGTTAGCAACATGCATTTACCTTCAGCAGTCAAAATCAAGTGTACAGAACTAAGCACACATGTCAAGTTTCTGCTTTGCAATGTTAAGAGCCTGAATGAATTCTCGTTTAAGGCAGAGGGAGCCAGTGCTTCTGTCTTAGAAAGTATGTGATCCAACAAGGGTTTTAAACGTGAGTAATCCTATTGTAAGCAGGACTACGCAACATAGTCCTGCTTCTGTGCTCTAAGGCCTGCAATGGTCCTTGGAAGCTACTTGGTATTTTTGAAATGGCGGCTTATTTAGGTCCTGGTTCTGCCAAAATACAATCCTATATTTAGCTAAAAGCATCCGTGTCAGTATTTGCAGGATCAGGACCTCAATTAAGACCCTAAACAAGGATCTAGGAATATTGTATTTAAGCACTGCTTTCTGAAAAACATGGGTCACAGCATTTTAAATTCACAAAGGGCTTTGGGACAAAGGTATAAATCACTGTCCTGCTTTCAGCTGGCATAGAATTAAGTGTCTTCCTAGTAGCTGGTATGGTGCTGTGTTTTGAGTTCAGTATGAGAAGAATGTTGGTAATACTCTGATGTTTTCAGTTGCTGCTAAGTAATGTTTAGACTAAGTCAAGGATTTTTCAGCTTTCCATGCCCAGCCAGCAAGAAGGCTGGAGGGACACAAGAAGTTGGGAGGGAACACAGCCAGGGCAGCTGACCCAGACTGGCCAACGAGGTATTCCACACAATGGGACGTCACATTCAGGAAATAACTGGGTGGGGTGGGAGTTGGAGTTGGGATCACTGCTTGGGTACTTGCTGGGTGTCGATCAGCGGGTGGTGAGCAATTACTCTGTGCACCATTTGTACATTCCAATCCTTTTACTATTACTGTTGTCATTTTATTAGTGTTGTTATCATTATAATTGCTTTCTTCTGTTCTATTAAACTGTTCTTATCTCAACCCACAAGTTTTACTTCTTTTCCCGATTTTCTCTCCCAATCCGCTGGGGGCGAAGGGGTGAGTGGCTGCATGGTGTTTAGTTGCTTGCTGGCGTTAAACCACGACAATCACACAGTAAAAACATGGTAAAAATATTTTGCTTGCTACAAAGTCTTTCTGCCTGAGAGATGACAGGACCATAAAAGACCTATTCATACACCCATTCATAGACATTGCCTGATTTAAAATCTTCCAGCACTGATCTGACAATGCTTTCAGCAAAAGCTTGTATATAGTTTCAGTTTTAACGTCAAAATGTTCCACAACAACCGAAAAGAGCTTGCTTTAATTATGCCTGCAGCAGAAAATTAAGGTAAATGGAGCTGAACATCCCATGAAACTCTGCTTTCAAGAAACTGTTGGTTTCTAATAGTAAAATGTTGTTATATAAATAGGAAATGTTACACACAGTTGGCAGGTGCAATAAAGTCTGTCAGAATGTTTATTCTTTTCTCTTTTTTTGAGGTTTATAGAATCAAGCCAGGAGTCGAGCAGAAAATTACGTGATGGCGGATAGATAACTTGGACTGTGTGAGCACAGGTGTGTCGTCTAGTTAGGGTAGTCATGGTACAGAGCCAGTTTCCAGTCAGCTGAGACTGTTTATATACACGGGAACACCTCCTCTCTCCTCAAAACCTACTTTCAGTATGTCAGTCTCCACAATCATGTGAGAAGTGTTAGTGAAATGCTCCTTTCTGAAGATTTATGTGAGAAACTATTGCTTTTCTTCTGATAAAGTTCCATTTTCCACTTGAATTTGGAGAGGAAAGACCCACCAAAATGAGTACAAATTACTTGTGACAGCAGAGGTAGTATTGCAAAAGCTGCAGAATGTCAGTGGAACTTCTTCATGTGTATTTGTCCACAAGAAGTAGGGATGTGCACTTTATCCTTCAAACTCATTCATCCCAAAGCATTGAAGTAGACCCAGGGGCCTTCATTGACCAAGCCAAGTAAAATCTGTTTCAAACTAACCTGTGATTTTTGGGAAGGGAACTCAATAATAACGCCTCATAACATTTTTTAAAAAAACTACTAAATTAATATGATATTCAGTGCTGCTTAGTTAAGTCTCTGAGAAAAGCTGGGATTTTGCTATCCCTCCATGCTAATGGAGTTCCTGCTGCAGGGGCTTTCCAAAGCTTACAGAACAGAAGGGTTCCCTTGTGAGTCAATAGACAGTGCTCCTATTCATACATCGAATATGATGTTCACCTATTTTACAATGGCATAACATCTCCTAGTTTATGTTCATGCTATGATCCACCATAATCCTTGGATTCTTCTGTGCAGCGTTACTGGGTAGTCGCTTGTTTTTCCATCCTGTGTTTGTGCAGCTGACTATTCCCATATGGGTTTAGTAACTGGCATTTAACTGTATTGACTTGCATCCCATTTTTGTAGCTGATTTCTGTAGTTTGTCAAGATGACTTTGAATGCTCGTTCTTCCTCAATTTGGTATTATGGGTGCATGTAGTAAGTTCATTCTCCATTGCTAACATCCAGACCATTAATGAAAACATTGAACAGTTCTGGACTTAAGCCTCACTCCATTCATCCTTCTACTTAGTAGAGCTACTAAACTTAGACTTATTTTGTGAGCATGGTTTTCTAACTTACCTTTTGGAAGACCATGTTTTCCAGGCATGCCTATAAAATTGTCGTATGAAATAGCCTGACATGAGATGTCAGTCAGTTGCTTCTCTCCTATCCAAAATATTTTAGTGGTGACAGAATACAAAATAGAGAAACATGCCCACAAATGATTTTTCAAGTCAGGAAATTAATCAAAGTTAGGAAACGCAGATCAAATTTCAAAGGCCATCCTTAATTAATACTTCTCTTTGATGTTACTCTGCAGATGATTTCCCAGGTAAATTTTTTCTTCAGTTTAAACTGTACTTTTGGGGAAGATAAGACATGTAGTTGTTTTACAGGAGGAAAACCATACTATCTTTCATTAAAGGTTTAAACTTGTCTAGAGTTTTATACTTTTAATGTAACTACTTAAACAGAATGTATGTTTTTATGCATAACAATTTGTCATTTGAGGTCAGGGTTTATCCAGGAAATCTTTTAGTTCAAAAAGATTTACAATTTATTTCAAGGGAAAAAAAAATTGTTCTGAACCAAAAAAAACCTCTCTTTTCTTGAGGAAGTGCTGTATAAAGTATTGCATTTGGGGTGAAAATATTTTCATTTTGAGATAATGTTTTGACAATCTATATCACTGTTTTAACTACCTTCTTACTATTATTCCCAAAAGTAGACACTCGTGTGTATATACATGTGTATTAGATATATTGTTCTTCCTGGCTTTGTACATGTAACATATAAATGTTTGTGTATAAACATGATTCCCTAGAAATGTTTAGTACAGTCTTGCTGACTTTAACAACTTCTGCATTTTGATCTAGCAGCCTGGAGGTACTTGAGGAAAGAAGAGGCCTTTACACATGGGAATTCAGATGCTGCTAAATGTTTAAGGTAAAGCTGCTTTTTTCTGGCTTGCCATCTGCTTTGTGGGAAAAACAAAATGTGGAAACGGTGAAGTAAGAATGGTAGGAAAACAAGGCAATAAAAGCATGTCCAGACTGCTTAGAGACTGAAGGTAATATATTTTAACATCTTCTGAGCAATACTAATATAGACAAATGTGCCAGGAGCTGGTTATCCTATTGAAAGAGAAGCAGCTAGGAGAGGGTTTCCATCTTCTGGAAACTCTCTTCTATTCCCTCTTGTCTCCAGTAGTGCATCAATCCTCTCATCAGGAGGGGTTAGTAGCTCTTGTGTGCTAAGTATTTTTCTGCTCTAATTTTTTTCTTACTCCCTTCACAAAGTCTAAGGTCTCATTGAATCTTTTTCCTAAATTTCCTTTTGGCAATCTGTCATCCTCCATCTCATTTCTTTTCCATGTAATGTTGGTCAACATCTGAATTTTCATCCTTCTCTGACCATTAAATGATTACCCTGCTGTTACACTCCAAAACCAGTTTCATTCATAAAGTCTGTCATTATTAATCTGCTAGTGTTAGGAAAATGAAACACTGTATATAAAAGTGACACTACTGAAAAGGAAAATGCCAAGCTGAAGAAAGATTACTTCTGGAGGTCCTTAGGGAAGAGCCTAAGGACCAATCTCATGCAGCATTTTCATCAGTGGCATTGGCACAAAAAGTAGGAACTCTAATGAAACCTGTTGATGATATGTATCTGGGAAGTCTTATGAGAAATAGCTGTTTCTTTTTTGAAGTAGAAGCGGCTGCTACATTGAAACAATGCATGAGTAAGGCACACAGGGTTAGAAGTTTCTGATGTGTGTTGTGTTGTGGAGATTTGTAAGCCTGTATGGGGAGAGGAAAAAGCATAGGGGGAAAAAAACAGTAAAGCAGTGAAAAACCAAGGGCTTGCCTGAGAAAAGCTCAAGGAGTCCAGCCCAGGAAAGAGAGAGAAAGCATATGAGAGATGGCAAGAAAAAGAGAAAGTGAGAGAACTTTGGGCCAAAATATTGACTGGAAAAGGGGGGTGAGGACTGAGCAGAGACACCTGACCCTGTTTAATTCATTCTGTTTGGGAAATAGGATTGTAGCAGATGCTTTGCATTGTCTGATCTTGAATTGCCTGCTAATCCCACTGGTGAGAGGGGATAATAATAACCACAAATTGCCCTGGAGAAAAAGGATGACCATACTATTTTCTTAATTCTTGGGAAGGAAGGATAGCCCTGTTTTGGTTTTCTTTATGTCTCTGTTGTCTTGTGCAGAAATATTTAACTGAAGAATATTTTTCTATCATATCTACAACATCACAGAGTCACAGGATCGTTGAGGTTGGAAGAGGACTCTGAAGACTATCTAGTCCAATGCTCAGAGAAGGGTCAACCATAGCAAGTTGCTCACACAGTGCCCAGTCCATTGCGATTTAGTAAGCAGAGAATAAACTTCATCTGCATCTTCCAAAAACCTTTATCATTTATAAATAGCAGTTCTGAATGTAAACCACTCTGCTGGGATTTTATGAAGCTTCTGCACTCACCTGGCAGCACCACTAATGAATGCTGCAGTCCTATCCTACTGCAGGTGTGTCTCTGTCTTCAGTGCTTATATGTGCTCCAGGTACTGTAAAAGTTTTCTTCTGTTAGCTTTATCCCTCTGCTGAGACTTAAGCCAGTGAGTCCTAGCTGGAATAGTCTTCACAGTTAGGATACAAATACATTAAACCATTTTAATATTTAAGCTGAAAACTGCTGTCCATATTATCCTCTGTTTGTGAAGCTCCTCTCCCACACAGAGTTCTTGTGTATTTGAGAGAGACTCAAAGGACTATCTGATGGGACAATTTAGGTCCAAAGGTAGACATCCACTCTAGTACTTTCTGAAGGGCATGAAGGTACATGTTTAAGTATCTGAGTTTATGCAACTACTATTATTATGGTATTTGTCGTGTAGTAGTCATCACTATAGCATGAACTACCTATGTTGCTCTGAGTAAATTAAATAATATCACATTGTCCTTCTTTTCCTGCTTAATTAAATATCACTTGGAAGTCCTGCCTCTCTTTTCTAGTGCACAGTTCTGATTCACTTTGATTGAGCCTGACATCTGGATTTAATCAAAGCATCTACCCCAATTTTCTCATGTAGCCTGTCAGCTTCTGCTTTTCTTCCTGGGATGTTACAAGATCCTCTTTAACTTCCAAGGGAGTGGAAAGGTGATTTTAAAAATCAATTTTTATTTTAACCAAAAACCAAGGTTCTAAGCAGAAAAGGCTGGAAACAGTTGCACACCGTCCTCCAGACTCACCTCCAGACTGCTCAAGCCATGTAAAACTGTATTGGGTTTCTGTGGCAAGGTTTTGGTAGCAGGGGGGGTTACAGTGGTGGCTTCTGTGAGAAGCTGCTGGAAGCTTCCCCTGTGTCCAACAGAGCCAATGCCAGCCAGCTTTTAAGACAGACCCGCTGCTAGCCAGCGCCGAGCCAACAGCAATAGCGGTAATGCCTCTGTGATGACATTTTTAAGAAGGAAAAAAAAGTTGGGGAATGGGGAGAAGTGGTGGCCGGGGAGTGAGAACATTTAAGAGAAACAACTCTGCAGACACCAAGGTCAGTGAAGAGGGAAGGGGAGGAGGTGCTCCAGGCGCCGGAGCAGAGATTCCCCCGCAGCCCGTGGGGAAGACCATGGTGAGGCAGGTTGTCCCCCTGCAGTCCATGGAGGTCCATGGTGGAGCAGATCTCCACCTGCAGCCCGGGGAGGACCCCATGCCGGAGCAGGTGGGTCCCCGAAGGAAGCTGTGACCCCGTGGGAAGCCCACGCTGGAGCAGGGTCCTGGCAGGACCTGCGGATCTGTGGAGAGAGGAGCCCATGGAGCAGGCTTTCTGGCAGGATTTGTGACCCTGTGGGGGACCCACACTGGAGCAGTGTGCTCCTGAAGGACTGCACGCCGTGGAAGGGACCCACACTGGAGCAGTTCGTGAAGAACTGTAGCCCGTGGGAAGGACCCATACTGGAGAAGTTCGTGGAGGACTGTCTCCCGTGGGAGGGACCCCATGCGGGAGCGGGGGAAGAGTGTGGTGAGTCCTGCCCCTGAGGAGGATGAAGCGGCAGAGACAACCTGTGATGAGCTGACCTCAACCCCCATTCCCTGTCCC
>JANZLQ010000079.1:7257663-7267827 GCA_026212715.1 Elanus axillaris | reverse complement strand
GCCCGTGACGGTGATCGGTGAATGATCTCTCCTGTCCTTATCTTGACCCACAAGCCCTTTGTTATATTTTTTTCCTCTCCCCTGTCCAGTGAAGGAGGGGGGAGTGATAGAACAGCTTTGGTGGGCACCTGGCATCCAGTCATGGTCAACCCACCACAAAAACATAAAAAGGTAGTAAACCACATTTACAGGACTATTCACAAAACCAGTATGGTCAGCTGATTCCAGAGGGAGATTAGAATCACTGCCCAAGACCACTTAAATTTAGCGCTACTCTGATTGTCAAGTGAGAAAGGAAGAAAACCAACTAAAGCACAGTTTTGTTAACACTTCCTCATTGCTTGGCCGTTACTAATACTTCGAAGTGCAAAGGGAAAACCTATGTCATAAATGACAAAAACTAGCAATGGAAAAGCCCTACCCTCTTAAGTCACCTCATTCCCCCTTTTGCCAAACTTGTGGGGAAAAACTGCAAGATTGTGCCCAGAGGCACTGGTTGGAGAGGTGAGGCATGGGTGGAGCTTGGGAAGGAAGTGAGCACAGTTCCTCCTGGGATGCTGGAGCTGCTGAGCCACCCCATGCTGGAGTCCTCCCGGCCAAGTTGGCTTTGCCTCCAGTGGTGAGCCCAGGAACGTTGAGTGCAATTGATCAGCCTACCGTAGTATCCCAAATGGTGGGAAGCTGCTGCACGTGAGTGGAAAACTCTCTGGGCTGGATCATGTATGGGTTGAGACATCCAGTCAACCCTGCTGCTTTGGCAGCAAGGAAAAGTTGGGTATCTTGGAATGAGATTACTTGCTCCCAGGTGATACCCCTGTCTCTCTCTGGGAGTATTGAGGGAATGTAGATGACAAACATGGAAGCTTGTGGCTGCTTGAAGCTGGATATGTGGCCTATGGGTGGCCAGGCAGCCAGCATTGTGGCTTGTGCACTCCAGAGAGTGGTGAAGTGGTTCAGAATAGCTGACCTGCAGGGTTGTCAGACCCTTTCAAGGTGGTGGGCAAAAGAAGTCGCAGTGCACAACGATGTGTCTGTAGGCAGTCTCAGTGCGGTCCCTTTCATATCACCTGGACACAGCTGATGTCTGGACCCCCAAGGCTGCTTGTGCAGCCCTTGGGGAAAGGCATGTTCTCCTGCTGCCTTTGCTGCTGCTTGTTCCTCATGTATCATGCAGGTATCAAGCAAAGTCACCTCAAAGAGGAAGCTGACTTTTAGATTTTGATTTACAAGGATAATAGAAGAGCTTTTATGCCACAAAGAATTAAGGAGACAGAGAAGCAAACAAATACTTACATTAAATAGTAATTGAAAAAATATATCAAAGTATGAAATTCTGTGATCAAGCACAAATCCATCTCCAATGGCACAGATTAATTTGTGTGGGATTCTTGATATTCTGGGTAATTCAAAGACCTGTCTTATGAGTTTCCCACATCATCCGGGTGAATATTTTTCCTCTTTTTGACTTCTTGCTACATTAAGAAAGGAAGTACTAGCAATACTCTCCAGTACCATTTCCACATGGCAAGCACATGGTTAATTTTCCTTTATATGGAGGGAAGAATTTAAGCTTTATCCTTTCCGGTAACCTGCTAGAGAGGCTGCTGGCAGCCCTGGACTGCACCTTGATCTAAATACCATTTGCTCCATCAGTCCTAGCCTCTGTCTCACAGCCACATCCAGAAAACCCTACAACCTGTCCTGAGCCCAAAGGGCATTTATGAGTACATTCAAACTGAAATGCTGCCAGGATGTAGCCTTCTCAGTGCCAAGTACAACTGCTCTAGCACTTGGCATTCAGCGAGGCAGAGTCCCATTAACTGTGGCGCGGTCCAGCTTTCTCCACTGCACTCAGAGGCTTCGTGCAGAGCATCCCGTGGAGCTGCTGGCACGTGCAAGGCTGCTGGCACACAGGTAGTGCAAACTCCTTCTGCGAGAGGAGTGGTCGGAGCAGAAAGGATCCTGCATTCGTACAAGCTGCTGTAAGTTTACTTTGGAAAATCAAAACCTCGTTAGACATTGTCTGCAGGGAACTTTTACCAGACATGTTGAAGTAAAGTTCACTCCACCCTCTTTTCAGCAGCTGTGGTGGAAGCCAAGTGCAAATGTTATATTAGGTGTGGACGTAGCAAGTGCGGCAGTATGACCAGTCCTCAGGAATGGATGTGTAAAGCTGAGCGCTCAGATGCCTGACATGCATATAAGAACACCGATAGTAAATAACCAAGGTTCAAGACAGAAGCAAATAATGTCTGCCACATCTGTACTTCTGGGATGATCCCTCTACAGACACTGGTTAATTATTCTATAAAGCTGATCCAAGAGGCATGTAACCATCACAGGTGACTGAGGGTGGGTGAGCCATTTATCCCCAGTTTTCCATGAAATTGTTCATATGAGAGTGGAGAAAGCTCAGCAATGTAGAGCACCATTCTTCTGCTCTGATCAGACCATCCCCGTCTCATTCACCCAGGAGACTGCACTATAATGATTTTAAATCAGGGGAAAGTAAAAGTTAAAATGGACAATGCTATGAATCTTTCTTACTTGTGAGTTAGAGGCATGTGTTTCTGCACACCGTTTTTTCAGCAAGACAGCCTGTCTTAGGTCAACTTTCATTCAGTGGTCAAGTTCAAGGCTTGCCTTGCTAACCAGATTTCTTCCACAGGCTGTGGCAGGTCTGTGGGAAAAGAATAGCTGAGACTCCATTTCTGAGCAGCTTCTTGTCCTCCCCTCGTTAACCACGCAGTGTAGTGTCAGTGTGGCTGATATAGAGAAAAGCCTGTGTCCTGCTTCTTATGTCTGCGGGTATTTTAATTTTATGACTCCATATTTCCCACAACAGAGCCAAAAACAAAGAGATGGGAAATGAAATCAGCTGTCTAGAAGCTGTACTAATAAATATCTATAAAAATAAGATTGGATTTCCAAGAACAAAAGAGCAATTGAGACTTTAACCTAAACATCCGTAATAAACTAATCAGAGCTGATTTATGACAAGAAATTTTATGCTGCAAAGACATGGAGGAAGTGGAATAATTTCTGCCTAACACTTGGCCTCTTGCAGCCTGTCTCGTTCCTCCTCACGCAAGCTTTGGGAAGATGTGACAAACCTCCTCATGACAAATCCCAGGAATGTTGTGTCTTCCCCTTTGACTTCAGCTGAGCTGAGCAGCCAAATGGGATGATGATTTATTGCAACTGCTCAATAATAAGCTGCAGTAAGGACAGAATAAGCTGTTTTGCAGTTTTTTTAATCTTGATTTTGGTTTCAGTTTTGTACAGAGGAACAAGTTATCAATTTTCTAGCTTTGCAGCTGCCTTTCTCCAAGTGGAACTGCTGTGAGGACCTTTCCTGTTGCTCTCACTAATTTCAATGCATAATTCATCTGCCCCCAGGTCAGCTTTTTGCATGTTTTAGCAGGTGCATTTGCTTAATCAAACTTAATCAGAGGCATGTATGGTCATATGATTGGGATTCAGGCCACCAGAGGAGGTAGGATCAGTCAAAGGAAAGACTCCAGCAGGACTAGAGATACTTCTTTTTTAATGGAGCGTTTCACTCAGATCCAAGATGGAAATTCAGGTACCGTTCCCCACTGCTTAGAGCTGTTCCCCGTCACAAAGTTTGTGGACAAACTTGCTTTCATGACACCAGGGCATACCTGACCTTTCACTAAGATTCACAGGAGAAATAATGTCATGTGAAGTTCCTCCTAAAAAGCAGGGCTCCACATCATGAAACCTGAAGACTTGCTTGATGCAAGACTCCTGCAGGGGGGAGATCTCTGGAGTTAAAGTCCCCAAATTAGGCAGCCGAGACCAAAGTTTTATGCATGAAAACCACTGGTGGTTCTCAAAACAATGGGATGTGGGAGGGTGACCTTGTTTGGTTTCATCACTCCAGTTCAAGACTGTTAAATGAGAAATGAAACCTAACTAGCACAAGAAGATACACAAGCCAAAAAATCGAAGATGCAGTCTCTGATTTCAGAAAAGATATACATAGGTTTCTCAATAACTTCTTCATATCCTTTCCCTTCCCCTCAGCACATAAGTGATTTTGAGAGATATAAAAAAAAAAAAAAAAATCAGGCTAAAGTGGAGGCAGGCACATTCTGGGCAGCTTTTACTGTTTAACAGTGATTTCTCTTTCCCATCTCAAGGGGAAAATGTTCAAATTGATGTTCACATCTCAGCCGGGCTGGTCTAAGGCTCTTTGTTCTCTTATTGCTTGTGATTGTAACACACTCACCCTCCCTCTCACCGGGACTGTGTTGCCAAATAGAAGTTACTCCACACCCAGCCCTGTGATTACAATTTGAATAGAAAACTGTCACAAAATAAAATCCCTTTGAGGGCCTCGAAAATGTCTTAATAAATTCTAGTGACAGTGGTGCTTTTTCTTTATTTGCCTGCCTAGATTTTTACTTTAGCCTTTTTGTAATGCATTGCTTTCCACTGTAGCACTTAATTACTTGATAGAGTTTTGCTAAAGGGGTCTGTGAGTCAAGTCCTCACCGCACTGCAGTCAAAACCAAACCTTATGTGGACTTCAGGGAAGCAAGGATATGACCCACATGCTTTTTAGAGTTCATAAAAATGGTACTGCACAGCTAAGATGACAGACTAGAAGCAAAAAAGACAGTACATAGCGGCACCTCACAGGCAGGAGGGCTTTGATGGTTAGGGTAATGTATGTAAAGGGATCTCCCTTAGGCATGCTTTGGAGGAATGGGGTAGTCCTTGGTTGAGTTTTTGAAAAAACGGTGGTTGACTTTTTTATTTACAGGAGATAATAGCCTAGGCTGCAGGCTGTGGTACCACCGGTGGCCCCAGTGCTAAAGATGGCTGCAGTTTAACAGGTCCTCCCTGCCTTTCTGTTCTGTCTGCTGAGGGATGCTCCGAGTTATCCAGGTGTGCCAAAATCAGAACTAGGGCTTTGGGTAACTTCTGAATTAAGCTCACACACCTATGAGTTTAATTGAGTATAGCTTCCCTGAATATAGGATTGACTGAAGAATTGCAAGCCTGTGCAACCAAAAACTACCTTTGCTGTACAGAAATGGAGTCACATTTCAGTTTCCTCTGATGTTTATTATCCACAGAGGGTATATAAGAGGACTATAGCATAAACAAAAATGGTTTGGAAGTTAGCATGAGGCAGTGGGGAATGCTAGAGGGAGTGAGTAACAGAGCTTCAAACATAGCTAAAGGAGAACTGACAAACAAACTGAACAAACTAAAACAAACAAAAGGAAGCAGCTCTTCATGCAACCCCTGGAGCTCGTTGCCAAAGACAGGGTGGATGCTAAAAACTAACAGAACTCCAAGAGGAAACAGGTCAAGTGTTCTGGAAAAGGGTCACCAAATGTTGGCCCAGGAGGTCCCCGGGGCTGACACTGTCTGGGGGCTGAGAGAGTACTGAGGGAGAAGTATCATATCTATTACCCTGTTGCTATGTGTCTCTTCTGCTTCTCGCTACTGTGGTGGACAGATTCTGAACTGAGTAGACCTATGGTCTAAGCTAGGAGTGACTGTTCTTATGGGTATAGCTTATTAATAGGTTGCTGTATGGCTTGCCTAGGAACTAAAGCAGTTGCAAGAGCAAATGGGAAATTCCTACACACACTAATGTTGTAATGAACATGGCAAACATTTGCTTACAGACGATTAATGGATTTATCAGGAAAGCAGATTCTAATCTTCTCAGTGCTCCTCATTCCCCATCTCCTACATGTGTAGCCCTGCTCCACGTCATACAGCAGCACCAAATGTAATAATTGCATCCTTCCATCCAAGGTCAGAACTGAGTCTGGCCCTGCACTAAATTGTCTTCTCTTCAGCCTCCAGAGATTAAAGTAATCCTTTGCGATGGTATTTGGCATGATAAAATGAGCTGTGTTTCAGCCAGTGTTAGAAAAATTCCTATTCAAGTGTTTAAATGTGACACTTTCAGGACACCATATAATCACTTTTTAAATAAGATGTGTATGTTTGCAACTGCTGCAACAGGAAAGCCTTTGCTGTGCAAGTCAACATCTGGCCAGCTGTTGACATGCACAGTTACCAACATATAAAGGGATGATTGTTAGGCACAGGTACAACTGCAGAGCATCCTTAGGCTTCTTGTTGGCGGTCAGTGGTAGAAAAATATGGTTTCTTTTCCAAGAGTAGGAGCTGTAACCTTACAGGCTAACTTGCATTATAGCCTGTTGTCTACCCATGTGTCTTCTTGTAAAACATCTTGGTTTCCACTTACTTTTCTACAAATTTGCACAGTATTGCCCTGTGTGTAAAACTTTTCTTGCGTTTCAGCCTGAGAGACACATTTCACTGGCTAATTATAGTATTTGGTTTCCATGGCCAAGTGCTTTTTGATTAAAGTGCAGGGTTCTTGAGATATTTTTATTATGATTGTTTGATTTGATCATAAATGGATAATAACAGACCTGGTCACAGGAAATCAGCCCTGGTAGCTGCTTGCTCCCTCCCCTCCTCTCCCTGCCAGCTGTGTTGCTCAATCTGTTGATCTGAAGGTAGTTGCAGTGCAATTGCTTTGTTAGCTGTCTCTATTAACATACCAAACACAGCAGCTTAGGGAGGAGGATTGGTCACGGTGCCTCATTTTCCTATTCGTATCTCACACTAGTTCATTAAAATTATGAACATGTTGTGAAATGAAAATAAATATAATTCAGGCTTATCCGGTGTAAAACTAGCTTAGTCATGCTGAGATAGTGGCTGTCTGCATCTGTTAATTATATCCTGACAGGCCTCAGCTTGAGACTTTTAAAACATCATAGGATTTTCTGAGATCTCTTGATACAAATTTTTTTCCCTGAAGTGCAGGAACAAGGGCCAGAAAAATTTTTTTGCTCTTAAAGACGTCACTAAGTTTAGTCTGTCAGTCTAGATGTGAGTTATACTTACTTTCCATTTATCTGGCACTCAGGATTTGTCTTCAGAAAACCCGTTTGCCAGGGGCTCACAGCCTGCCTTCATAGCTGCACACAAAGGCGTACACCCCACCCAGCATAGATGCCTGTCACACTGGTGTCAAGGCTCTCCGAAGACTAATTCCTTCGAGAGCCAGCTTGACAGCAAATAGCTTTCATCAAAGAAATTTCTTCTCTTTCTCCCCCAGAGTGCTCTTAGCTTGAGGAATAGCAAACATCAGTTGGTGCCCTGTGGATGCTGGAGGTTAACAGTCTCTGGTTCCTCCTCTGAAACATCTCCCTTTAGCAGTGCATCTGCTAAAAGTCCACAGCTGAGATCACTTCTTCACGCAGTCAGCAAGGCAAGACAAAAAGGCAAGCTCCATTTCTCATTGGAATCCAACCCTCCAGGATATGTGTATCTAACTTTCGTTTTAATATCTCATGTTTCTCTTTTAGGTCTCCTGAGCCGTACCACTCATATGTGGTATATCTATTCAGTGTACTGATGGTGATTGTCCTACCAGCAGCGGTGTATTGCAGACACACCTAAAGAGGGCATTGGTTTCTCTATTAGGCAAGTAACTGAACCTTATACAAACCAGAGTGCTAACTATTGTAACTTAGAGGGGAATTTTCACTACAAAAACTCTGGAAGATAATGTTATCTTTTAATGCTTAAAGCAATTTTTTCTGTTTTGAAATTAAAAATGCTGTAGAGAGTCCAACAAGGAAGTGTTAAACCTTCTGTAAGAAACACAAATGGAAGAGGAGAGAGTTGCTAAGTACAGTCCAATGCTGGATACCTAAAGCCCAGAGAGAGAACAGATGTTTTACCACCTGCACACTCTTTTCTACCAGAAAATAATTCAGATTTGGATGCTCCACACTGGATCAGTTTTTGTTTCTTTTTTAAAGCTGACTTCCCTTCTCCTTATATTTAAAGTGTAAGCAGGGGAAAACAAAAAGACATTAGTATTATACCCTAAGTTTGCCCAGTGCTTACAGGAAAATGTTAAAATGAAGTTTCTGTCTCTGGGGGTTAATAATGTCTGGTTAATGTAAGGTTGTTATGAAAAGAACATAGTTACAGTGAGACCATATGGCCAAATAAAAGAAGGAATCCAGCCTTTCGGAGATGCTGTTCTCATGGAAAGGGAAAGGCACAAGCTGACTGGAGCATAGATGTGTTGTTAGCTGCAGCTAAGCTGCTTGTTTTCCTTCCAAAATGTGAGGATATTCCTTCAAGACATGCAGTATGCTTCAGTGGTGATTTTTGGTGAAGAACTGTATTTCAGCCTCAGGGGTGAGTTCTTAGAGAGAGACCCGAGTGAAGTGCAACCACCGTAGCGCAAAATCACTGAGCAGAAAAGGTGTAAGGAACGGCTTAGACTGGGGTGGAATCCAATGTGTGTGCCTTGCCTAGAGGGTAGGAGGTGATGGAGATTATTCCTGGGGGACTCACCTCTATGTGCTAATGGATCAGACTACAAGAGAGAAACAGGAAAGCCAGTCACAAGGAGACTGAATAAAAGGGTAAGTTAAATTAACCCAGAAACAATTTGTAGGTGTGGATCTTGGTAGATCTGAGCTAAGAAACAGAATTATATTTACTTATCACAGAATCATAGAATATTTGGGGCTGTAAGGGACCTCTGAAGATCATCCAGTCCAACCTCCTTGCCATGGGCATGGACATCTTTCACTAAAGCAGGTTGCTCAGAGCCTCATCCAACCTGGCCTTGAATGTTTCCAGAGATGGGGCATCTACAACTTGACTTTGACTCTAACGATGCAAGGTCATTTCTGTCCACTGTCAACCATGCAGGAGCTCTTGGCTTTGTACTGCAGTGATCCTGCTGAAGACAACAGGAGTTTTGCCTTCCATTGTGCAGAGCATGGCTTTCTAAGCACTGCCAATAATGTAATGATAGCTCATACTCTGCCGTGAGCAGTACAGTGCCTAGACACAACAGTGCAGAATACTTTCATTTCTAAACAAATAGAAGAGTTTACTTTACTGACAAATAAACAGGAGGAGGCAGCTGTAGAAAGAATTCTATTGACCACTGACCTGAAAACATGTAGCTTTCCATAAAATAAGCACAAACTAAATAAAAGTTAATATCTAGATCCTGGAAAAATACTTCCTACAGAACCAAGCCAATTAATGTTAGAGGGTGATATGAACAGAATACGTGAAAAGGGAAAAGGCATAGCTTTCGAGGCTGCATTACCATACACTTCAATAGTACTAGATGGACATCTTTAATCTCTCAAATTAGACCAGAGCAGATGCCCTGACTGCTTCTGACACTGCATGGACCGAAGATGAATTCTAACTCTGGCCTCACAAAACAAGTCCAGATCTACACAGAGTAGGAAGCTCCTATTCCAGTGCCTTCAGTAATCTAAAGAACAGTGTTAGTGATATATCACAGGAAATAGCCCTGATTTTGTTGGTTCTTTTGATTTTGGGGTAGGGTTTTTTTTGCTTGGTTTTGATCAGGTTTGGTGTATACCTAAAGCAAGTGTGTGCGTGAGGGTAGGAGGTTTACATGGATGCCATCTTAGTCAATTCTCTTCTTCACTTGCAAAGACCAGAAATAAATTTAGTGATGGCTGCAGTTAATATATGCAAAGTTAAAGACAGAGGAACTTAGAGCAATCTGAAAACTGGTCTGTAACCTTTTAGCAAATAAAAATACTAATTTTTATCCTCCCCAACCACCTTGTCCACAACAGGTACCTGAATTTAAATCCAGCTGCACTTCTTCATTGGGATAACAGGCTGATAAATAACAGATATCTGGGGAGCTGGGTTGGCATCCCAAAATACAAGAGATTTGTTTACCTGATTTTGTGTAAATACTGTTGAAATCTCTCAAGAACTCCAGTACCTGAGGTGCCTGGGAAAGATGATTAAGCTCTGTACACGTTCTCTTGAGGTCACCTACATTAAAGGTCAGATTGTCTAAGCACTAAGCTTACCTGTTAGAAAGTTTAGACCCAAACCTGAACATCCACCAGATCTTTCCAGGATGCTATCCCTGGTATGTAACTCCTGTCCAAAACCCAAGTTTTATTGTGACACAGCTACAGCTGGCTTAAAGGTTTGAGCTCCTCTATAGTATTTCTCTCAGATATCACCTGTCTCTAGAGGCAGACTGAAGGTTCAAACTAGGCCTGGTTTGGGGAAAAAAAAACCAAACAACAACCCCCCCCC
>JANZLQ010000079.1:7242550-7257653 GCA_026212715.1 Elanus axillaris | reverse complement strand
TGAAAAAAAAACCTTTAATGTCAAGCCATTCATCTTCTAAAATAATAAACCCACTCTTGTTCCTTGTGGGGAATTTTACTCTTACCTGGATGCCACATTTCATGACTACTACTCAACCACTGCAGATCGTCTAATGTATACTCTTTCCTACCAAGGTCAGACTGACTGATTCAAGACAAAGAGCACAAAATCCTGAAGAAAATCTAAGGAGTGAAATACTGCCAGCAGGCTCTCACAAATAAGTCGTTTCCCAATGTGGATTGAAGGGAATGAATGGAAGTCCTTCAGCTGGTAGAAACCACATAGAAGCCACAGAGCCTGAAGCAGTAGTAGAAGATGGATACACCAGGCCAAGTCTGGTTAGAGATGCATCTGAAGAACGTGTAAGAGGAGTGATCACTATGAGACATGTTATTAAGCTACCTGCAAAAGCAAGTGAGCTATTAGAGTTTGCCAGGAGGCAGCACCTACAGCTGAGCTTTGGTAATAGCATGGCCTGGGAGAGCAGTTCAAAGCACTGGCAAAGCTGGCTTATGTCAGTGAAAGACACTGCACAGGCAGCCTTTGTCTCTGAAATCACAGACCCTTGCAGACACCCAACAGAAACCATCTGACCCCAGGATGCCGCAGAGCATTGGCACCCTCTCACTTTCCGTAGAGTGGCAAACCAGCAGTGCTCTTGGCCCGCACCAGCCTCTTCTCTTGATGCTGCAGCCATATGCAGGCACAGTAAGCTCATGGCACGGTGGCTTGGTTAGGAGTGGAAGACTTCTGCACCAGAGTTTGCCCCAGGGTTTGGATGTCTGAGCTGCTTGTGGATCATGCTGCTGGCATGTCACAGTTTGCAGTGTGGTATTTTAAGTCAAACAAAAGTTGGCTTTGCTTCCAAGTTCCTGCTGTATACCTTTTTGATGCCATACCACATCCCTATAAATCCAATGAACCTGAAAATAGTAATTATAGAAGAGTGAAACACTGCTTGGAGAAGATACTGAACTACACTCAAAGAGGGGAATTGTTTTTATTTTTACTTTCAACTGATTGATGAGTTATTAATGGGAAATAACCACCTTTCTGAGCTGTATTTACTATGGTTGCCATATGACACTTCTGCCTAGTAGATGAGTTTGTTAGAACTGCCTAAACATTTTTCTATGAAACATACATATGTGGTGATATCATAACATTTTAGAAATTCAAATCTGATTTTTGCCAAGTTGTTTGTCCTATAAAATTTCCCAGAAAGTCCAGGAAAAACTAGAAACCAAAAGGAAACAGAAGTCCAAGAATCACTTCAGATTATTTTTGGGATTTCCATTCAGGCTTGTTTTTTGTTCCTCATTTTCTTTAACTTAGAAGTCTAAAACCAAAGCAAAATTATTTTTTAAGGATGAGACAATTATGCTTAATCCCAAAGTAATTTTTGAGTTGACTGAAAGCAATAAACTTTGGATCAGCCTGAAATAAAGGTCCTGTTTTCTATTTGTCCTTTATTTTGTTTGTTTCCAACTAGCAGTTAAAAAAAAATAAATCTGTTCTCAGAGCTGCTTATAGGCAAAAAGTGCCAATAGAGCTGCTGGGATTTATTGAAATGAAGCAATGAGGAAAGTTTGACCTTTCCCCATCATCCCCAGGCAGCCTGACTCTTCTGCCCTTGGGGCCTTCTGAGTATATTTAGGAAAGGTGAAGGACAGAAATTGCCTCCGAGGTGAGGTCGTCTTTGATGAAGAGTTGGTTTAAAAGTTACATCTTTTGCCATCAACATTAATAAGCTTTTTCATGCTAAACTTTTCTTTTGTTGTTTTTATACTTGAAACAGGTTTGGGTGGGTTTTTTTCAAATATTCTGGTGTGTAACTTGCATTGACTAACACCAACTGATAGATACTCCACGCTTTTTACACATGTTAAAATGTGACCTGCTTGGGCACCTTCTTGGTGACAAACCACCAGAATTTTGGTACTTGACTTCTGTCTAGTGGATATCTACTAATATGGCTTAGCAGGGATCCCCTTGGGATACCCCCTTTTTTTATACCAGTTGGACTTCCTGCAACTGAGCAGAGCTATAAAGCTTTTGCTGGCACTAACCATACCTTTTCCACTGAAGAAACAACATAGATAACATGTCATCATGAAAAAAAAAAAATTGTTTTCCAAAATGCTATCATATTATCCAGAGGCATTGTTGTTATCTTGTCAGTTGTTTTTTTTATCACACAAAACATACAAGAAAAACTGGCTGACAAATATTATAGTTGCTTTCAAAATATGAAACAAATGGATCCTACAAACATCAGCCAACAGCTACATTCTGGAATTTGTTTTCAATGCAAAAGAGACAAGCATAAGCTGAGAAATTAAGTCCCATAAATCTATCCTGTACACATTGCCAGTTTATTTAAGTGATACAGTGTTATGTTAGTTGAAGTGATCATAAGAGAGTGCTAATAGCAAGTGATTAGTTGCTTAGGCATATTTATTTAAGAAATATAATAGATTAAAAGCCTTCTGGTCAGGGTAGATACTCCATCATCTTTAAAGTAAAATAATTCCTGCAATTTATGACTTCTTTTGTCATAATTCAGGCTTTAAAACCATGAATCACAACTGAATTGCTGTTGACTGGGGTGTAGGCAGAGACATTTCTAACGATGATAAAAAGAAAGTGGAAATTTATGATTGCTAAACTTATTTTCCTCTTCAAATAGGTTTCAAAAGAGAACACTGAAATGCTCTTTTCTAATGTCCCCATGCTTCTGACATTTTCAACTTCAAAATGTCTCTTTAGCAACTGAAAGTACTATCACACTGTGTAATAAAAGCATTTGCTTTACATTTTCATGGTAAGTAAGTGGAAAATGATACATGTTAAAAAGACAGCAATAACATTTCTGCAAGCCTTATGTATTAAACTCTTTTTATTATTTATTACATTGACATTCTACATAAGCACCATGAATGTGATACTTGTGTAAGTGATGTGTGAGGCTAATTCTAAAAACATAGCATAACAAGGAAAAGAACAGAAACTTCAGCCACCGTGTGCTGATGGCCCCAAAGCCTGCAGAAATGGGAACATTAAAGGAGGTCATCAGGACAAGGACTATTTCTCTCACCTCTTCCATGGTAGCCTTCTGATAGTCACATTTTTGCACACTGGTGCCTCACCTCAGGGTACTAAACTACTTACAGAATAAGCTGCTAAAAGGAAGGACAACAGCAAAAGATCACTTGTAATTTTAAAGTGAAAGTGGTGTCGGTCCCTTTTTCTATATACACATGGCTGCTAACAAACTATGGTCTTTTCTGTGCATCACAGTATAGCCCAGCACTCAAACAGGAACAAAGGCAACTGCCCATCAGCTGCTGAAAAGTTTACATGTTGAGTTTATTTTCTGGAGGTGAGAGACTAGCTCAGCCTCATTACCAAAATATCTTGACTTCTTTGCCATGACATGAAATGACAATATCACCTCAGTAAGGTCATGCCAGGTGTCTGTGATATTGTTTTGGTGTGACAAAGACTACAGGTGAAATCACACATTGTGTAAAGAGTGGTGAACACTGGTTATGTATGCTCAGATACAACTGAAGTGATCTGAATTTGATCTGCTGATCTCATCTTCCTCCTTGCAAATTTTCTCTCTAAACTACCATACATCCTTTTAGTTCATATAATCCCCCATATGCTACATCTGCCTTGTGACTTTAGTTCATCCATCCGCCTTGCTTTCCAAAGACACACTCAATCACTGAATAGTGCTTGCTCACTATGAGTTCCCACCATTATCTGACTCTTACTTGCAGTCTGGCTGCCTTGCAAACATTACAAAAATTTAAATTATTGCTCAAGGGTGGAAGAAATACAGTATTGCTGCTCTACAGCAGTTGTGTATTGGGTGACCATCTTCCCAAATGATTTAATGTATCTCTCACTAGACATGAAGCTCCCTCAAGCTCCAATACTTCTATTTGAAAAGTGATAATGTAGTGATATTTTACTATGCATTTAGACAAATGAAAGGATAGATGTGGTTTTGATATCTTTATGTTAGAGTGGTGGGATATATTTTATACCGTATCCACTTCTGTGTTCTTACAAAGATACTGAATATTTATAGCCTAGACTTTGTCCATGGAGGTAGGTCACCTATTTCATACTAGTATAGGTGTAGGTCAGGGATGGGTAATTAGAAAGCCTTTGGGGAGCGAATGCTAAGATTTATTGGACAATGCCTCACACCAAACTAGAAATGGCTACAGTATTAAAGTACCTGCTCTTTCTAGTTTGTCTGGCTGCTAATAGAGTATCTCTTGCTCTAAAAAAAGGGTTGGCTGTACAACTCTCAATCTGAATAGGTCATTGTGTAAGTCCTCTTCTGCAAGAACTTTCATTTGCTATCTGGGACTCAATAATGGAATTGCTCTGTATGTGGGAGCACTTTTTCAAGTCAGGAATATGAAAAACATTCCTGTGTGACTTGCTGCATGGCAGTACAAATGTTAATATATGGGTAATATGTAAGCAGAAGGTCTCTAATATCAAATCATTCTGAAGGACACATGATCTGTGGTTGAACTAAAGCTCCTTTATGCTACACACCAGCAGGAGTTGTGGTACTGGTGCATTTAAGTCACAGCTTCTCAATTCAGAGCTTATTTTTTCATTGGGCCAGTCCTTATGTGAACATTATAGCTGGACTTTTCACAGGAGTCTGTGGAACCTGCTCATATTTTTTGTCCAAGCAGATGATAGATACATAGCCCAATCTCCCAGAGTAAAAAATCTCAGTCTAAAATTGTGATCATTTTCCTGATTCAGTCATCAACATTTGCTGTGTCCATAAAGCAGCTGCAACTGCACTTAGTTTCCTTCCATAATCCTTCATTCAAAAAACACTTCAATTTATACATAGAAGTGTTTTTGTATGAGTACCTATGTCTAACAATACAAAATTACCAGGATTATCAAGAAATCATTACATTGGGCTATATTCCTGTTTTTAAAATAATATCTGTTTTTTCTGTCTGGGGATGGGCTCAGAAAACAAAAAAGCCAACGTTCAGTTTCTGACCATTCTGTAGAGGCACCATTCAAAGATACCGCCTGCTCTTTCTGACAGGCTATTGTTCACACGCTATTAACACACTGATTTGTAGACCGATAGGATGAATGCCCAGGTGGTCTCCAGTCTCCCAAAGGAGCGCTCCTTCTCTCTCTGCCTTTAGGCAAAAGGAACTGCTCTACTTAGATTAATGCTACCTTATCTTGCCTTTCTTCAAAGCTTGCCTGAGTCAAATCAGGGCTCAGCTTTCAGCTTGCAAACTCAGAGTTGTGAACTAAGCCCCTGAACTGAATATTAATGTATTTTTTCTGAGGGTAATAGGCACGCAATAACAAAATGCACGGAATGCTATTAGTGCTCTCAATAGGTGAAGTGTGTGGTGTATGTATGCGTGGGCATGGGTGCATGAACTCAAGCAAATAGGGCATCCTATCTTACTTAGTCTATTAAAATTGCATTATTATGTGAAGAGCTTATTGCAGTCTTCTGTAGAGGCTTAAATGCCTGGCCCTGGAAACATGCATTTCAGAAAGATAGCATTTTTCTATTTAAATGCTTTCAGGTTTCCTTTTATAGAAGCATAACCACAGTCTACATATTCTTTTTGTTTGGCAAGGGAGCCATAAGTTACTTTGGTCATCCAGGGTGAAGAGTGTGGTACTGTTAGGTGGGTACCAGCTATCCTTTGACAAAGTGAAGACTGTAGATGAATACTGAAGAGCTATAGCACATAAGAAATAGCTAATTTTTTAATTGACTTAAATCTTTGCTATTATTTTGCTGCACAAACTATTAACTCTTATGAAAACATTATGTAGAGACTTTCATGTAAGGTAGTTCTATCCTTGTTATGTGTGTTACTTTCAGTCTTTGAAGTCAGTGACTATCTTTGTAGCTTTTCAGCACCCGAGGATGATCAATAGTTGGATAGTTAATACATTCCAACAGCAGGACATTACTGGGGAGCTGTCTCAGGGATGGCACTTATGTCTCACAGGTATTTTAATTATGACCCTAACTATAGTGAATAGCTTATTGCTACTTTATATCTTAGGGGGCATTTTTGAGCTAGATCCTTAATTTATCTTTGTGATTTATCATCTGTAAAAGAATGAAGCAAAATCTAACAGTCTAAAGATTTCCTCAGCTTTCCTGCTTAGAAGAACTTTATTTGCTTGGCTTTTTTTGTTGGGATGGAATTAACTCTATTTTCCTGTCAAAAGAAAAGCTTCTGCAAAAAGTTTGAGCATAGAGCAATGAAAGTAAAAACCTTTTCTTCCTCTGTTTGTCCTGTTCAGCCCTCTTTTCCTTAGTTTCACAGTTGCTTAATTTAATTAAAAGGAATGGGGATTGTCAAGACAATATGTGCGACGGGGGTATTAGCACCTATGATTCAGTCTCCCTCGTGCTGATGGAAGTGATTATGATTTCAGAAGCAGAATTAGTGCTGCTGAATGCTCCTCGGACACAGTCAGCTACTCTGCAGCACTGGGAATTTGAAGAACGATCCTGTGAAAATAGATGTTGACAAGACCTCAGATCCTGTTCTCCATCAGCACCCTGAGATACTGTAAGCATTCATGTGTGGGAACTCAAACACAAACCAAGAGTTGGGATTTTCTCGGCTTTTAAGTCAAAATAGAAGGAGTGTTTGCCCAAGAAAAGGAGAGGCCCTGGAAGGAAGCAGACATGTTGTACATTCAAGAAAGACATGTATGAACAGAAGACACTGGGCAAACTTTGCAAGAAAAAGCAAAGCTCATGGAAAGATTTCTCCAGTTGCTGCTGACAAGTACAGCAGTAAATTTACCAGGAGCTAACAGGGCTCTAGGACTTTCACTGGTCCCACAGCACTTCTCTACCAGGCCTTATGATGCAGTCCAGCATCTATACAACGCTCTCACATGTCCCAGTGCCTGTCTAGGGAGAAATCAGAGTCAATACAGCATCCACAACAATGACCAAATTCTGATCTTCAGATACAGATCACTTTCAAGGGATTTCACCAACATTAGAGCCCTCAGCTTCAGCCCTGTATTCACAAACTGGAGCATGCTTTTTCTTGTCAGCTTTGAAATATTGTAGGTATAAAAACACTTTCACCTTTTATCTGTCCAGCATTTCGTACTAAGCATTTGTTCTTTTTTTTTCCCCCGATCTTGCATACCTGGGTTGCATATGAGGCAACTATGGCTGAGTGTGGCTGCAGTGACACAATTAGTATTTGTTAATAAGACACCGAATCTGTAGTACAAACTGGTGCACTGAAAGTCTTCAGAGTGATGCTAAAAACAGCAGAATAGACTGGAATATGTTAGGAAGTTTTAAAAGACATTAATCCTGAGGGATACTCACAGGCAGAAACAATCCAGCCCTCTGTGAATCAGGGTGAAATGATCGTGGTAGAGCAGGGAGCGGAGGGCAATCAGCAGAGGTTACACTTTGTGAAGGGTGTTGCTAGAAACCACTCAGGCTCTTATAGCGCAAACAAACAATTACAACAAAATGAGCAAATTCTGAGAAAAAAGCATTGTTCAAGCCTTCATTTGTATTGCTTTAAGCCTATGAGAGCTTATTAAACCATTCCACAAATACAAAATTATGTCTTCTCATTCAGTTTTTAAAAAATACAAATATCTCTATTAAACTGAACATCTGAAGGCACTCCACAAAAAAACATACAGACCCTGCCATGGAAACTAAAGTCTCAATCCTCATGTGACAGCAGTCCTACTAAACATAGAGGAAAGTGGCTGAGCACAAAATCAGCTTGCAAGTCTTAGCAAAACTGAGGCCTCCAACTTCACCAAAAAATGGAGCTAACAAAGATGGATGGATAGAAAGTGAAAGGGGCAATCGGTGTGTTCAGGTATGAATGGATATCTGGTTGCATCACAGATGATACAGTATAAATACATCTGTGCACACATTAAAAACATGTATAAATCCCCTCGTACCCTTTTCCCATTTGCATCCCACGTGCTTCTGCCAAGCCACTCAGGACTCTGTAAAAGAGCCCACTGTTCACCAGCAACCAGGGAGCTGGGGGCAGCTTCTGAGCTTGGAAAAAGCCACATTTCACTTATCTTTCCTCCTCTCCTCGCGCCCAGATGCTTTGCAGAGCAAACAAACTACATATCTACATATCATAGCCAAAACTACATATCAGAGTACATTCACTGAAAGCCTCACTGTCTGGAGCTGTAAGATTCAGCAAACCTTGGCTGGGCTGTCCATGAGCCTGCTGCTTGATTTATGTTTTCAGATGGAAACTATATGAAGCTCTTAGTTATGCCTGGTTTTCTGCCAAAATCAGTTTGACCTAAACTAGGCTTTATAGAAACTTAAAGCACAAGGTGAAATGTCACTTAATCTACAGTAAAACCTGGCTCTATTTTTTCTTTTTTCTGAAGAAAGTGTACTTTTTCTTGGGCCAAACTCTGAAGTTTTCGCTCATTTAAAACTTTCTCTGTGGCTGCTGTGAAAGGAGTAGCTGGAAGGCCCAAATTGGCTTTCCTGTCTTGTCTTCTTTCACAGCGTATTGGTTGAGTCTGATACCAAGGCAACAAAGAAGGAATGAATGTTGAATTGGGACTGAAAGTTGTCTGTTTTCAATAACAAGCACTATCTCTAGAGGAAAGGATCCAACTTTATACACGTGTAGGAGGCTGACAAGTTTCAACAAAACAAATGCAAAGGCAAAGAAATCATTGTGAGCTCTGAGCATCTGAAAAATAAAAAAAAGGCGGAGATAAGAAGCCAAGCAGGAGGATATTGACCCATCCCGTCTTTAAAAAAAAAAACAAAACAAAACAATTGTACATCAGCTTCCATCCCCTGTAGCCGATTGAAAAGAGTGGGCAATGTTCATTAACGAATATCAGACGTTGGGCTTAATTACTGTAATTTGTAAGAAGGGAAGTGCCACCTAGTGGCACGCGCCCTGCCGCCGCTCCCTTTGCAGGAGCTCAGCCTCCGAGAGGCAGCGAGTACATGCTGTTTTACCAGAGGTCCCCACAAATTTGCTAAATACTCTAGACTAATACGTGCTATTAATTCTTTATCAAGTGCCAATGGGAATCGTGGCACCAGGCAAACACAGGGGGCCTCCTAGTCTAATTTAGGTGGGACAATAGGGCCCAGAGACCCACGATGGATATCCCCAGTGCAGATGCATTCCTTTTAATTCTGTTTGGTTTACCAAATAGGAATTCCTCTAGGAAACCTATACAAAGAAGCGGATTAATGAGAACCCTAGCAGAGAGTGTTTGCTGTATAAGCAATTCCAAGCCTAAGTAAAGTGAGGGGCAAAGTCTGATCAGCGTTCAGTACCAAACTCAAATAAATTCTGACAGAAGTGGGTGAAAAATGCACCAGCTGCAGGTCAACAAGAAATGCTAACACCTCTCAAACACTGGCCTGCCTATTTTCATTAAAAAGCAAACAAAGAGCAAAACAAACGCTTATTTTTCCCCTGCCTTTTGTTGTTCTGTGGAGTACATTTTGACACTCGTCCTCCTTCACCTATACTGTCCCCTGGTTTCTTCTGTTTTCATGGGATCTTTCTGCTCCTCAACCCCCTTTACCTCTGCCTGGCTGCATGCAAGATGGACTGCTCCTGCAATCAGGCTACGTCATCCCTCAGAGTACTTTTGCCTTCCTGCTGCCAGGTCCGTTCTCTGCCTCTGCTGCCCCAGCAGCTCCTCAAATTCCCTGGTGCAAAAGTTTGCTTTTATGTGTAGAAACAGGAAGACATTCCTGTCCCAAGCTGCCTACAGCTGCTCCTCTGGAACATACCAGGGAGAACCTCTCTCCTCTTGGACTGACCTGAGTCTGCAGTGCTAAAGACTTCCTTAATACAAGAGAGGGATGTCGCTGTACTTCAAAGTATGTGCTTTGTTGTAACCGCTTGGTCATAGCTAGCATGCAGCAACTATGTCCAAAGGCCCAGCATGGTTCCTGGGGTAGCTGATGCCATCTTCAAATGGTTAGCTGTTTGATCCACTGCACACAAAGAAGTGCGATATCCTGCAATGCTGGTAATAGGCAAAACAGAAGCTGTGAAACGGGATACGCTACTGGGTAGCATTACTATTGGTTTCAGTAGAAACACCTAAAACCACAGCTTCCCTTATCCCTGGTGCATCTGAACTAGGGGAAGATTAAAATGAGAAAGAAGGTGATCAAACAGCTCCTTCTTAAATGTCTTTTCTTGGAATATTCTGTGCATTGATGTAGCTGAGGCCAAAGACAAGAAAGAGAAATACATCCTCTCCCGATCTGAGCAGACCTGGGCCACCTCTCATCCTTCAAAATAAAATAACAGGCAGGTGGGTTTATCTATACTTATTGTGCCACAGACCCCCTCATTTCTTGGCTTACAGGACCACTACTGGTGGCAAGACCAGCAGGAAGGACCAAGAGCAATTACAAAATGTCTGTATCGCAGCAGATTTCAGAGAGTCTTGGGGGAGCTCATGCTCCCAGCATGAGAGCTTCTTACCTGCACTGGGGTATGTCACTGAACCCATTTGCAAACTTACCACCCAGAAAAGACAGCACAAACTGCTATCTAAGCACTTTGGGCATGGAAATGTCAACTTCAACTTGCCCTGAAGGCATGTGCTCAGCCAGGTGTCCTGTTCAAAATAGAAAAGCGGACCCCTCCATTGCACTCCTGCACCAGGCGAACAGCAGTGGTAGGTCCACTGGCATTAGTATGGAAAAGTCTCACAAAGTTTATGGTACTTTTGTCTGATTTTATGCTAAAAAGGGCATTTTTTTAGCACCTATACCAATGTTATGAACACTAAAGTTGTTCCCATTCTCCCTCATCCTGGGAGACCCCACTCGCCACGACAGAGGAAACCTTCCACAAAATATCTGGATACTGGAAACACCTCTTTTTATCCTTCCTTCAGCAGCTAGGGGATAATAATGGCATGTATCTTCATGAGATGGCCATTGCTAACAGACTGGCAAATATTAGTGAGTGATCCTTGGTTATTACCAAGCCTTGCTGGTACTTGCTGATAACAGAGACCTGGGAATGGTGCCGGGGGGGATGTGGAGCTTGAGGCTTCTTGGGCAGAGTGCCCTGATTTGGTCTGCAGAGGAATTTCAGCAGCATTGCCTGATGTCTGTTGGAGGAGGTGTGAGCTACAGAGCATGGTGCTGGTGCTCGTGGTGTATGCCATGAACGGATTCTCCCTTATCAACAGTTCCAGGCTTCCCAAAACACTGAGCCCATCTTCCTCTCAAACAATGAGATTGCTTTACAAATCACAATTTTTTTCTGTCTTTCATTATTTTTATTTGCACATTGGGTCTTCAGGGCAAAGTTGCTTCCTCTTTCCAAACTTCTCTCTGCTTACCACCATGATTCATATTCTGTGTTAAATGCAAATGAGCTTCTTGAGTACTACATTTCCTACTTCAAGGCCTTTTTTTTAAATATAAAAAAAGAGGATTAATAATCACAGAATATTCAACAAAGTGGGATAGTTTTCATTAGAGAGGAACTCCTCTGACAGTGTAAGAATCGAAGGCTGTGTTGAGGTGTCAGCAGTGGTGGGACCTGCAGCAGGAGTAGCAAAGAAGCCATCACAGCTGCTGGCAGGAGCCAAGACCACATGCAGCCCTGCCTGCTCCTCAGCACCAAAGGGAGATGGTTCTCCAGTGGAAGGACTGAATATTTCTGTATTTATAACCATCCTTTCCCAACTGAACAAGAAAGGATCACTTCCTAGTGATAAGCTTTTCATGTGAGAAAAGTTTGCAACTACCCCAAGAATCTTCTAAGTTGTGCAAGACGTACTTACAGACCCCTTTGCCCTTTTTCATTATTTGTTTATTTGTTTATCTTAAAAGAAGGGTGCACAGATATTATCCTGGCCATATGTGAGATCCAGCCTGAAGATGGGGGGTGCTAGCAATAGGCCTGGCTCAGCTCTTTCAATCTGCTTGCACTCTCTTTTTCTCAAGGTGGGTTATGACTCTTCCTATAGACATGGATCTTTTAATCTCTCCTTGCCTGCTAACAGCCACCACAATTTCCATGTTTTTATTTTGATCTGCAAAAAAGGAGTCCCCAGGGAAGAAAAGTAGAGATCTTCTTGTATGATGGATTACAAGGCAAAACCCTACAGTAACCCTTTCCTCCTCTTTTTTAGCGTCTTCCTGCTCCCCTTCATTTCTTTGCTCTCCTTCACACATGGCAAAGTAGAAGAAACTATTGACTGACACTTGTGGAGTCAGCAGGATCTTTCTAGTGATTTCAGCGGGTTTTGGATTAATCACATTGCGAATGTTTGTTATTGCTTTAGCAAAGGATGAGAAGGCCCAGGAAAAAGAGATTAGTTAAGAAAATCTCTCTTAATCCATTTCAAGAGCTTGCCCTATCAGTGTGGAACCAGACCCAGCAAGTTTATTCTTTGCACAATGGTGGTACCTTCATATCATAAAAAGAAAAAAAGAAGAAAGAAGAAAGAAAAACAACAACAAAGAGAAGTTATGAAAGTCTCATTTCATTTAGTAACAGTAAGCGAACAAAACCACATTTGATTATTCAGGATTATTTCTGCACTAAAGCTTATGATGCAGCCACAGAGTTATCAAAACAAAAATAATGTGTGTCCAGGATGGAGTTTATCAGAGGAAGCCCAGGACAGTATGGATTAGCACAACACTTGACTACGGGTCAGGCTGCCATGTGCTGATAAGTTTCTTTCTCCCTCGCTTGCCTTGTCCTGTGTTTGTTCCTCATAGGGATCAGCACTGAGAAAGACCTTGGCAGTGACCTGCCCACCCTGACAACTCCTCCCCAAAATTACAAAGCAACTATTCTTTAAAGAGTCAGATCTGGCTGCATAAAGCAGACTGCTTTTTGAGCCTGACTTGAAGACAGAGCCTGATACTTCAGCTCACACCAAGCAGAACCAAACGCCACCAACTTTCTGACACAGATTTTGGTGGGACTAGCCATGGAAGCATAAGTCAAAACATCCCAGCCTGGCACCTTGTCCTTGGAGTCAGGGCAGAAACACGGAGGCAGAACAGAAGGCAGCATCAGAACACAGAAGAAAAACATACTATTGTTTTTGCCACCATCAAGGCTGCTGAAATCCTCCATGTCCTGGACCTTCTGATAAACTCTGTCCCAGAAGCTGACTATTTTATTGTAGATAATGTCGTGTCTGCCTCATTACATTTAATGCAGAAATAATACCTAACCATCAATTGTGGTTTGTTCTGTTACCAAATGAAACATTCTATTCATAATTTTTCATAGCTGAGTGGTCTCTCCGCTGCAGAAATATGGAGTAAAAATAGGTGGAGAAGCGTTTTGCCACAAAAGAAACATTGACATAAGCCATCAAGTGTTTCATTTGAGAAAGTGGTTGTATAGACTACAGTTACAGAGCTGCTAAGGTTGACCCCTTTGAAGAGTTTTAATTTGGCTCTAAAAACATACTTGTCTTGAAGTGTAGGAGAGAGAAGGACTGCAGAAAGCTTTTCTTAAACAGAATCTGAGAACTTGAAAAAGTCTATTGTTTTAAAAGATTTTGAGGTTTCTGAAAACACATTGGGTTTTAGATAACTGACTCACAGCAGAATCCGGAAGCAGCCTACAATTCTGTACCTTAAAGAGGAAAATTGGACTGATGAACTCATTTTCAGCACAGCTGGCATGGTGCAGCCCTTTCCAAGTAAATGGGAATGGGAAGTTAGACCTTCAGAGCCAGTGGCCAACTGGAATAACTTTGCAAGGATCTTTGATTTGCCTGAGCTGACCTTAGTATTGCTGGCACCTAAATTACATAAATTATTTCCTTGACTTTTACGTAAGGCTTTTCACATACAGCAGCTCAGGAGGGGAAAAAAAAGGAGGAAAAAAAGCATAGAAAAAGACGAAGAAAAGATGACTGTAAAGTCACAGAAGATGGCTTGAGACAACCCATGCCAGACAAATTACTTCTTCCTTGATAGACTGCATTTCAGATTCACAATATTCTTTCAAGTGATGGGAAGCTTTTTTTTTTTTCCACAGATGTTCAGTTTGATATTTGCACATTGGCTGTAGCCACGGTCTAATTAATTTCAGATATTTCAAAACAATGGTTTCTCATACAGAACCATTTAGGGTCTGTGTTTCACATTTAAAATGATAATCATTGTTTAGTCAGTAACATAAAACCTGTGCTTAAAAAGCGTGTAATGAAAATAGTATTTTTCATCATTTCAGGACTATGATGTAGCCAGCAGGATTTTTTTTTCCTTCAATGATACTGCTTTAGGATTGAGACAAAGCCTAAATGTTTTCCCTTTGTTGGGTTTTCTCACACAAATCTCAACATCTGAAAACAATGATTTGTCATGGGAGACATTTGGCAGCCCAAGCAAAGGTTTACTGTTTCTACTTTGCCTAAAATATTTACAAAGAAAAATATCTGACATTCACAGTAAATCAGACAATGTTTCAGGCCTCTGACATAACTCATTGGAGGAATACTGCATGGTCTCTCTGAGGGGAGAAAAGGAGATCCCGTTTCTGGACGTTTTTGGTTCAGAGCAGAAACCCCATCTCTCAAGGAAGAAGGGGAGAGTTAAATGAAATGGGATGAAAATACCTAGGGAGGGGTTGCTGAGGTCTCTTTTTCTAGCTTGATCGGCTCCTCACTTTCCCCAATCCTTTTCTCCGTTCCTAAAAGCCCCGAGGGTCTCCCGTGCAAACCACCCTCCTTCCTCCAGGGATTTCTTTCTGTCCTGGGCTGGGGATGCCCGGGGCCAGATCCTCTTCCCTCCCACCCCGGCCCCGCGTTTCTGGCTGGCGGCAGGAGCTCACCCCGCAGAGGGAAGGAGGCGGGGGGCGGGAGGAAGGGGTCGCGGGGACGGACACACGGACTCCGCGACCACCTTCTCCATCTCCGCCCGTCCCTTTGTCTCACCAGCCCGAAAGTCTCCCCCCCGTCCAGAAATCTCCACCCCGCCGCGGATGCGAACGACCCCCCTAACGGTTCAAGGCGGAGCGGGGGG
>JANZLQ010000079.1:7202368-7227216 GCA_026212715.1 Elanus axillaris | reverse complement strand
CTTCTCATACTGAACTCAAAACATAGCACCATACCAGCTACTAGGAAGACACTTAACTCTATCCCAGCTGAAACCAGAAACCAGGACAGAAATGTTTCCTGAAACACAAATTCCTGTGCTTCCATTCCCACAATGGATTGGATCACTCCATATGATTTAAGTAAATTTAATTAAATGGTGATTTCAATATGATGCATTGCAATATCTCCTTTAAAAAGATTTCAGGCAAAATTGTTCTGAAAGTTTAAAATTTTTCTTTTGAGAGTCATATGGGAAATTTGTCAAAATCAGCATTTACTTTAAAAGTGTAAATCCTGAGTCTTCATGTTAAGTCATAGCAAAACAGAAGCTTAATTTAGAGCACAGCAAGTTACAAGCATGCAAAATTTTGTGTCCACCACTAACCATTACTCCCATCTTTATTTTGTCTTCCATTCTCATCTTTGTTGAATGGTCACATTCATAAATATCTAGCATGGCATGCTTGTTAGATTTTATGTAGCAACAGAAGTATTTTTCCTTTGAGGACAAATTGAGAATGATCTTGTATGGCTTCTTTAAGACTTTAAATTCTGAGAAGATGTGTGTCAGGAAGGCAGCAGGAAATACGGTGTAAGCTTCTGGGGTCACGGGAGTGCTACTCTCTGAGACCTTTGCTGTTTGCTCTGGTATATGTGAAGGATTAATGACAGAAGTTCATGAGCAAGGTTTATGCCTACTGCTAGTGTGGCATTTACTCACTTTGAGCTAGTTGGTGCTAGGATATTGTAGTGTACAAGCTGGATCTTGTGATTATGATCAATGTTGGAGTTTATCTTACCCATTTTATGTGACTATTTGTCATGCTGTGAGTAGAGTATGCTTTCATGAAAGCCCTGTAATCCAAAAGACAGTAGAAATCCCCTAGATTGCAGTGTGTGATACAGAACAAATATAGAACAAATATATGTTCTTTCAAAGGTATATTAATAATATACCAGTTTAAACATTAGTTTATCTGATCATGTTTATGTTCTATATATGCTATAAAATACATGTGTGCACGCCTGTGATTTCTGTATATGTTGTGTTGTTCTGCAGGTAAGATTTACATTTGCCTGGCTTCCTGTGAATTTGTTGTAGAATGTGAAAGTAGTTGGGTCTTTATCACTGTATGCCTCCTTCTCTTATTCTGCTTGCTCAAATCACAAATCACCTGGTAAATTGAGGCTTTTTGTTGGGTCTCATTCTGTTACCTCAGGTGTCAGTTTCATACAAGTTTGTGGAAGCAGTGAATTAATTTTAATTTATCATTATCTTCATTAAAAGATGTATAGTTAATAAAAAGACTTCTCTTAGGCTCAGTGTTAGTAGCCAGATTAACAGAACACATTCATCCTTTCTGTTGCTGCTGGTGGGCAGGGCAGTATACCATATGGCTAGGCAGGTTGAGAATCTTTTATTCTTTAAGCATGTGTTTTTTGTCTGCATACTCAGTAGCAACATTCTGTTCAGTTAAGCTTAATTATATAGCAAAATTGCTCTCTAAGCAGTGTCACTTCATGTAGGGCATTCTTTTCTTCAGAATTCTTGTCCATTACAGACCTATTGGCCTGGTTGTTATGGTTAATGCAATACAAAAGGGCAGAATTCTGTCTTCCCTTTTTTTTGTCTTCTCTCTTTAGTTTTCTATTCTGAGAGTTTTGTAACATTTACAACATAAAAAAATGTACAAATTCTAGGGAAAGAGACTTTATTCTCAAGCAAGAAGTTTTGTAGTTTGTCTCCCATTTCAACAGAAAGATATTAAGCTATGTGTCATTGGTAGGATAAACTGACTTTGCAGCTGAAATGGTGGACTGGGAAGACCTAGGGCAGTTTTACTGACAAAAAAAAGCATGAAAAGGCAAGCTGGAATTTTTCTTTTTATTTTTTTAAAGAAAGCGTGCCACAGGCCATCATCCCCATCATACAAATGCATAGCCATAGCTTTAGGTTTGGAGAAAATAGAACATTAATAAGTTGTGGCCAAGTCCTACACAGTAAGTTAGACCTGACAGGACTGTCTTCTATGAGGACATCATATAGGAGAAGTTTTCATTTTGCATTCTGTTCCTACTACTTACTCTGATGCTGGAGATATTAAATACTTAAACAGGGGAAGACAACAAAAATACCCAACTGCTAAGGCACACTATCTACTGAGTCTGCCTGTAACCTGACTGCACTGCGCTGCTCTCAGCCCGACTCTCTAGTCCAATCATCTTGTACAAGTCTCCCATTGACTTTGCTGGGAGTTCTGCCAAGGTATGTGTTTGTGGCCAGGTGATTTGGACTTAGCTGTGTATTTTATTTCTTTATTGTCTATGTATTTTCGCTAATAAATTAATTGTGCATGAGTGATACATATTAGTTAGCAACAGAAAAAATGCTTACGTTAATCACCAACCAGCTTACGTCATTTCAAAACAATCCTCTTGTTGAAGAGTACATGATGTTACAAGTATTCTAGGTCCTACCTGACACAGTGGAGATATGGTATAAAGCAATCTTGGCAAATACCTGCTTTTCGCAGCTTGTGTTCCAATTTACAAAGTTACAAAATGTTTTGTTGCTATTTTTGCCTGCCACATACCTTCTAAGGAATAGTCTATCGAATACCTTTGATAGTGGCTGAAGAGGAGATATAACATGGGGTATAAGCATAGGAAAAATGCTAAAGGAACAAAATAGCTATATGGATTAATAGAAGATATTGATGCTTTCTGCATTGGCCGGTAAATTCTGCTTGACTAACTAACTTGGACTGCTGCAGGAAATCAAGCTTTTTGGAACTGTGCAGGAACGTCACTTAATTTTGCATTTCAGTGCCAAATTGTTTTTTGTTTTTTTTTTTTCCTGTAGGGAAAAGCTTCTCCCCTCTTCTTCTTCTCCCCCTCCTCTCATTAAAACACAGAGTGCTTTTATATAGTGTTTTATAATGCTTTCTACAGTTAGATGGGCATGTTTGTAGCTACATGGTCTCCTATTCTGGGATGTAGCCCAGTTTAGAATAGATCTAGTTTGCATATGATGATGATATGTGTTTTTTGCCAAGGGTTTCAGTCTGCTGATGTAAAGACACAAATTTTAAAGAGAGGAAATTTCCTCAGGGTTCAGTGCTGATATTCCAGATCACTCATAACCAGAAACAATGTTCTTGAAAGTTTATTAAAATTCTGTCAGTCAGGATAATTATAACTAGGTAATTTTTCATTTAAGAAGTTCCTGTAATGTATATAGATGACAAGGGATCATAATAAATACTAAATATTTTGAGACTGATTTTAATCTCCCACCTGTGCAATTTGGCAGTAATTCTATCACAAATGATAGGACTGGGTATTCATTCTGTTTCTTTAACTCTAACCCACAGTAACTCGGTGAACTGTTTCAAGAAATTAAAGGTGATATAAAAGGTAGTGGTGTTTCCACAGTGTACATCTTCAGGATAAAATCAGTCCTTTCTAGTTTTTAGCAATCAATTGACTCTAGGTGAGTTGACTTTTTATGTCTTTATGAAAAAAAATAATAAAAAAAACCCTCAATGGAATTTTTTTTCCTAAAAAAATGTGTAGGCAGTCAAAGCTTTTGAACTAGTCTTTAGTCTTCAGTAACTTCAACAGGCTTGTTTTCAAGCCTTGTGAATTCTCCAGCCTTCAGCTATAAAGCTGAATTGGACCTGTTTTTTGTCTTTCCCTGTTTTACAAATAAATTCTTGCTAGGTCTGGGCCTAAAGTGGATGAAGTGATTGGTTTGTTTGACTTACAAATGTGTGTTGCACCATCACCAGTCTCTGTTTATGAGTTAATGGAAGAATGAAAATCTCTCCACATGCTTGAATCACAGAGTGAGCATCTTGCTGGTAAATGTGCTTAGACAGTGCCATTCCATGTGAACTTTTAAGGGGAACTTTGGGTGCAACGCAGCTGTTTTGGCACAGCACTACCTCATTTTTATACTCTCTCTGGTTTAATCAGTTTTGACAGAGTCATCTTGAGTGTATCTGCATTGTGTTCCCAAGAATTTCTAGTTAGGTAGGCATGGATGGAAAGGACCTGAGGACTTCCATTCAAACTTCTGGGTCTTCCTTGGTCAGTCCATATTTGTTGTTTTTATAGTTAATACTTTATTATTAAAATGCTTGGCCATCAAACTGATGATTCTTGTATCAAACCTTTTTAGATAATACCATTAATACTTTATCCTGTATGAAGTCATCTGCCTCTGTTAAAAATAATAAACTTACTGAGCAATTTTTCCTATTTTTTTCCCCTTTTTTTTTTTCCCTCCTCCTCCCCACCCCCCCAATCTTCTACTCTTTATGGATTTATGGAGAGTTGATATTTTTGATGATAGGTAAATAGCTAGATATTTTTCATGTGGTGGTGTCTCCTGTTTCATGTATCACCTTGTTGGTGGCTAGTATTTGAGGTTATTGTATTTCTAAACATTATGAATCCTAGCTCACTTCAAATTAATGATCAGCATGTTCTACCTTTAGAAAAAAGTTGGAGTGCAGGACAGTGAAAGAGGTAGGATAGATACTGTTGTGCATCAGCTTTTAATCTTCATTAAGCCATTATGTGTAGTGAAGTAACATCACATAAAAAAATAAATGTTAACAGAAATCCTCTCTTCAGATGGTTGCTGTGTGTAGGTTGGATGAACAGTAGTCAACTTTCCCCTCAGGATATTGTCAGATGGAAGCATTTCACTGTAAAGTGTTTGCAGCTGGAGATGTCATAAAAAATGATAAAGGTCCTACCATGTCAAGTCTGAGCCAAGTAGGGACTTTCTGTGTGCTTTACTTCCTTCTTTTCTTTAACATCCTGAAACACTTTATTTCTGCAATGTGTTAAAGTGCCTGAGGCTACAAGGAAATAATTTTAAAAGAATGACTATTTGGGCGAATCTCACTGGAAAGGCTTTTGTATTAGCACGTATGCAATAAAAAGAGTTAACCCTTGAAAGAATAATGGAGTAAGGGATGTCATGTATACAAAGTCATGGGCTGTGTTTTACTTTTAGGACAGGAGCAAATGAACAAGCTACTGTGAGGTAAAGCAAGGTGTAAGCATCTGTACCTCCCCTGTATGCATGCTTTTGGCCAGAAATAATGTGAGGTAACTCACCGTCTTTCACTCAGAGTGTTCTTCCCCCATGAAGTAAAAAAACATAGCTGTTACAGTTCATCTGTCACCTAAAATTTCAAAACACTTTCTGAAGATTGTCAATAACTTGGTGACTATAACAAATGGAGGAAATAAGTCAAAGAGCAGTGAATTAAACTTGCCAAAACAGAAGAGGGCTCCATCAGCAGTCTAGGATATTGTTGCAAACTTTTTTAGCTTATACTAATCAGTCCTGTTACAAATTATCTAAGTTTGTGGATTTCAAGTCTTGTGTGGCTCTGAATTGTTAAATAACAGCGAAATGTATCTGTTTCTGATTTCCCTGCTCCACTAATGTGATTTCTTCTTTCTCTCCCTTCCGTCTCCTCTTTTTCTAGTTAAAGCAGAAAAAAAAACCCTGGTAAAGGGATCCCTGTCTGGAACTTCAGTCCTGCCATGCCTCTTTTCAACCACGCCTACCATATCCTCCAGCTATGCAGCTGAGTATCTTCGAATTAAATGGTCAAAGGTTGAACTGGATAAAAGTGGAAAAGATGCAAAAGAAACCACAGTCCTGGTGGCCCAAAATGGCAACATCAAAATAGGTCAAAGCTACAAAGACAGAGTGTCTGTTCCAACCCATTCAGAGGAGACTGGTGACGCTTCGCTGACTTTCTCTAAGCTGCGTGCAAGTGATGCAGGAGTATATCGCTGTGATGTTATGTACGGAGTTGAAGACACACAAGGCATTGTATCACTTGCTGTTGAGGGTAAGAATTTATCTATTTCTTTGTAGTCAACAGTGATTCCAGTTAAAACAGTAAAAGTTAGTAATTAACATATAACTAGAGAGCATTTAAAGGAATATCTTTAGCAATTTACCCTTCCTTAACTGTTCACTCTCCCCATGCTCTTTCTGTCTTTTATTTATTCTTATGAATCTTTTCCAATCTGTAGCTCTCATTTCTTACTTCCACCTTTGGGGAGCCTACTCTTGATTCCTGGAACAAATGCTGTTTGCTTATTCCCAAAGCAGTTTTGTACTTTGATTTGGTTTATCTCCTTTGCAAGACAAGCTCCTACTTCTACATTTCTAAAAATTTTTTTTTAGGAGATACCTCTAAAGTTTTATCAAACCAGCCCTTTTGAAACATGATATGTATTGTACTAATACATCTGTCTGAAAATTTCAGTGTCCTTACAAGAAGACAGACTTGGCAGGCAGAAGCAGTTTCTTTTTAGTTGTTTGTGTAGGATGGATAGAACTAACTTCCTTTCTACTGGAGCCATGGTTGGCCTATCTTGCCACTTCATGTACAAAACCATGATGCCAACGAAACCGGGAGCCCCTCTCTCTGTGATAGGAATGTCAAGCACAAAGGAAGAGTTTCTTTTGTCCCAGTAATAAAGGTTGGATATGTAGGAGGAAATCCATCTGGCAGAATCTGCAGGAAAACAAGTAGGGAGGTGGCTGCTAATGTTCTTCCATGTGGAGGATCCAGGGCTAAAATTTTGCTTGCCATCACCGTAAAAAAAAATAACTTTCAAAACTTTGAGATGGAGAAGTGTACATGTAGAGACATAGAAGAGACAGGACTTTGAAAAGTATGTAAGTGGCAAAAGGAGAATCTGGTCTGTAGATGGCTTTCTCCTAAGAACCTGCTTATACAGCATAAGTACAGCATAGAGACTGCTTCAGAGCCTGGTGCTGGGTAGTCCTGTCAGTTTGGCGCTGAGCCTGAGCTAACAAACTGTGCTGAAAGGCAGGACATATTAGCCCAAGCCCTGTGCCATATAAATGCATATTCTGGACCCAAATTACTCAGCATGCTTAGAACAACGCTGTTGTGTGGATGTATCGACTCACGTGAGCCTCAGTTTGGACTGTGCCTTGCGCTCCTTTGTGCTTAGGTGTTTTTCGAAAGTTTGGTATTTACTCAAATGACTGAATCCCAAAACAAACATTAATATCTGTTGCTGGAAATTATGACTTTGGCTAAGTTGTTTTTTTTTTTTTTTTTTTTTTGAGCTTAATACTTCTTTGTTCTTCCAATATGCTTAACCTAACTTGAACATGCTTTGGGCAATGATTGAATGAAAGGTTTTGAAGGTGTGGCCTTAATTTGGAAATAAAATAAATCAGTGTAACCATTAATGTCTGTAGAACTTCATAAACTGTTTAGTCCTTATGGCAAAAGCAAAAGAAATCCTGGTTTGAACATTACTTTTCAGTAACTAGTGTACCTGCCATTCCTTATTCTTTTTCAAGTGTTTCCTTGACTACATATCTATATCCAGGAGCAGCAGATGTTTACTACAATAAAATACTTTAGCATTCCTTTAGCTTCTGCAATGAGAAGAACTGATCAGTTTTTTTGTTTTTTAATTGAAAGAAGATTTCACACAATCCATTTTCTTTCTGCAACTTTTCTTTCCTGTGATTGCTTTAATGTCAAAGTTTCAGGAGGGAAAAAAAGCCAGATCTTGACTGAAATGAAAACCAGCATTGTTAGATTGTCATTTGTGCACTCTGTTCCTCATTTTCTACATTAAGTAAACAAATGCCATGTATCAGACACATAAGGATTTCATGTGAATGTCGCTGCTCACATCTTCTGCCCTCATTTCAGTAAAGCTTTACTTTTTTTTGTGATTTCAGCTTTTATTTAAAAAACAAAACCCACATTAGTCTCAAATGTAATATATTTCTATTATGTTGTCTTTTTGAATCAGCACCCCAAAAGTGATAACAATTGGAGAGATATGATCTTCTGTACACTCTCTTTGTGCATTCATCTCTGCCTGTTGTTAGTGTGGTGTGGGGAGATCTCTCCACGTTAATTACAGTAACTGCAGATCTGACGGCTAGCATGGTTCAGCACTGTGCTTTGGTCAGCTCTCCCCGGGTGGAGCTGGGGCTGGTGCCTGCAAGGCGATTCATGAAGTCCTGGTAAAATTATCACCAGTTTTGCTATTCTGCACATTTTATGCTCATCACAAGTCAAACAAAATGCATTTGTGTAGCACTTTTTCTCTGAGAACTGAGGAGGCATGTGTTGCTTTAGCTCTTCAGTGAATTAAAAGTATGGAGAGAAAGTGGTAACTCTAGCTCAGGTAGTATTTGCTTGATCATATAGCTTAACCCTAAAGTGAAACAGAATCATTTTATTAAAGATAGGAAGTTTCTGCAAAATTCCCTGTTTGGAGCAATTTAGGTGTGGGACGAAATGCTACTAATGCTTCAGAAGGCAACATTCATCTGTTTCTTTAGGTGCCAGTGCTGTTATGTGTGTTGAGTCTAATTTAATAAATTTCTCAGAATGGCCAAATGAAGTAGGACAAAACTTCTCTGTATCATTCTGCTGAAGTAGATGAAATTACTCTTTTGTTATTAAGATAACTTTTTCAGGTTTGTATGCTTGTTTGTTTGAGTATTTTTAAACCAATGTGGGATTTGAGTTCTAGATTTTTTCAGGATTTCCGTTTGTCTTACGGACATTCCCTCATTTGAAACTTTCAAATGCAAAGCACATTACGTCAGTAAAGCCAGGTTGATAAGCTTAGAAGTTGTGCTGTTTGTTTTTCAAATAAACCTTTCCAAGTAAGATAATAGATAACTGGGAGAGCTGACTTGAATAAGAAAAAAAATACCGTAACTGCTATTTCTGTCCTTTCAGTTAGGTATGTTAGCAATATAAAACTGCTGTTGAACCCACTGTGATCAAATTAATGTATCCTACCAGTGGTGGAATGTTGCCTGCCCTGCTTGTTAATTGCAACTGCAAAGCTGTCCTTGAGGCAGGGGACAGTGCCAGTGCCTGCAGGTCTGCCAGTTCATGCAGAGGGGCAGTTTCGTCACACTGGATACCTCCTTTCCTGTTACTAATTGCAGGAAATGTTTTCCTTACACCCTGATTGCTGCTGTAATTTCATTGACCTCTCAGACAGGTATACTTTATGTTCAAAATGGATCTAATAGTGTTACAGTGCTATATGTTTCAACTCCTTACAGGAAGACAAATATGCAGAACAAGTAATTCATATTCATTTTTCCTTCTATGTGTTGTTTTCTCTGCTGCCTCTGCATGACCCTCTGAAATTTCCCCTTTTTCTCAGGAGCAACTCTACCTTTGTCAGCTTTTGTAATTTCATCTTTCTGCAGTGTTTTGAGCTTTTCTTCTGGATGTTATTAAATCCACAAGTCAAACTGTTTCACATTAGGAGTCCTTGGCCTCACAGTTTTTGAATGCTTAATGTTATTTTGTCTTTATTCTTAGTCACTTCCTTGCCACTGTTGTGCCGTGCAATGATATTGGGCAATAAAAAAGAACATGTTATGACCAAGTGTAATCAAAAAGAAAGAATCTGAACAAACCACTCATTTGAGCTGATTTTTTGTTATCCTCCTTAGATATGATTTGATTTAAAGGGATCAAAGTGGCAAACAGGATCCTTCCAGTTCTGTTGCTCTTTTTTCATATCTTATTTGTGAATATTTTTTACCAATAGTGAGAGCACTTTATCCTTTTCTTACTGATGTTGTGGGAGACCACTGTTTTCTTAGGCCTTATTTTGGTAGTTTCTGTTTGATTCTGCTGGAAGTCTGAGACACTATTTTAGTCTTTTTAGTTTCATTTTGGGAGGGTTGTTTTGTTTTGTTTTAAAGCCAGTAAAGAAAATCCTAGGCTTAAAACACTGACCTTGTTAATGGAAAGAAACAGCAATTAGGGGAAGCAGAGTAGATGGTAATTCACATTTTCATTTTTATGCAAACTCCTCTTTCTTGCAGGCATTATAATGATAATAAATGGGAGTTGCTTCCTATGTGGGAATGCTGCCACTCAATTGTGCTGTTAGCTCTGAGGGATTGTGTTGACTGCCTAATTGATTTATTCTCTCTACAGCCAGAACTCCCTTTCATTATCTCTTAAGTATGGCATTTGAAGAGATGCTTTTATTTAATCTTTTAGACTTACCTGTCTTGAAACCTTACAACCTCTTGATGTTGAACTTCCCTGCTTGCTTGCTAACTCAATTAACATGGGCTGCTGCATTTATTGTGCTTTACTCTCCTGCATCATGGATCCCAAGGAACCTCCGACTTCTGTAGCTGGGAATGAAAGAGCACAATGGGTAATGGTCATCAAAGGATGGAAAAGGGAAATTTATTTCTGCGTGAGAAAGACCTAGGATCTATGTGTAGTGCATGTCAGGAATAGGGAAGCAAATGTTCTGATCAAGCTGCCGTGTTCCTCATGTAGGGACTGGGAAAATGGCAGCTGATGGGCAGACTGGTGGGATTTCTGCATCAGGCTGGGTAGAGGACATTCAATGGGAGAGCTCTGGTCCAGGAAGTGCATGGCATGTCTTCACATGCAGGATGGTAGAGCAGAGGCCAGTACTAATGGCTAAACTGTTGTTAGGATGTTGGTCATCCCCCAGTATGAGGACAGTTCTGAGAAGCTGTGTATTTTCTTTTTAAAGTAATTTTAATTTAAGTAGCAGTGCCTTGGCCTCTGAACACTTGTGTGACCTAGTACATTGCTGTGCAGAGATAGCAGGGTGGGGCAAGTGATCCCACTGTGTATTTAGAAATTAATACAGATGTAGTAAAGAAGTCCTCCACCGGAGAAAAATACAGGTAAAGCTCCTCATCAATCACTTTCCTTATCTGGACCAGCTTGTGTACACCTACATGCAACTGCATTGGTCTGTGAGGACTGATGCAGAGATTTTGTATGGGGGAGCAATGTGCAAATTAGTGCAAGAAGTCTCTGTCCCTGGAGAGCAGAAGGCACTGGGGCTTACAGAGCAGAGGGGTTGGAATGCACTTTCTCTCCCCAGGATGAGAAGCTCTCTGAGGCTTTTGGCAAGGAAGCTCCCGCTGACGCAAGGTGAGCCTGTTCTTCTCAGGTTGCCACAACCTAAGACAGGGGTCAGAAGATGGGTGCAAAACTTCAGTGAGGAACTCAAATAAATTATTCATGCAGGAAGCTGAAAATACTGCCCTATTCCTTCCTTTCATATAGTGCTCAGTCCTGTAACCTCTATTTTTGCATGCATTTGTAATGTAAGTTGTGTTCTGCATTAAAGACAAGGAGGATCACCCAACTGTGTGGTAGCTTTGGCAGTGGGTTGGGGGTTATTTCAGGGATCTGCACCACAGTGGCTAAGGTTGGAACATAAAAATTAACAGATTAACAACCACTGCCATCATAACCTTTTCTCTTTAGATATTCTTTGCTGTGTGAGGCAACTTCTGAAATTCAGGCTTTATGTAACTCCAAAAGTGCATGTTGCAGCAGTGTGGGCTCACTAGTGAAATTGAACCGTAATTTATTAGTGCTACCAGGATCCCTTCCCCTTCAGTTCCATGAGATTTTGCTGCATGATACCCTGGCAGGTAATAAAGCAAAGTTGCAACCGAAGATGTGAAACCACAGAACCAGGCTCTTACCTGTGGAAGCCCTACTTTGTTAAAAGTGAAATCCTTTATATTTTTTTTTCTGATCTAAGGCAGAGATAAATGATTAAAAGACATTCTCTCTTGCTCAGACAGAAGTGACTTTTAGATGCTACAAATTACTTTCCTGTGAGTGCTCTTTTTTGCAACCGCTGCTGCTCCTTCCTGTAATTACACTGACTTTGCCAGATGTTCAGTGACATTATACTGCTGTAGTCTGTTTTCCAGTTGCTTTATTTGCTCCTACGACAACTCCTTTCTTGCCTTTTCTTTCAGAAAGGAAATAGACAAAGGGAAAAAAATCCTTTACAAATGTTTTAAAGTGCAAAAACTCGGACAATGGATTTTGTCCCTCTCTCTCTAACTGAAACAATGAAAGTCCTGCACTTTAATCTTCTTAGCCCCAGGGGGTCTTCTAATTATTGCAGCTGTTGCACAGGCTTATACATACTGATGTCCTCCTTCCCATTCATCTTGGAGGCTCTTTTATGTCTATTAGCTCCTCACTGGAAATCGAAGAGCCTTCAAATCTAAGAATAGGTAAAGTTTACCTTTTGGATCAGGGTGAGGAGAACAAAGCATTCTCCAAGTTCCTTTGCAGGATTTACAAATGACCAAAGGCTCTTCTCAGCACTGCAAAAGCTACTTTAAATTGGCAGTGATATTAACTCTTTAGTCCTGCCTGATTCAGGTATCACAGGGATCCCAAACAAATGCCAGCTAGGAAGGGCAGTGGGTGCTTCCAGCATGGAAGAAATGAGAGGTGAGAGAGCTGGTCGTGGAGAGCACACTCGTATATTTAAGCAGTAGGAAGCTTTAAAAAAAGTACAAGTTCAGAGAAATACTTTGCCATCTCCTGTTAAGTTAATGAACATTTTTGTGGTTGTACTGAGAGCAGCAGTGCTCTTGTGCCCAACTGAAGTCATACAGCATCAGTTAAGCAAACTTAAAAAAAAAATAATTAACCAACAAAAAAGGCAATTAATCTAAATTCATATAAAATACATTTTTATAAGATTAAAATAACAAATCAAATGAACAAATTGCTTCACATACTTGGGTATTTCTGGTTTGACCCTCAGTTATAGAGTCAGTGTCAAATATTTTATACTACAGAAACACCAATGCTACCAAAAAAAAAGGTTTAAAATGTTTGTATATATTCAACAATAGCATGCAGTAAAGCCTGATGCCCAGCTTGTGAATATTATTATGGTTTCATATTTATGATTCAGAGTAAATGTTTTATCCACTTCTGTTGTAAGCTCTGTAGAACTTGGCTATTTCTTATTTCTAGACCTAGAACACCATGTAGGGCACTTGAACTCATGTTTTTATTTACTACTGTACCACTGAATATATTAATGCTCATTTATACCAGGAGGTAACTTGTTCACAGTGTCAACCAATGTTAGTAAATTATGAATATATTAAATATTTTAATGCATACCACAGCTTAAAAAAATATGATTTGAAGATTTTTTTTTTATTTTAAGCTTTTAAATTCCAAACATGATTGGTTGCTGTTGCCTAACTCTTTTTACGTTGCGAGGTTGTGCTCTGTGTTCAACATTTGGTAAAAGACTGTTGTTTAGGGTACACAAAGCCAAAATATGCACACATACATATAGATAAATATATACATATATGTATAAGTAAAGCTTTGCACATCTTGAGACAACGTAAATGGTATGTAAAGTTGCCCTAACCAGCCAATGGAGGATGCCCTACAACAGAGAAAGTGCCAGGATACAGGAGCTAGTAAAGCTATCTCTCTGACATTCTCTTTCAATCTCTCCTGGTACAGATAGTTTACAACAGTAAGAAAATGTGCTTGAGGCTGTGCTTCAGCACTGAGGCTGTCTGGAGTGGTATGGCCCCCATCCAGGCTGTTATGCTCCTTTGGCTTCCAGCACAGGATGAAGATGCCCACTGGAAGTTGTCTCTGGTCTTTGCTAGTTCCTGAAGTCTGCCCAGAAATAGTCTGGAAGCCTGTTATGGGGCCTGGGCCAAATAATGCTGTAAACTAATTAACAATTTAACAGTCTTGATGACTGAATTGCAGGCACCTGGCATATTTAATTTGGTAATATAAACATAGCCATAACTTTTCAGGATATATTCTTCACCTGTCACTGTTGCCAAACAATGCTTGGGTCCATCTGAAGCGAAATTACATTGTTGTTTGGAAGAAGTTTGTTCATGATGGGTTCTGTCAGTGGTTCTGAAAAGGCATTTTATGGGGATGCTAGTGGTCTCTAAGCTTTCAGTTAGTGGCTGCAGCTGGTGTGTGACTCCATATTAAATGATAAAATAGGATTCCCAGTGTTTCCTCTTCTATTTCCTGTTTTTCTGCCAGTGGCTTTGAAAAAACTGGTGTCTGATGATTGAGGTTTAACCTACCTGTGAGTAGTTATCAGATAATGTATTCTGTTTTAAATTCAGAAAACTTCTTAGTGAGTCACAAGAAGAAGAATGTGTATTTTCTATTTATTTGCCTTATCCATACCTTTGATAAGTGGCAAAATTTTACTCAATTTGTCTGCGTGTTGCTGAATTACACATATGTAGAAAACAGCATGTGGCTTTTAGACAGATCCTGTCTTAACCAAAACCATCTTAACTCGAGGCCAAACGTCTGATGTGCTCAAGTAACTTTTGAAATTGTCAAGATTCTTTCCAGAACCAGGAAGGCCCCAAATAAAAGCAAGCTTTGTTTTGTCTGTATCATTTTTAGTGTGCGCAGGAAAACATGGTTATGAAAAATTGAACAACAGCCATATATTTATAAATGTTATATTTGTAGTAAGCTTTGATTCATTGGAACAGACATCAGGGCCATCACTGAATAACAAATCTGCATCAAAAGCACAATTTTTTGGGTCACATGTCTCACTGCATCTAGCAGACCTCAAGGACTTAAGGGATCCCCCATTCACTGTTGGCACTTCTGCGTGCAGTTTTTACTGCAGCCAGCTGCTTTGGAAAGTCTGTTTTTAAGCCCACTTTTTCCCAGGGTTAGACATGCTTAGTCTTGTCTGGTCATGCAGTTTTACTCATGGCCGGTAAGCCAACATGTCAGGTAGCACTGTTAGTATAAGCAACCTTGCTTGCAGTGCAATTAGCTGACCAGCACTTGGAACTGGAAGAGTCCAGGTAACTATGTGATATCATTGACTTATTTTAGCATTCATTCTCCCTTTTGATCATGATTTTCTATAATACAGTAGTGAAAATGCATATATGGTTTAATTACTCTTTTTCTGTGTGTACAGTGAATGTAGTTTCACCAACTATTACTAACATAAGGTGTTGTACAGTACTCGTAGCAAGCACTGGGGGGGGGGGAACATCGTTTGTACGGTAGCATATGTCTTAGCCTTTTACTCCTATTTTTTTGTACCCATCTGTTTTGAGCATTGTAACAATACCTAGGTAAAGTTACAGTATGAAGATGGTTGCAGAAATGATGCAAAACGTGTCACTAATGTAAGCTTTTTGTTTTTTAAGGTGTTGTATTTCACTATCGTGCAGCAACCAGCAGGTATACTCTGAACTTTACACAAGCTCAGCAGACTTGTCTGGACAATGGTGCTGTCATAGCAAGCCCAGAACAACTGAAAGCAGCCTATGAAGATGGATTTGAACAATGTGATGCTGGCTGGTTGTCCGACCAGACCGTTAGGTGAGACATTTAAAAGGCCTCTTGACACAGTTTCCCAAAATTAATATGTTTAGCCTGTACAGACTTAAAATGCTGATTTATCGTAATACATATGAGCGTGCTGCATTTCAGGTATCCAATTAGACATCCAAGAATTGGCTGCTTTGGAGATAAAATGGGAAAGAAAGGAGTCAGAACATATGGGCGCCGTTTTCCTAATGAAACTTACGATGTGTACTGCTATGTGGAACACATGGAAGGTAAGATAGGTCCATATTTACTCTGCACTGCAAAATTTTAAAAATGACTGGAGAGTCTAATGTGGAAAGGCAAAGAAATAGGAAATTCTGTGTAAAATAAGTTTAAGCTGTTTTGAATCTGAAGAGCATTGCTGAATGAAGTGAACCTATAGTTTGTGGTCTAGCAGGCCTTAATTAAAGGCAAATATGCAGTCTACAGAGACAGAGTCAGGTTTAAAGCTGCTATAGTTAGTGCAGTAGATCTCACAAAAGTTGCAGTTGAAGCATTTTTTTTTTGAATGTTATAAAAGGATTTTCAAAGAAACACATTTAATGTTTGAGAAACTATATATATATATAAAGTTGGATATAGTACATGTGCTAACAGTATTATAGTTCATAAAGTATGTAATTAAGGTTTTTACGTGTCCATGGCATAAAATTAGACAGATATTTAATTACAATCCAAGTTTAATAATATATTTTTTAAAAAAGGAACATCTCAGCATCAAAAAGAAACAAGCAAGAAATTTCAAGTGAGGAATCTGAATCTTCTTTAATAAAATCCTTTGCAATTCCATAGTGCAGCTATAGTCTTTGCAAAAGCTGCTAATTAAGTGGCTCTAATGCAGCAAAGTGATTATGATTCTGCCACATGGTAACTGTGAACCATGGATCATATTGTGAGCCCAATGGTACCTTGGGATCCATGGTTAGGCTCTATGATTAGTCTTTATTCAACAAAGAGTTTGATGGTAAAAAGAAAAATACTGTATTTTTTTTTCTGTGATTGGGCAGTTCTAGCATGCACAAATCTCCATATTACAGATGTGATGTTGTAATTGTTTTTTTACAATCTCTCTTTCAGAACTGAATTTAACGATATTCTTTCAGTGAGCCATAGATAACATTCCACATGCCAGATATTCTTAGGCTTAGACATTATTGTGACTAGTTAAGTATGTATACTTAAAATATAAATGCAGAAATAGCCTTTCCTGTCCTGTAGCCTTTTTTGGCGGGGGGTTTTTGCTGGTTATGCACATGGGAACTTCATTCTGGTACAGGAATACTTTGCGACCAGGACCAAAGTACATTTTCCATTTACTGCAGTGTTCTGAGTGTGTCACATTGCTTCAGTCTTAACAGATTTTTATTCCATACCAATTTAACTGTTCCTTTAAAAAAAAAATACTCATAGTTCCTAATTAAATATCCTTTGGGCTGATGCTTGACTGATACACATTTAGTTTAGTACTCTTGAATTCAGCAGAACAATAATCAGCCATGGCTCTGAGCAAGCCTGCTTTTGTATGTGTACATATATTTGTAAAAGCAATTGCAAAATTAAGGTGCTCAGTGTTTGTATTCTATCTTGGAGCAGGAATAAATCAGATAATGCAAAGTTTTCTCCTGCTCATGACTTTCAGACTTTTAGTCACTGAAATCAGTAAGCAATTTTCTCTGTCTTTTAAGAGCTAAGGATCTGCCCCATATTGTGTTCACCCTGGAGAGTTATAACACACAAGTGATACAAGACTTAAAAAGACTGAAAAAAAAAAAGTTTGGGAACTCTGATAACTAAGTGATGGAAATTTGTTAGTGCTCAACATTGTCTTAATTTTACTTATGTTCCATCTCTATCTGTCAGTGAGCAGCACATCTGAACACTTAGACTTCATAACATTGATCCTCCATCAATCCTTTATGGGACTGAATTCTGAATCATGTCTGAATCAGGCTTTCAAATTCAGTTTGGGTCTTTCCTAGCTTACAAAAATAAGTTTTGACTAATCTGTATCATTCCTGGATGTTCCTTTGCCTCTAAAGAACAGAGAAGGGTAGCTAATATGGAGAAGCTTATCCTAGATGCACTCAAGCCAGAAATTTCTCAGGGTCAAATATTCTCACTGAGCTTTTAAAAATAAAAATTAAAAAAAGTCAAAACTGAAGCCTGTTTCACTGAGGCTAATGTTCTGTGCTCAAAACAACTTGGAATGACGCCATGAGGTTCAAAGAGGTTGCAGTGACTGTGCAGTCTTCTTTGATGAAGATGCACATACATAGGTTTTCAATTTCTCATGAATGTTAATTAATTCTTCTTTGTTGCAAAATTTCATTTACCAAGATTTATGAGCTGGCTTTACTCTATGGATAGCTATACATTTTTGTCCTATTGTTGTGGGTGATGTTCTCTTTAAACATGTGCGTGTCTTTGTGGCCTGTTGGCTGCACTGTGGTAATATGATCTGCTTGGATATGAAACCTTCAGCATTTAAGAAACATAAGCTAGAACAGAATATCAGGGATATTTGGTCTATCAACCCAGGTATCAATAAGCATGTTCATTTTACATTCTTGCTTTCATAATAGCTTCCTGTGGAAAACTGGTTAAAGCAAACGCACAGTTTCAGCCTTTATGATAAAGGCTCCATAGCCTGGGACAAGGGTTAAAGACCTGCAAGGACAAGACCTACAAAGACTTTGTAGGTCTGACTTGAAGACTGTGATTGACCACTTCACCTCTGGAATCCATTGAAACATTCCAAGATTGTTACAAAGCCCATTGTATGGTAACAAAATGCTCATAGAGATGGGTACAGGTTCAGGATGAAACTCTGCAGGAGGCAAAGATGCCTGTGAGTTTCATTACCATCCTTCCCAAAGGCAAAGTGTGTTTTGATTGTCAGAATATGCATTTATAAAAATGTTCTAGAATCTTTTTGCCCAAATTAGGGAAAGAGCAGTCCATCTTAGGCTGGTAGATACTGTATGCTTTTTTGGCACTGAAGAGGGTGTGAGAAAACAGCATGATAAATGACAGCTGCATGTTTTGTTATGTTAATAGATAATAGCATTGCTACTAGAAGCACTTTAATGTGGTAGTAAGCTGTATTTTGAGAAAAGAGGAGAATTCCCTTTACAGTTTTACCATTGACTTCAAGAAGACAGTGTCAGGTCAACACTGAGCACACAGGGAAACTCATCCTTAAGCTATTTACGTAGCAGGAAGGTCCTGTATGTGCTGTGAAGAGGCAACTTCTGTGAATGAGATAATTCCCCATTAGCTGTACAGCCTCAACCCGCTGCATAGGGATTTTTATTTTCTGATTATATTGATCAATTTTAATGCCAAATTGTTATAATAATTAACCAAGGATACTTCGCCACTTCCTTTTATCTGTGTCGTTCCCCCCCCCCGCCCAATTTTTGCCCAATTTTCAAATGAACTGGAGTCTGAAAATAACAACTAGGAGTCAAAAGAAGTGATGGTTTTGTGGATATGGGGTGTAGGTATGGTATAGACATGTTATACTGATGTGCAGATGAGTTAATTTATTCTGTTTGGGTGAAGAGAAACAGATGGATGTTAGGAAGACCAGTAACACATTATGGTATAGTGCAGGATGAATTATTCTTCAGTGCCTTCACAGAAACTTGAGTCTCTGAGCCAGACTTCCTTTTTAAGATGGGCCTAAGGAGCCAAGATGTCTTTGTCTATGTAACAGTCAGTTACTTACAGTGTCTGTAAGAACAAAGGTTAATTTCAAATGCAGAGCTTGTTTGAAGTTACGTAGCATCAGTGAGATTAAACTTTGGAACCACTCACCCACAGAAGATAGAAAATTAGATAAAATATCAATGGAAGTTATTAAAAAGCAAACATAGCAGTAAATTAGATCCTGTGTTTTGTTTGCTCTATTGCAATGTGTTCATACGCTGGTAGAAGACTTAGAGTTCAAGATTTAAGGTTATGCCCAATTTCTGATTGCCCTGTCTACCAAAGGCTGATTCTGCAATGTACAACCTTTCTCTTGTAATGACCACTTTCAACACTTCATTAATAACAAAGAACATTCATGGCACTTAGTATACTGTATAATGGTGCTTAAACATGATTTTTTCCACGTGAATTTGTAAGTTCATATCTGCATAGCCTATTCTGATTCAATGCCAAATCTATTAGACATACTTGCACTAAGTAGGTCCTTATTTGGAGAGCCTGGGTCAGTGGGATGACTATTCATGGAAGAAGATGGTACTTGACTAATGATATCAAAATCTGGGCCATAATGAGAATGTCATCATGGAAGTCATTGAACAGTTATTGGTCTGTCGGCCACTATTAGTGTGTTACCCCAGAAGGCCATAAATGGTGGTAGGAATTCTTGCAATACATTTTAAACTAAATGTGTATTGAATTTACAGTACTAATTTTAGTACTTGCACTGAGAATTTGTAGGAGCAACACCATTTCAGTTTTCTTCCTTTCTGGTCATATGAAATCACGAAGTTAGCCAGAAACATGTATTTCTCCCTGAAACACAAACTATTAGCTTAAATTAAAACCAGTTGTCTAGGCTAACTCTTACCGTTTCCTTGTTCTGAGGAAAGCCAGAGAGATTAAAGACTGCACAATAAGTTAAATATTTTGAGTTTTTCTAACACACACAGAAGAATAATTATGAGAAGGATTCAAAATTTCTGAGCTCCTAGTGATAAAAATAAGAATCTGGAGTCAAAATATCATTAAATAGGTACTGGGCATGGTCTCTTATTACAAACTGATTTATATTCCTCATATTTAGTCACATATTTCAGTGTGCCAAGCATTAACAAAAACATTTAGGATACCTTTAACTACATGAGTTGATTTATTAATAAAGAGTTTAATTGAAACTGATTGAGCTGCAGATAACTCTGAGATTCTCTTAACACCTCCAGCTGAAGTGGTGTCTGCACCAGTGTCTTCTATAACAGAAATGGGTGACGGGGAAGGACTGATTTCCATTCTGTCTTCAGATAAGTGTGTATGTGATTGATTTGACAGTGCTGTGGTGTCAGAAATGGAGACAAAGTGAGATCTGCTTGCCAGAGCCCACTGATGAAGTGAGGGGCTGTGAGTGTGTGGTTCAGAGCCAAAGCACAAACTACACCATGCAGCATTGTCTTCTGGTCAAAGCCAGTTAGAAGCCATATATGTCTAACAAGAGTATGTAATATGCAGATGGGGACTCATGCTAAGAAAGTTATTTTGGGGTGGCTGTGGGGAAGATTATAGTCTCCCTTCCATGCACCATTTCCCCCCCCACAGTGAGTGCAGGGAAGAAAAAGAAAAAACAAAACCAGATGTCCTTTAAATACTTTCCACCTAGTCTCATGCAGTTTTGCTATTGTCGTGGAAATTTCTGTGAGAATAATAGTAATTAAAGAAGTCACAATCTAAAATACAGCTTCAGGTGAGAAATTTCTTCTGTGTTTTGGGAGCTAAAGATCTTCTGCAGAGTCCATTCTAATTATGGAGCAACAATTAGATTAGACTTTAAGATAGGGAGACAGAGAAAAGGATCTTGTATTTTCTTCTTAGTTCAGGGCCTGTGGTAGAGTCACAGCCTTTGCATTGGCTTATACTGGACACTTCTCCCATCTTGAATTGTGTGACCTAATGCAGGGTCATGGATCCAAAGTTCTCAAGAGGGGTACAGAGCCAAAAGAGAGTAAACCAAAAAGGAAACAATGCCATGGTGGTTTTTATGCATGACATTGTGTTCGAGCTCATAGCGTGATAAAGCTCATCTTTGGGGAGGTCTGAAAATCCTGATGTCTCAATGATTTTTGTAAGAGTAAGGCTCAAAAAAAAAAAAAAAAAAGAAAGAAAAAAAGAATCATGTAGAATACATAAAAGCCAGTGACACTTTGCAACTGCAGCAGAGCTCTCTAAGGGTATAGCAGTTGCCGTGCTACTCTTCATGCTTGAGGGCAAGCCTATGGGAAAAGTATACTCTTCCAGTCTCGTCAAATGCAGTGGATTCCTGTTCAGCCTATGGTTTGCATAGAATAGACCTAAAACACTCAGGAGAGTTTTTAATTAAATCATTACTGATATATATCAAGAGGAATCAACTAACTTGTTCTAACGTGTAAGAGAAAGACTTCTTCAGCTTGTCTAGCATTTGCTTTAAAGTTGAACCTAGATGCTTAGGTCTTTGTGGTTTTCCAGTCGTAGTGAGTCTCTCACAGTAATCTGTGACTTTGTTAAGGATACCTCTCTATTAGTCTGGTGTGTAAGAAAACCAGCCCTTAACAGCAGCAGAATGGGGGAAGAGAATTGCAGCTGAGACAAGGTATTTTGTCTGGGCAGTTTGGGAAAGAGGGGGAAGGCTGGAGCATGAGTTGGATTAATAAACAGGCTTAACTACATGTAGCCTCCAGGGCCCCTACCTATCATGAAGACAGATGAAACTTTTCAGATCTGTCTTGGCCCAAATGTGTCTGTATGTTTTTTCCAGAGTATTCAGGACAAGGCTAGTGGTCTCTATTATCTTCATGCATATGTAGAGAAGAGGGATATATGCAGGCAGTAGGACTTAACTCCTTTGTGTACAAGCAGTCTATTAGTCCTGGTGGTGGCTGCTGCTGCCTTTTTGCACGGGCCTTTTGGCCAAAGAGAAGAGGAGGAAATGGAAATTCTTGGGACGCATGGTCCTCAAGGTGCAAGGGTAAATGTTTTAGTCCCTGAAGTGGCTGCAGTATTCCTGCCTCCTTGCAGACTTGACTGTTCTAGAAATGAAGGTTTGGACAGATTCCATGTTTCTGAGGAAAAGAAAGTAATGATGGCAGTGTCTCACGACTGCTTGAGCTTTGAACTGCAACCATGTGGCTGTGACCAAATGTTTATGAAGAGCAGTAACACCAGGTTACAGCTGCAGGTGTGGAAATGTCCATAGAAAGTTCCGTATAACATCAGGAAAAGATGACATTTAGTCACTTTTTGCCATCTTTCATACCTGACTCAGGGCAGCCTGAACTACAACTGTAGTCACAGAACCCTGGAGCTCTAACATCCCCATAAGCACATCTTTGCTTGAGCTTGATGGCTTCCACTGTCTCCCAGAAACAACAAAAGAACATGTCTGGAGTTCACCATAGACCCATTATGCTCAAAAAAAAGGAGAGCTGCCAATTTCTTAGTGGGAGGTAATGTTTCTTCTCCTCAAATGAGAACATCACCAAGAAACTAAAATGGAAAGGTACTGGAACTTTTTTGTCTTGTTTTTATTTAAAATTGTTAGAGTTAAGCATTTCCATCTATGGGAATGATTAGCTTTTTGTGTATTTAATATCCCTTTGGATATTCTTATGTCTTTCTTTAGTTGACACTGGAGGTAGTGGATGTTGTAGAATCTGAGCACCCAACCACAAGGTAAAGATTGTGAGCACCAAATTCTGGATGGGACAGTAATAACGAAGGCTCCTCTTGCTCTGGGAGAAAAAAATGGGGGAAAAGACTAAAAATATTACAACCAAATAAATATAAGTGTCTCCTTAGTATTTGTTATTCCCTCACATGGATTGGATAATAGCAAGGACATTTTATAGGTGGTTGAGAAGCCACCATCCATAGCAGTTGTTGTGTCAAAAGCATTCAGTAGGAGACTCACAGGTTACCTCTTAAGCTTCTCTGCCATTTGGGAGAATCCTTCAGACATCTGTAAAACTTTTGTCATGGACTTGCATGTGATGCCTTCATCTGCCAGGTGCAAGTGGCTTGTAGCTCATTTTGTTGTACCTGGCATGGTGGGTGATGGTATGTGAAGTTGAGGAGATCATGCTCTGCTCTGGGAGGAGAATGCCATATAGTCAGACTCGAAGATCTCCTCTAGGAAGTAGCAACCGACCAATCCTTTAATTGTGGTTTCATGTATGGAAAGAAATTACTGGTGAGGTCTGTGCTAGAGGGCTTACATCTAGATTCGTTACTTCTACCCTAGTCAATACATGTTGTGTGTTGACCCCTGGCTATGGTTCTACCCTGTCCTTATTTATGTACTTGCTTTTAAGATGTGTGATTCATGAAATTCGCATCTACAAACATGCCCCGCTTGGTGAGACATCTCCTGATGAGACAGAATAAGGGAATTAACCTTCAAAGGAATGAAGCTTTCTATAAAACCAGCTGATAAGTCTGTAGATCTTAAGCTTTTTCCGTGGGGTTTGTAGTGAATCAGCTTTCGTCTTCAAGAGAAAAACCTGGCTTCTTCATCTGGCTTGATATATTTGAAAGAGAGCAAAAAAGCATGACTTTCATCAGGTGGCTGTTGTAACCAAGCAAAACAAACACATGTAACAGGAAAATCCTGGGGATTCTTCATGTGCTCTGACTGCTGAGGCTCAACGATCAACCTGAAGCTTGGTTTTAAACAGGAGCCAGCAATAATATACATTACATTATTGTCTGCAGTCTAAACATTGTCATGGTCTCCATTTCACCCCCTGGTACTGTAGCACTAGTTTCTCTTCATCTGCTGGTCTAAGCCCTGGTGTTTGCCTGCATAATATTGCTAAGTTATTCAGAGTGTGCTTCAGCTATAAAAACATTGCACAGGGCTTTTAACACACACACACACACACAGAGTTGAATCTGCCCTGCTTTGGTATTGGTGGCTATGTCATTTGTTTATCAACCAGACAAGTTTTCTCTCTTCATTACCTTGTTTCCAGTGTTTTGGCTGGGAAATTGAGGTGTTTTCAGGTATAATAAAGACACTGTAAGAGTGTGACAGGAGGAATCCTTCTGCTAAATAGGGAACCCCTTGTACGTCCAAAAATAGCAATTAATTTTAAAGACTGTGGATTAAATACATTTTATTAGATTCACTATTAAATTTCTTGCTTTTTAGAGGAAGTTTCTGTGCAAGGTTCGAATCCTTTTCTCTTTGGTACTTTGAAGGAGTCAGGATGTTTCAGCTACATTGACTGACATGCTGGAAGTCAGGATTACAGCACACGTCCTTTTTCCATGACGTCTTGAAAGCCTCTGTCAGTTTTGAGGTTGAGTCCATAAAAAAGCTCAGCAGAACCTGAGCTCCATTGTACGATTTTTTCCCCTAAGTGCTTGGTGGTGTCCTTGAGTTCCTTGAGCTTCTTCAGTGATGAGGCTTTGTTCACATGTCACCTTCTGCGTTTCCTGCCCAGCTTTTGTGTAGGCTGACTGGGGAGCAATGTGGTTTCCAACCCAAGTTCTCACTGTGAGAGAAAAAGCCATGTTAACAGTGAAGGAAGACCAGTGCTCTTTTCACATACAGTAAACGGAATTTCCATATTGCTGTGAGGATAAAGAAGTGGGAGATTATTAAGTAGTGCTTCTAGAACAGGCACCCAAAATATCAATAGTTTGGTAGCCATCCCTTTCTGATCAAGGAGATTGGTGGTGAGCAAGTGTCTCAGCACTAATCATGTCAGAGAGTTGTGATGGGTTGACCATGGATGGATGCCAGGTGCCCACCAAGTCGTTCTATCACTCCCCCCCCCTCTTCGCTAGACAGGGGAGAGGAGAAAAAAAAAATATA
>JANZLQ010000079.1:7142339-7202268 GCA_026212715.1 Elanus axillaris | reverse complement strand
GCTTCCAGCAACTTCTCACAGAAGCCACCCCTGTAACCCCCCCACTACCAAAACCTTGCCACAGAAACCCAATACAACATGGATAGCAAAATGTCATCCCTGCACATTCCAAGTCTTTGCATTTACTGCACACAAACAGTAGGTCCTGATTAGTTGTCTTTGTGCTGTATGGGTGACCATATCCCTGAAGTGCTAAGTCTGCTGGCATGAAGTATACATGCCCACAGTCTGCTCCAGGTGAGAAGTGCAGGAAAGATTGTGCACACTTTCTTGTCAAATAATTTAGAGCTGCTGTAAATCAAACTAATGCCATTCAACTGAAGAAGTGTTTTGAGCACTGTTTTCTTCCCAAGCTCTCAACAGAAAACATAAACCTTTCTCTTTTTTTGTAAGGTAGTTTTGGAAGATTGCAGGACACCTTTTAAGAGTTTCTGGATTTATATAGCAAGCAAGGCCTTTATTAAACCCTTGCTTTGTTTTTCAAATTTGATTCCAAGAACTATTATGCACATTAATGCACACTCAATCCTACAGGATTTTAATTTATTTTCAAACTGGACAGACAAATTGCAGAGTCATATCTCTTAGAGTAAATGACTGATACCTGGAATGTGACTATTGCACTTTACTGGATTTTTTAAAAATAAGTATTTTGGATTCATAGAAAAACACTCTTTAACTAGAGGAATTGCATGCTGCCATGTTTTAACATCTTTGTACCCTTTTTCTTATCACTAGCATTCCTGAAATAAATGGGTATTTACTTGGTATATGATGGAATGACAATAAGGGCATTTTGCTGAGTGCTCTGCCACCTTTTTGCCTTCTTCATGAATTTATTGTCACAAATTCTTTAACATGCCAAATCAGCTGTAAAGAATGTGACTTTTGACTCCACTTATTGGACTGTTCTGGTTATAGTGCATTTGTCCTTAAACACATAGGGGGTTTGATCATTTAGGTTTTTTGGTAAAAAAACCTTGGACAAAGATGGTACCTGTATGATGACAGCTGATTTTGTGAAATGAACAAAATAAATAGATGTGGGGAAAGTAGAATAGACTCAATACAAAGAAAGATAAGGCACCCATCTTTTAAATGTGCAGTATTATCAATATTGTATATACAGGCATGCTCCAACCAAATTTAAGGCAGTTTTCCATATAGAAATGCTCTTGTGCAACTTGGCTAAGTTCTCTACCAAGTGACCTCTCTTACACAAGTACTGATTGAACCCTGTTTTTTGAAGTCTTATAGGAAGACATAACCATTCACTAAGTTTATTTGCTTTAACAGAGTGCAGATGACAGCTCAGAAGAATAAATACCCCTAACTTTAATGATGGTATGCACAAGCTCCATTTGGAGGCAGTGATCCAGATCAGTTGATGGAAAAAATGCTTTGCTATTAATCTTGTACTGTTTACCCATTTTCCTGTGTATTCAAAAAGTTTCTCCCAGAAGGATGCTGTTGGGATTGTTTAATATTATTTAGTTTTTGATCCATCATATTTGTCTCTAGACAACATGAAAATGCATTGGTTTTGTTACTTGTCTCATTTTATTGTCTAACCAGACCAATATCTGCTATTTAATTGCAGTCATTTTAAATGCTAATTTTCATATCATATACATCATGGCTGCTATGTGAGAGGATAAGTGAATAGTCCTCAGAACAGAGGGGGCTGCTCTGGAGATGTCTTTCTTTGCTCCATTGTTTCATGATACTACTGTTGGGAGAGTATGGTGGGATAACTGCATTCATCATTCTGTACTGGCCATGATACCAGATCCCCCTTGATGCAGAAAAAACTGTCTTCTGCAGAAGTGCTTAATAAAAAAGTGCATTATCCATGTGGTCTGAGGAGCTGAATAAAGCATTCTGGTACTTCTGAGGATGAATGAATCTTTACTTTCCTTATCTGCCCCTCACCAACAGACATGTTCTGTCCCTTTATCATTGAGTTAGAAACTGCTTACAGTATGTATAAAGAAACTTACACTGTGGAATTGATACTGTAATTGATACAGCTGTAATAACAAATCAGAGTTTCTACCTAGAAGGAAAGAGAAAATTGGTACATTGCCTCCTTTCACATGCATTCCTTTCAAGCCCAAAACAAGCGTAATATTGATGTGAATGAAACTGCTTGAGGTGATGTAGTTTCTGTTTGCCTTTTGCTAGGTTGCCTTGAGACAGCTGCAGAGGTAAGACAGATTGCATGTCCAATATGAATAAGCAGTGCATTCCTTCAGCAGTGACTGTTGTGTTCGGCCTACAGCACCTGAGGAAGAGAATTACTGTCTTGTAATAAATATTTTGAATTTGCACTGTTTTCCACAGCTGAACATGTTGATTTTGGGTTGCATCAGTTTCATTTGAAGTCTGATCATAAAACTAGACAGGAGTCAGTTTACTGTTTCATTCCCAGGACATGAACATTAGAGCCTTGATTTTGTTTATAGTGTTTGGGTGAATGAGGCAACCAAGCCAACTGTGTAATTATGATTTAGCTGGGAAGTAAAATATTAGATGTGCTATTTTTTTTGTTTCAGTTTCCAACTGGATGGCTATTATTTACAAATTGTTTTTCCATGGAAGCTAAACTATACTACCAGTGTTCTAGACTAATTCATTTTTTTCACACAAAAAGGGCTTTGTGCATTCAACATGTCTAGTGCATTCCCTCACCTTTGTTTCCCTATGGGGCAAGATGAAGACTGGTGGAAATAAGACATTAGAAGCTGCTGTGGAGCAGCCAGTGAAGAACTGTTGGGTTTTTTTGTATGTCTCAAGTGAGATTCTAGTGATGACTAAAAAGGTCAGGTAAGAGGCTTGCAGATGTAAAAGATTTGTTTTACTGAGAAAGTAAGTTCTGTTGGACTGGATTTAATTAGTGCAGTTGAGTTGCCACATCTACTCCAACGAAGCTCACGGAGGAACTTAGAGGCTGCTGTTACCTCTGCCTAGCAACAGAGGGAGGGACCCAATCTCCAACCACAGTGTACTTCATGGCATAAAGTTTGCATATAAATGCTTATGCTTTGTGGTATGTTTGGTTTTGTATTCAAATCTGGGACGTTTTATTTTCCTACTATCTGATTTTTTTTTAAGCAAAAAACTATTCAAACTGATTTTGGAAAAAATACCCAACCTTGCAGGACACCGACTGGAAGAGGGGTACTAAGCTGACTTGATGGTGGAATGTGATACTCAGTCTTTATTATCTTTGTTTTCTTCCTGTAGATGAAGTGGTTCATGTCTCGGTCCCTGAGAAGCTCACCTTTGAGGAAGCTAAAGAGCTGTGTCGGAAAAGAGATGGTGTTCTTGCTTCTGTTGGGAATCTGTATGTCGCCTGGAGGAATGGCTTTGACCAATGTGACTATGGCTGGTTGGCGGATGGCAGTGTTCGTTACCCAGCCTCAGTGGCAAGGCCCCAGTGTGGTGGAGGTTTACTTGGGGTGAGAACCCTGTATCGCTATGAAAACCAAACAGGCTTTCCTTACCCAGATAGCAAGTTTGATGCCTACTGCTACGAACGTAAGCTTTTTTTTAGTTATAATTTTCAGTATGCTCACCATGCTAACCCTGAAAAGTGTTTTCTTTAATATGTGTTTTGTTTCAGTTCTTGCAGTGTACATGAGTTTTTAAAAAATTGTTTTATCACTATGGCTTTACAAAAAAGAGAGAAAAGCCAAACTAAAATGAGTGTCTTAAAGTAAAATTGACAGATAAGATAGGCAAAGTTTTAATGTAAGGTTTCAGCCTGAGTATTGTTTTTACACAGAGGTACACACTGTACCTATAGTCACCCTCCGTCTGCAGATGCTAGATAATTTGGTGCCTGAGTGCACCCTGGTCTTTTTGTGTCAATCAACATAAGAACAGAAGAAATGTCCTACTTGACCAGGTGAATGACTGTCATCTAACTTGATGTTCTGTCTGTAGTCATGGCAATAAGAGAGGCTGTTTACAGACTGCATACTAGCCTGGCCATTTTCAGGTCTCTGAGACGGTGGTAATTTGGGCATTATCTGCATTCCAGGCATTTTGTCCTATCATATTTTTCAGGCTTCTAAAGCAGTTATAAGTTCTTCTCTCACTCAGTGTTTCATGCACCAGTCAGCTGGTACTGTGGATGGTTTAAATTGCCTTTCTTACTGCTGCTTGTTTCTCTCCTGGTACTTTCAGAGATGCAGCAAGCATTTGCCACATTCACCTGGTAGACTGCATCAGTCTAAGCCAGATCTCCTCCACACCTGTCAGCTTTCCTTTGGCTTTGGAGTTAAATATTCCTCTGTAACCTTTTTTCATTTTCAGTGCCAGCAGCCTGGCTCTGCTATTTTTATAGTGCAGCCTATCCTTGCATAGATTCCTTTTGTCCCAAAACATTTACCAGCTTCTAGTGTATCTAAGTTTCTTTTCCCTATATCATCTCACCTGTGCACCACTTCCAGATTCCTGCCTGTCTCCCAGGCCTTCCTGGAGCTGGCACTGCTTCACAGCCTGCCGTCACTGTGGAGGTCCTGGTCTCATCTGGCTGGCCTCCTCCAGAACATCCCTCCTACATTTCTCTCTGTCATTAGTGATGACTACTTACTCTTTCCCTACACCTCCAGAAACCCATCCATGCATCTCAAGATGTGCAACATGTAAGTTTCTGTGTAGGCCTTTCAAATACCACAGACCAGCTATCTGTTTCTGTTAAGAGAGGATCCCATCACTTTAGTTCTACCCTTTTAAGATCCCCTCTGTCACAGGAGTGTGTTCTTTGTGCAAAAGGACACTGATACTGTTGGAAGGCGCATCACATTGATGAGATCAGAGTGCTTCAAAGAGATCACAGTGTTTCTTCCCAGCTGAATATCCTGCTTCCCTGAGGCTTGAAGCCTCCTAAGCAGCATAGGGAGGTTGTACTGCTCAACAGTTTTCTTGCAGGCCTCTCTGTTCAAGGAAGTTCCTGTGGTTGCAAATAGTACAATTGACATTAGCATATAAAGGCTAGTTGTGTTGAGTTAAAAGTTCAGAACTTGGTCTTTAACTATGAGTATCTAGGTTTTTTGGACTCAGTCCTGTAAGTCAGAATGCCTTGAAATGTGCAGTCTGTACTGTCCTCATTTTTGTGGGTGATAAACCAACTGCAGCTGCAGATCTTTCTAACTCGGGCATCGAAGGCTCATTTATGAACAAACCTTACTGCCTGAGAACAAATCCCAGCATCTGGTGCAACATTACAGTGTGGTTGTTCTCAGGCACTCTTCTCTGCAATATTTAAAATTAGAATTATATTTTTAAAAAATCTTTATTGCTTGTGGGTAAGGTGTTCCAAAACTTTGCATGTAGAAGTAGTTCTAACAGACTTCAAGGGAACTGCATACAGGAGTAAGGACTAGTTAAATTCAGGTGTGTGTGCTCTAATCCGCAGAGCAGTTTTGTCATATTACTCCTGTTCTTCCCCCAGATTGGTTATGATCAGTTTCAAGTGTTGTGGGTAAAGTGACTTTAATTAGGATGAAAACCGTCAGTCCTTCTAAAAGACCAAAGTAGGGACTGGACATTTTGACTGTAATCTAGTCTTTAGTTAGGAAAAATTCTAACCTTCTGTTTGTTTGTGTGAATTTCTCCTGTTTTAAACAACATGTGCCTTTCAATGTCCTTTCTGGAAGTTTTAGTTAACAAATTCTAGTGATAATACCATTTGTTCTAAAAATATCCTTGATAAGTATTGGATTGTTACCTTTTGTATAACTGCTTTTTCTGCACACTCTTGCCCTTCATACATGGAGTATAAATATTTCATCAGTTTGCAACCCAGGAAGTTGACAGTCATAGACTGTCAACCCTTTTACAAGAAAAAAAACCAGACTAAACAGAACCAACACAATTTGGTATACAGCAGGCTGCTCTCTAGCAATTTTAATTGCATTCAACATTACATCAGAATTAATTAAATGCTGCTAGCTAGATGACTCAGGTTTTGCCAAATACATCTGGTTTTGTGTAGGGAGATGCAGCGGTGTAATGCTGAACTGCGTACCCTCCTTCAGGGTGCCTGTCTGCCACATATTTCAGAAGTTACTGCATGCACTCTCTCCCTCTCAGAAGGTGCTTGGGATCTCACAGCAACCAGCTGTAACTCTTCGTTGCTTTTGCTAAAAGTTTTATGCAAGTGATGAGTAATGAGCATTGCTGCCTAGCATCTTGGTCTTTCATATCTTAAGCAGCTGCCTGAAGAAGTGGCTGTAGAGTGAGTCACTCCCTCCTGTTGGAGCCTTGGAGCCAGTCCCTTTTTTGGGGGGCAGAAAAAGGGAGAGAAAGAAAAAAATGACTCTACAGTATAGCAGGAGGCTTGAATTTAAGTCCTTGTTTCAAATCATCTTTTGTCTGGAAGTTTCTTCCAAAACTTTCCATTGTCTCTATTTTAAATTTTCAGTGCAGTAGTCCATCACATAAGGTTGACTATCGCCAAGTTCTCACTTTTTTAGCTCTATGTGAAGCTTTTACACAGTGATTGCCACCATGCTAGACAACAAAACTGTCCTCCCCAAGACCTTGACTCTTTCCACGTAACTCCAATCCCATGCTTATGGCTCTTACTGAGCTCATTATGTGTCTCACATTACATTGTTATGTTTCCTTCCTCACCTGAATACCCAGTCACACCAGAAGAAACTTCTGTTGCTGAAAAAGAAGAAAAAAGGGATGTTGTTATATACATTTATGAGATCTTGGTCAGCTAAAGGGAAAAACACAGAGTGCCTCTGTGAACAGGGAAGGATCAAGCCAGCTGTCCAGGTAGCACCAGTGCCGAACGTCTGCAGCACAGATGTTCATGTGGTGATCTCAGTTCTTTTACAGCCTCCCTGTAAAGTTTCCTCTGCCTCCTCTGTGAAAGCTAGTGAAGTTCCCATTGACTCAGCTCCAAGGGTAATGGCCACATGTTGCACATTTAGTCTGAAGTGAAATGGCAATCATAAAGGACCTGTGTCTGCCACTTTTACTCATGCTAAGTAATACTATACTTCCTGAGTAAGGGCACCAAAACAAATGCCTCCCAGCCACAGAGAGGATGAGTCCAGTGCTTTACTTTATACATACTCTGAAGCAATAGATTTGTGGCAAAGCAGGCATCTGTTTTAGTCATTACAAAGACAAATTTTATATTTAAGAAAGGGGATATCTCTTTCTTCAGCCCTGCTTAGACTTTTCACTCCTATACTGTGATTAAAAGGCTCTTTGGTGGAATATCTCAAAATACTAATCATAAATTGCAGTTAAAAGAAACCTCAATCTGTATTTTGAACGTTTTACTTACTTTTAAAAAGGAATCATGTTTATTAAAATACATGAAAAACAGTAACCTGAGCAGTAAATTCAATTTAAAAATAATATGCACTAGTTTCAATAAAACAGCCAACCTAGACAACATTTAATAGTACAGTTAAGTTCAGGATTTTAACTTCAGCAATGTTCTGGTTACAAAATTACATTGTACAAAGTATCTTGACTTTATGAAAATAAAAGTGTCCTAGACTAATAATACATGATTTCAAATCTAAAAATCTTGTTAAAAAAACCAAACAACCTTCTTCACTTTGATCACAAGTGTTTTTCACTCTGCAGAAACCACATGGCTCTGAGTTTCTGAAACATTATCTGTGTGTTGCACCTCATCCCTCCAAGAGTTTTGCCAGACTTTTGTTTTTTTCTGAGAGGTACCCAATCATGTATCTGATGGGGCTTGAAAAAGTTTCAGGATAGATACATGATTAAGTACTTGAAGCTCTTTGGAGGCCATCATCAGAGGAAAAGTTTTTCAAATGTTAACATATAGAATGTATAATATATTAACATATTTAGAAATAAAAGAAAAAAAAGGTAGAACAACTGTTGCTGAACACATGTTTATCTGTAAGAGAAAAAACATTGTATCAGCAAAAAAAGATTAATTTTTAATGGATATCAATTTAATAGTTAGTTCTTTCATAGAGCTATAGGGTATTTATTGAATTCCATCCCTCTGTCTCCGAGTCCCATCACTTCTAATTCACTGAAGCTTGTGAGAATCTTGCCACAGACTTTAACTGACTTTGGATGGGGCATTTTATACTACAGCATCTGTAGAATACGTTGCACTCCAGAAATACACTAATCAAAAGGTATACAGTTTTTGTCTTACACTCCTGCAACAAAACTGAACTTGATAAACTTAATTCACAGAGGTGGGTTCAATTTTTGAAACATAAATTCTGTGTTTTGCTGAGAAACACTGATTTATTAAAGCTGAATTCTTTCATAGACCTGTATTGATTTTGGAGAATCTTTCAGCAAAACATTTTTTGCTTGACTCAAAACACGTGTTGACTGTTTTGCTCTGGATTTGACCATTTTGTTTCAGCTTTGCTCTTTCATTTTGACGTTGTTTCATGCACCTTTGTTGTTTCTCTCTGGTTATGCCACTTTGGTTTGCCATTATGATTTCATTTTAGATGAAGACTGGAAAATTCCAGTTCTGAGACAATGTTGCTGTATGTATTCATCATGAATGGAGTCCACATTGTTTTGATTTCAGTACAGCCCCATCAAGAGTGCAACCAAGTCAACCACTGCTTGTGACTGAAGGCCTCTTTCTTTGATGCTTCATCCATCTAAAGCTCAAAATCACAGCACACTTTTATAGAATAAATATAGGAAGCAGCAACCTTCATACATACCAGGACAGACCTTTGTAAGATGAAAGTGGAGAATAAATGTCTCTGCAAAACTCTCCCCTTCCCACCTCAAAACCTTTCCAACTAAGCCCTCTGTTTCTTGTCAGTTCAGGTAAGAATGTTTCACTAGGACCGGGGTGTTTGGTTAATGCAAGGTGACTTGCAGGCATTGTTCTTCTGTGGAGGGCATCAGCAAAGGGAAAGAGAAAAAAGCCCCTTCTTTGGGAGGTCTTAGAGCATGAGCCACCATAACTGCAGGCTAAGGCTCAGACAACATAAAATGTGCTCCACTTGTCCAGCAGCAGAAAGGATAAGATTTTTAGGCATAGCTCAAAAGCTGGCAGAAGAAATGTCTTCCCTTTTGCTGCATGTAGCTTAGTTTGGAAAACTTTGAATAACTAGGCAGTTCTGTCCTTCTCCACAGCAACCATCAGTAGCTACATGTCCCAACTATTTCCTGGATGAGGGAATTATTTCCAGCTTGATGTCAGGGACTGTATCAGGGAGATCTGTGGATTTTTGATTGCTTTAGGAATGACCACAGAATTCTGAAGACATAGGGTGTGGTGACACCCAGGGAACAAAATTATCTATCTGAAGAATTAGAACAACAAAAAAAGTTTACCTTAGATGAAACACAATAGAGTGCTGAACGTAATAAAGCCAGTGTTCTCCACCATTTCACAGTCCAGCATCAGAACGGGTTAAATGCCTTTGAGCAGGCAAGCATCTCAAGGTCATGGCACTGACCAGTGTATACAAGGGTGTTGGCTCTACTCGTGCTTCCTTTCCCTTCTGTGAAGGTGAAGATATGCAAAAGGCTTAAGGTGCCTTACTGAGGCAGCTACCACTGGATAACAATTCTCTAGCTTTTATTGTTTTGCTAAGAAGGTAGATCTCTGTGCTTCTCTCAGGTATGCAGTTTAGCAAGACCTACATAGCTGCAGAGATCTCCACTAATATCTTGGACCAGGTGAAGAAGGGATAAATCTCTGAAGCTCTCTGCTGGGTTTATAGCAACAAGCAAACATCACAGAGCCTGTGCACACTAACAGCTTGCAGCATGTTTCTTACTTCACTCTGCTTCAGCTGCATGGCAAAGGAATGTTGAGAAGTCAGTCAGATCATGCTGAAAATGGCAAGAAGATCTCAATCCACTTCAGACAATCCTGTGCCATAGTCCTCACTAGTACCTCACCCTGAGAAGTAGGTGGTGGCTGGGTGCATGCAGCTTGACCCTTAAATGCAGTGTAAAGTATGAATGGAGAGAATCTGATTTATCAATCTAACTGATGTATGTGGAACAACTGTTTGGAGCCTGAGGAGGTGGAGCTTCAGGTGGAGATGCTGCTTCTGCTAAAGCAAGTGAACTTGCTTTTGTCTCAGTGTTTCAGAACTGGGTTCCATAAGAATAGTCCCTAAGTGCAAACACTGTGGACAGAGGCAAAGAGGAAAGAAATAGGACACAGTTGAAGGCATTTTCCTTTCATTCCCCCAGATCACTGAAGGGGTCAGGTAACAAGGGTGGGATTAGGAGCAACAAGGTGAAGAAGTAAAATGTCTATCCCTTTAGGTGTTCAAGTATAGGAAAGATAAATATGCTTTGCTCTTTATTATTACCTTCATTCGCTGCTGTGGGAACTGCGTACCACTCATGGGACATACGAGTAATTTGTCTTGTTTCACACTAGGTGGGGAGAGCAAAGCAGCAAGAGTTCTGCTGTTGATTCCTGACCTGAGTGACAATCTTGGCTCTCATTCTTCAGTTGGTTTCTGCGGTCAGGAAGAAAAGATTACTGCTTTTATTTTGTGCTGGGCTACAGTTTTCATTAGGAAGAACTGACTAAAAAGACTCACTGATTTTTTGTCCTCTTTGGCAGTTTTATTATAAATAGTGTGGAAAGAGAAATGCTTTTTGCTATTGTTCTTTTGTGGATAGATTGACAGTTTATAATTTGTTCACAGAACTACACTTGCTTGTGGGAAAACCAGAAGATAACATATCCTTTTGCCTTTAACCATCTGACTTCAGAAGTTATGAAATAGCAAGTGGTTTTACTTAAGAATGTTTGTGTTCACAGAGCTAATAGAGCTGCTGCCTCTGCTGTTTTCTTAGCTGGAAGAAAAGAACCTTGAGCAATGATGTGAAGAGGATGCATGACCTTTCATTATGGTTTTAAGTTTTTTCTTACAAATAAGTTAGATTAATAGCTTTTAAATTTCTTTTTTTAAAGAATCCAATTAATTTTCTCTGATATTGCACAAATTTTGTACTTTGGAGTGGATACTGCATTTAGATTTTTGAATTATTTTTCTCATTATATTTGGCTCATGTTTTGATGTCAAAACACAGTGTAGGTAAGTGGGAGTATACACCTGGAGTCATAGAGAAACTCTTATAGGTGCAGTATTAGATTTTGAATCCTCCTTATGCTACCACATCTCATAAGTAATGAACAAAACTCCACATCCTCTGTCCACCTTTCTGCTTCCTGAAATGAGTAAATGAAGGGGTACTAAGTCAGTGTAATAATGAGGGGTTTCTGGCTCAGTCTGTAACCCAGAGCACCAATGTTTTGGGTGTTTTTTATCTGTTTTTACTCTTAAGCTTGTCCAGTTTGGAAGGTTCTGCCAGTAATTTAAACTCCAGCTGGCATAACTCTTGGAGTCAGGGGAACATTGAAGACCTCTCTGCCAGGGTTGGTAGCAGGGAAGGGACAGACACACAGGAAAAACTTAACAAAACAGCAAACAAATTGACGTACAAAAATATGTAAAAATTAAGCAAAGCAACCTCTGCATAGGCATCGTGCTCTAAATGGGCTGGAGGATGTCAAACTGATATTTTGGAATAATTTATTTTGGGTGTTATTCACAGAAATAATTCACCATTTCCAGTTTTTTTTTCTGACTTAAAAACAAACAACAGGGTTTTTGTTGTTTTGGCTGTTGTCAATGAGTCAAAATTATTTCTTTTTCTATCTGTAGGGTCTGTGTCCTTCCAGATTCTTAAGTACATACCTAAATGTAAACACACAAACAATATTTCCGAGTGCAGAGAAATTGTTCAAGCGGTTCAAGTTAAACACATGGTTAAAAATTTTGTGGAGCTGGTTATGCTGAAAATGCATATATGTAAATTATAACATATATAATATACATAATCTTTAAAATAAGAATTTTCTCCTCCAGAAAGTACATCCAGATATCCTGAAAATATTATTAAACAGCACAGAACATATTTAAAAACTTATTTGGCAATTGCAAAGTTAAACCATGGCTAAAGTTGTGCAGGGTGATTTCCCTGATAATATATTAAAATTTAATATTGCTGCATTATTTTGAATCCTTAATTAAACAATGGTGGGAAGGAAGAAGAACAAAATGCTATAGAGTGAAAGCATAAAATAAATAAACAGAGAGTGAAAATATATAGCATCTCTGCAAAGTCATATACTCCATCCAAAATCAACTTCATGCAGGTTGTTTTATATAAAAGAATTGATTAAAAAATGACAAGATAGTCTTTGATATGAGCAGCTGTTGGTGAGATAATTTGCTTTCTTGCATCTAATACATTCATGAATTTTATTAGGAAAGTCTGCCTCATGTCTTGAATCAGAAGAAGGTCAAAGAAGATAGCATATTGCATGCATGATGCAAGGAGTACAGTAATGCAAAACATCTGGGTGGAGTGGACAACAGTTCAAACTGGTGTTCAGCCTATTAAAAAAGCAGCCTTCTTTTTGTTTTTTTATTTTCCCACATAAAAAAAAATATGATAGATTTCTCCTTGAAGAAGCATCTTTTTTTGATCCACTCAAATAAGTTTGCAAAGCTGAATGATCTGTATGAACAATCTTATATTTATGACAAAGCAGTTTTAGAGGTCCTGTAGCTGATTTTAACCAGAACTGCTCTCTTTACACTGGTAACCCTGTGTCAGTTTCCACAGGAGAAAGTTTGTGTGTTTATTGATAAACTCTTCAAAAATATGTGCTTTTCTTACACCAGTATATGAATTTGATATTTATTGATTCACTTATTAGTATAAGCAGATCAAATATGCTTCATGTTTTTTCCAGTTTACTTCATAAATGTGTACGTATTTTATCAAGTAATTAGTAGATAATGAGTCATGAACAACAAATAACTGCATCTCAGGCATAAATAAGTGAACTTTTGGGACTTCCAAACATTTCTTGGAAGTTAAGAAGCTACACAAATGGTTGTGAGAAAGTGTACACAGTTTCCTAGCAGTGATGAAAGAAAGTTACCTTTTCTTCCCACAGATTTTGAAATCTATTCTCATGCTCTCATTTTTGTCTAGCTTTGTTAGAAGGTATTATGTTTTCATATTCTTTTGAACAGCAGTAGTCATTTAAAGTATGGTAATTGGGTTCTGAATAAGTACATGATGTTGTCTGCAAAACAAATTCAATTACATTAAGGAAACTTATCCTATGGTTAGAAGGGAGAATATTATGCCGTCTTCTTTCCATTTTGCCATAAAAAAAGAGCTGTTAAGGCAAATTAGTGGATACATTGGTAGAAATTTAACAATTACCAACTACCATTCAGGAGGCCGGTGCTAACTTACTTGTGTGCACTCTTCACTCCCTAGTTGTGAAGTAAAACTCTGGTCTAAATGATTGTTATGCAAGCAGAGAGGGAAAAGATTGTAAGAATTTGTTGATTCTTGATTAAGTGAATGCCATCTTGAATCATATAGGCATTGAAAAGAGCAAGAAACATCCACTTTAGGTTGTGGAACCCCAAAACACAAAAATCACTGCGTAAAAGCTGTGCTTTGCTTAGTGGGATTCAAGAACTTTACTCCGTCTTGCTTAACTGAATGTCTTAACCTACAAAGAAAGAGTATATAAATAGCTAAGTCGTCTTTGTAAAACCACAAAAAGATTTAACACACAGTAGGGAAAAGAATCCATTCCTTTTTCTGCTGGCAAAGAACACCAGAACTTCTAAACATAGCAATGTTATATTTTCTTACCCTCAAAATTTCCTTTTCACTTTCACTTCTCATTCAAGAAAGCTGAAATATCAGCTCCTTTTTTCTCATCTCCCTACTCTGTAAATCTACCCTTCCTTCTAGAAATCCTGTGTAGCCATCATCTGGCAAGCCTGTCTACTTCAGGGTAAATCAAATAGCTCTCTTGCAAAGGTGACATTTTCAAAGTTCAGTGTGTGAAACTAAACAAATATTTGTGTGACCCTAACTTACATATGTGGAATTCATATCTGCCAGTATCAAAGCGGTACCTAATTAGACATGGATGCGTGAAAAGAACTGATTTGTGCATAGACACTGCTTATGCTTGACTATAAACTGTCATTGTACAAATAGGTGATTGAATTAAGTCTTTCTAAAATTTTCACTTATTTTCTTCCTCTTCTTTTCTCATACTATTAGCTCCTGCAAGCCCTGAGTCAGGCAGAGGCTGCACTATCATCTAGAACATCTTCATCCCCATATACCAGGCAGTAAGAACCTGATCTCAGAACTCACTTCTTCCCCTGATAACTGATATTCCTACCTTACATTGACTAAAGTTTCCTGATCTCTTTTATTAACTCACAGCTATAGTAATGAGCTTTTAGCCTCAATATTTTCTTGTAAAATACTGTAACTGCTTTGATTTCTGTGTGTTAGGGAAATAGACTTCTTTGCTGTATTAGAAGTTGATTGAGCAATATTTTCTTCTGCAAGAAGGTATATGTGTAGTTTTGTCTGTCTGGTAAGCAGTTAGTCCTCATATACACAGCCTGTTTAATGCATTCTTCATAAGCCTGGTGTAATTTAAATGACCATATTCAGCTCTTTACTTGTATCCATATAAGGCTTTTGGCTGTCAGTCACCTAGCAATTAACAACACTCATTTAAGACATTCACATCTTCCACCTGTTTGTTCCCATTGCTCTTCTGAAGATTACTGACCTGGAAGAACTGGCAAAAGGGAAGATGTTTCAATCTTGAGCTTTTCCCAAGTAAATCTTGTTATCTGAGCACAAACCACCTTTTTCAGGATTTTAAAATCCAATACAAGACTTCACAGTGTCATAGTTGTTGATACACATTTCTTCTTCAGATAGGACAGAAATCTGGGGTGGAAGGAATGGACAAGGCATAAGGCAGCAATATTTTTTTAGACATCACAATTTGGTTCACTGGAAAGACCTTTGTCTTTTGTGAATCTAGGGTAGCTAGCCCCTTACTCTTTCCGTCATTCAGAGGGTTCAACTCTCTGCCTTTTCATGTTCAACATTCCCATAGAAGCACTTTTGTGTGTGAAGGAGTTTCAGATGAGTATCTTTGAAATGTTTTCTAAAGATCAACATCATTATAGTATTAAGTTTATGATCTTATGGTTTACTGTTCTCACCTTTCCCCATAATAAATTTCTCTCAGTATAATTTAAATGTAACACAGCAGCTCTTGCAGCATTGAAAAACAGTTCTTTCTGATGGCGTGTTTGTTCCTGTTGCTTAAGCATGCTCTCATTCCAATGAGGATTCCTTTTTGCAATTTGTAATTATGTGCTGAAAATAAACTAAAGTGCTGTTTCACTCCCTTTATACATTTGAATTATATGCTACAGTAAGCTTTGAGGAAAACCCACAGGTTTGCTGTACCACTAACTCATAACATCATGAAATAAACTTTTATATTTCCTGATAGGTACTCAGCTGTCTGATGGGTACTTGTATGATATGAGGACTTCTAGGGGTAATTATATAAACAATGAATATGAAGAATACTGCTACTCTTCTTATTTCAACTGACTTTAAGTTAGATGTTCTGTAGCTTTATAATGTGTTACCTTATCATTCAAAGCTCTGTTGTATGCTAAAAAGCTATCTAAAGCCTTTGACCTTTATACTTATTTCTCAGTGAAGCATTTGTTTTTTGTTGGGAACACTCAAACTGAATTAAAATAACATTTGTCTGAACATTCTGACTGAATGATTCCTTAACATTTTTTTTTCTTTTTTTTAAGGTAAAAAAATCATATCAGAGCCTACAACTGTTAAGCCGATTACATCTCTGAAAACTGACAGTGTGAAATCATCATCTGCTAAAGTTACTCTTAAACCTCCTGTTTTTGAGACTTCAACTACTGAAGTGGTTGTCACCAAAACAGAGGTCCTTGCTTTGGAGGAAACAACCCCAGAGACTGAAGAATATACAGAAATGACCACTGATGTGGCTGAGGAAAAAAGGGAAATGGAGGTGCTTATGGAGAACATTAAGTTAACCACCCTTCTACCTCAGACTGTCACAGATGGCGAAATAAGCACTTACGATACACTGGGAAGGACTGAATATGATGTTTCTCCTAGGTTAACAGAGAGCACATCTGCAGCTTTGGAACTGGAGCACACTTACTCTGAAGCAGAATTGCCCGAGGAACAAGGTAGGTCTGAAAGCATTGAGGACGCTTTCTTGACCTCTATAATTTTTCAGGATAGCACAGCTGTAGCTAAGATTTCCACTGGTTCATGGGAAGATACTGAAACAGGAGATACACAAAAACATGTTGCTGATAATCAGACTGAACAAATAGAAGTGGGTCCTATGATGACAGCTACAGATAGCTTGTTATCAGCTTCTCGGAGAGAGTTTCCCAGGACAGGGACTTCAGTTTCACTAACAAAAGAGAATATGTATCTTGGTGCACACTCAACAAAAGAACCCACAAAAAAGTCAATGGAGGCGAAATCCGACAAGAAACTTACAACTGTTGTAATCCCTAAAGCTTTGTTCACTGATCAGTATGATCTTACTACAGAGGGGGAGGGCAGAGAGAGCATGTACACTGTTATGCCTGATAGAGTTTCTGGCATGTCTACTGGTGGCATCCCAGTATCAGATGTGCCTGCTGCGTCAGAGACACTCGTAGATGAGCATGCAGTAACCACTGGACAATTTTCTACAGCAGATGACTCAACTCCATTTATTAAATTTAGTTCTGCAATGGTGTTTGATAATGAGGCATCAGCTGAAGGAAGCAGAGAGGACCTGAGAGATGTGCAGCCTACAGTATCATCTGGAATACCTATATCCTTTTCTGTATCAACTGTTAATCAAACAGAATCTGAGGCCGTCACTCTCTCAGGAATTACTGTTTCCCTGCAAAACTTTGGAGATGGCAGCACATCTGTTATCCACTCATCTCAGCAAACAGAAGGATCAGCCGTTTTAGAGGAGCAGGGGAAAATAAAGGAGCCAGAAATGAAAACAATGGATGTTAAGATCCCTCATGCCATAACCGTCATTCCTACTTGTGTTACAGCAGAATCTGGGGGATGTTCTGCTAGTGAGAAATTCACACAGGCTCCTCCAGCTTCTGGCATGTGGCTGCCGACAGATAAAGATCAGGGGTATATGACAAAAGAGTCATCTCATATTAAGAGAATACATGAGTTAGACACAGAAGATGGTATCTCTGGCATGGAGCCTACATTATCTCCAGGGCAAATTACAGAATATACAAAGCATCCAGGACCTCCAGTTTCAGCAGTTACAGATGAAACTGAGACAAGGAAGGAGCCAGCGGAAACGAAAAGTGATGAAGAGGCTGTATCAGCTGATTTTGATCACAGAAAAGATACTACAGGTGTCTCCCACACAAGCAGCTTTTTGGATTTGGAAATGGTCACAGTATCCAAAATATCAGTGGATGAAACTAGTGCAAGAATAAAGTCTTCTAGCTCCTCACGTGTTACTGTATTACCAACTGCTGTGCCCACTATCATGGATATAACTGAACATGAAGGAGATAAAACATATGAGTATGTTTTGAAAACGTCCATTCCTACCCCAGAAGTTGAACAAAGAGAGGCTACTGAGACATTGGTAGCAACGCCTGCTGAAGAAGTCTCTACTGAAATGGAGGTCGCAACATATACAGTGACAAGTATTGCAACATCAACTGAGGAGTCGTCAGTGGCAACAGTTCAAGACAGAAAAGGAACACCATCAGCTGGCTTTGGAGGGACAAAGGAATCCATTATATTTACAGATGTAATAAAGGTAGATACTACCGTTCAACAGAAAGAAAGTGATGCTTCTCTAGTTCCAGTTACTGTAGTGAGTGAGGTCACAAGAGATATGCCAGTTACCGATCAGACTCCTTTTGATGGTGTCTTTCGTACAGAAGCAACAGAAACAACTGCAAAAGATAGTGAGGCATTCCCAGAGGAACTCTCCACAAAAGATGAAGATCAGGAACTAGATACAGCCACAGAGTCTATCTTACCTGTGACGTCCGTCCAAATGCATGAACAAAAGACAGGATCAGGATCTGAATCATCTCAAACAGCTATTCAGGAAAAACAGGATGAGACAGGTTCAGCATATGATGAGACATACCCAGCAACTGAAGTATTAGTGCCTGCAGTGAAGCTCACAGATTATGGAAGAGTTCTGGGGCCTGATGAAACTAGCACCAGGACTTTGCATCTCACAGTGACTCCAAAAGCTGAAAGTGCTACTGATCAAGAAGAGAAGGTCATTGAAGTGATGCCTATAACAGTGAGTACCCAAGCAAAAACATATGAAAGCATAGGAACCCCCACCAGGGAAGAAGACAGTGATGTAGTGAGCCTGGAATCTGTGTTGCCCCCCCATATGATGCCGACAGGTCATTCTACTGTGGAAAGCATTACTCATCTGACTTCGGGAGCTTCTCCAAGCCAAACTCTGGAAGGTTCAGGAATATCAGAAGAACCTGAAGATATCAAACCAGCTGTATTTTTAGCTAATGCAACAGATAAGGCAGCAATTCTCAAAGATGTAACAACACCTTCCATTAGTGCAGTAGACAAAATTCAGCCTACATCAGCATCCAAACCTTTTGTTACGCAAAAGTCACCACGTATCATTCCTGAGGAAGAAGAGGAGGTAACAAGCAATGACATCATCATAATTGATGAATCCATTTCTCCCAGTAAAGCCGCTGCTGATGATGATCTGACAGGAAAGATGTTAGAACCAGAAATTGATAAGGAATATTTCACAGCATCAACTGCTACTGCAGTTGCACGACCTACTGCACCACCCAAAGTGAAGGAGGCCACAGAGGCTTTACAACCTCAAGAGGTGTCTCCTTCTGCTTCACACCCTGATAGTGGAAATGACATAAGATTGTATGTTATTCAAATCACAGGCAATGACACAGGTAAGATTTTGCCTTTTAGATCTGCAGTCCATCACAATGGACAGTTTATCAGAACAAACTGGTATACTTTCGAATGTACTGGGGATGTTTCTTGGATCACTGAAGGATGCAAAGTACAAGTTTTATCTAGACAGCAACTTACTAAATACTGGTAGGTCTATTTTTCTATCCATTAAAAAGCCCTCAGAAATGTGGTCTATATGTGGTTTGGGGTAAGATTAATTTCTGTATAAGAATGAATACGAAACTGTTGTATTTCCTCTTAAAAGTCATGATGGCTATAGTCCAGTTTTCTTAATGTTGTCAGGCCACTGATGTAAGTTGAGCTATCTGTGAAGCAAGCATTTTAATTTCACAGCTTCCATTTCATGCATTACTAGTCCTAAATAAAGCACTAGAGTATTTTAACATTCCATTAGTCTGCAGCAATTAACAATGCCATGTACAGTGTAGTCAGCTAAAAAAGGTTCATTTGCATCTGCAAATTGACTAATTCTTAGTTTTGTTACATTTTTTAGCTGATGGTGCTGTACATGTGTATGTAGCTTCAATTCCATGGGTATCCAGAACAGAAACTCCTGAATTAGCAATGAATTATTGAGTTTTATGATGAATATGTCTCCATAATGCAATAGCTAAAGGCTATGCAATTTTCCATTACAGAAACATGTCAATGGACTATTATTTAGGATGTCTTGGTAAAACCATATTTTTAAAAATGAAATGTAAAAGAACTGACAAAAAGGATAAAGCTTAAAATACCTGTTAGGTTCAATGTTGCATTCTGTATAATTATTTTACAGTTATTTTATAATTATTTTATTTTTTGAAGGAACACAGTAAAAATTCATTTTATGTCTTATCTACCTTAACTATATGCAATGCTTTTGAATGGTTATATAAGAAACTGTTTTCTCAGTAGTTCTCAGCCATAACATCTTTGAAGCCAGAACATATCTTTGAAGAACTTATCCAACAGAATTCATAATTTATGGAAGTCTTTTGGTTGTTTTTTTCAGGTTTGTGTTTGGTAGAATTTAATTCAAAAATCAAAAGGCAGAAATAGTTTCCTTGAGAAGTGCCGTATCATTATTGGACTTTTCATACAGTGGATTTTGTAACTTCATTTGCTTTATGCTTATTATCCTACTTTATATTTACAAGATGTAAAACTGTACAAGTCATATCACTGGTAGCTTAATCTTCTATTTCAGAAAATAATAGTTCTGTTACTTTAATATTTAAACACTGCTTTTGTTTCTGTGGTATAGTATCATTATTTTCTCTGAAGCTTTAGATGTTGCTGGTGTCTTGGAAGTCTCAATTAAATGAGACAAGTTCAGTAAGTCAGAGCAGAAGGGTAATTTCTGAAGACTAGAGTTAAGCCACATATTAAATACATTTGTACCTGTGCAAATTTGGTTAATTCAGCTTAATAATTAATAGCTGGACTCTGTAGTAGTAAACTAGTTTTGCCTGTTACATTGTTGAGCTATACTAGTTTATTGCAGATGGGGTTGTGCTGGGTAGCTCTATGTTCCAGGTGGATAGAAAGGATTAGAATGGTTTGGGAGGGTGTGGAAACTTGGTGTTTTCTTCAGATAGTGCACAAAGTATATGATCCAGGATTTCTCTGCATATATGCCAAGGAGAGTCTTAGTTCGTACTTTTTTTCAGAATGGTATGGGCATTGTGATTCATTAAATTAGGAATTAGTTCAAGCTGGATTATCTAAAGGACAGTAGATCAATGCTCTTCATAGCTACTCTTGCTTTCATGTAGGTGATCAGGTCCTTAGGACAGACTTCCTTCCCGCTTTGCCTCTTGCATCTTCACAAACTTTCAAAGTTGTGCATGCATTTTCCAGGTATATATATGTGCATACATGTGTAGGATTTTATAAGCAGAGTTAAAGCTATACATCCTTAAAATTCTACCTTTAGGAATGATTTAGTCTGTCAGCATAGAAAAGAAATATTTTTCCTGAAATATTATGAAATTCTCTGTACGGCAGTGTCTGTGTTCTCTTTAAACATAAAGGGATTTTTCGTGTATCTAGTGCAAGGTCAAAAGAGTTTTCTTTATTTTTCTGTTTTCAGAATCTGACAGTGGAAATTCCTTCATTTAGCTATCCACAGAGAAAAGACACCATGTACCTACTTACTGCAAGTTAAGTTAGAGCTACCAAAGATTTATTCTGTCTGAGGATTCAGATTAGTGTTTTCTTTTCTTTCTCCAGAAATGAAAGACTGCATCTGAAAAAAAACTGTCAAGCCCAGTTTCACTACGTTGTTTCTCAGACCATAAACTTTTCTTTGTGCTGAAGAAAATGTACATAGGAGGTGTTGAAGAGGAATGAATTTGGCAAATATTAGTAACATATGCCTTTCACTAGGACATAGTTCAACTTCTTAATCTTTCACTTTTCATTTGAAAATTGATCTGCAGTCATACAGGAACTACATAAACTGTACCTTTCGCTTTTTTTGTCAGCTAAATGGGAACAAGAAATAGAGTTTTCATCATTACATCTCTCTGATAAAACAAAGGTTTTTCCTTCTTTGCTTTGGCATGTTTTCTAGGTAATATAGCTTAGCATTCTTAAATAAAATAATCAGTGAGGGTGATAAGCAAAAGCCTTCATGATTTTCAAGTCAAGAGTCCAAAAGTGCCTCCTAAGAAATGACAACTTCCTTACCAAAGCCCTTCAAATAATAGTTGTTTCAAATAGGAATAATGAGAGGTTTGCTGTATAAATGGCATTGTGTATAAATGAATATAATATTTTCCTTTTGTGTATGTACAAGTGTTGGAAATATTTATGAGATTAATTATTTTTTCATCTTTCTTCACCTCCTTGTTATTCACCTTTTGCCAGAAGCAACAGTTTAATAGTGAAACAGGGCTCAGCGGAATTACGGTACCATGTTTTGTTTCCTATCAGCCGTATCACTTAATTACAGTAAAAACTTGCTATTATACTAACACAGCTGAATATTACTCTCTGCAGCTCCATTTACCATCTGTAGTGTAAGCATAATAATATTTAAGTGCTCCATAGAGATGCCATTAGGCTTTGCTAGTTATGTGCAATATTTTATATTCCTTGTGGAAGAGAAGGGTCATGCCAAACGAATGGAGTTTTGAGAGATGCAGATGTTTTTAGTAGTTATCAGCGAGTAGGACAGAGTGTATCCCTTGCAGCATAGGAGTCCTTTTGTGATCAGTGGGTGTCCAACCTACCGGTGAAGTGTGGCTAGAGCAGCCCACTGCTGCTCTGGGTCTGATGAGTTCACCTGTGGCCATGCACTAGTAGAGGGAGAAGTAGGAAGGATTTCTCGAGCCTTTCTTCTCAGTCTCAAACCCTCACTAAACTGGCACCAACTTTGCTGAAACACTTTGAAGTCTTTGGCTGGAATGTGCTGTTGGTGTATGGAATGTGTTATGGATGTATGGAATGTGGAGGATATTATTCTTCATTATTACTGTAGACTCAAGCTGCACTTGAAAGACATTGAATGTTGACTGTGTTAAATTCAATTAAATATAGTGGCAAGGATCTTAGGCTGTCTTAGAAACACACACCCACCCACACTGTTAATATGAAGTAGTACAATACATAAATGAAAGCTGATATTACATATTTTCAATTTTTTAATACAATAAGCCCTTAAATTTATTAGACCAGAAAAAGTTTCTCCTAGAGGACTTCTTTTCTTATGCTATCCAAGAGATAAATAGTTATACTCATAGCTTTTAAAATGCATCCTTGCAATCAATTAAAACTTCCATAAAGGAAGTTTCAGTTACTTTCAGATAAAAAAATTTACCCATGCAAACAGAAGTATTTTCAGAGCCTGGTGGAAGGTCAAGCTCATTAGCTTAAATTCTGGAAAAATGCGCTCTAGTGCTGAACACACCACTGAATGGATTAAGCTGATTATTTGTATAAGAATACAGTTTTCATTGAGAAAATGTATTGTACAAACCATCCATATACTTCCATGTAAGCAAGTGTGAGGCAGGTGCATAAATTAATGAGGGATATAAGGCATGTTTTTTCTGACAGCCTATGGCACACGGGCAGGTCTAGGGCAGGTGTTCCAATTAATGAGGAAAATATATTTGTACATTGGGAAACATCCCTTTTTATGCTACAAAAAGGACCATGCACATGTTTCATGATGGAAGGAGCTTGGGACCTCATTCACTTGAGTGGAACAACGGGCTGTTCCCTTGGGACTGGGGTCATGTTGTGAAAGTGAGAAAGCAAAAGAGCCCTGCACTGTGATGTGTTATCACATTAGCAGCTTTCCATTGCATCAGATAGGACAGAGGTGTTTTTCACTGCAAAGATCCAAAACTTGCTACCTCATGCCCTTTTATGTTCTCAGAGCTCCTATGTATTGTAGTGGTGAAGGCTGATGCTGTTGCTGGAAGGTAATGGATTAGCAGCTGAAAAAAACCCAAACTTGAAGGAACTTTTCAGCTCATAAAGCTTTTATGAGCTGAAAAATGCTTGTGGGGGTGTTGTTTAACAGTGGTTGAGGGGATGCTGGAAACATAACTCCTGTCTGTATCAGGAGTAATTTGCACACCTGCATTTTTTGGAGACATTTAAAAGTCTTTACTTAGTGAATATGTTTCAAAGTGCTTATTGGACCCTGGGACTCACACCAGCTCTGTCTGGTTTCTTGTCCCCTCCAGCTTTGAACAGAATGAAATTGCAGGAACTTGTGCTTTGTCGATGTGGAATTTTATGGAAAGAGGTTACAAACCTTTGTGTTTCAACATGTAATTCTCTGACACGCATATTTCTGCCTTAGCAGTATAAGAGGGCATGTGAAATTTGAATGAAATGCAGAATGGTAATGAGTCATAGTCATAAACCTTAACAAAGAAGGCAGAACAGAGTCTTTTCAGGTCCATCTTAGGCCTTGTCTTAAAATTCATTTAATCCTGTTGTCTTCACAGCTCCTTCTGGAGGGCTGTCCCAGATTGTTGTGGCTCTCTTTAAGTTTGATTCTAATATCTAGCCTGAATTGCTTCTTGGCCAGTTTATACCCATGTTTATTCTTGCCAGCATTGTCTTTAGTTTGAATAGGTCCTTTTTCTTCCTGTCACTTATCCTTTGATACTTTTATTTCTCTGTTCAGTTATAGAGAATAACCATGTCCCATTTCAGCCTTCATTTTGCTAACTTCTGAGGGGAATGTGTGTGGGGGAGAGTAGAACTGTGCTGGGAGCATGCTGAGAGGAAAGACACTGGCTCTGTTCCAGAGGCTGTGGGTGTCAGGATGGTGCTATCACCAGATCAGATGATGGTGTGGAGGGACAGGAGCAGCATGCCTCGCAACACCATTTCCAGGCAGCGCCTCACTTGCAATAGAGCCAGCTTAAAAGCAGCAGCATGTAGGCTTGTATCTGTCTGCACCTGTACCCACATTGTTCTCTTTTAAGTTATTTTATTTATGCCCACTGGCAAATATCTATCTGGACACTGTTCTTTGTAGTATATGCACATGTGCTACGTGCAATTTTTGGTATACCTTTCAAAAATTATATGTATTAATTCTTGTGTTAGAGAGACTTCTGCTGAAGGTGAGGAGACTGTCTTTTATGTGCTGAAATCAATTTTTTCTTCAAATGAAAAGTATGTGCTACTGAAACCTATTCTTTATTCATAGGGCCTCTATCGAATCAAAGTTTATTGTAAAGGAAAGATGCTCTCTTGCATTCACTGCATTCTGCTGCTTTATGCAGTAACTGTTCTCACACCCAAGTGGATGTGTATAACTAGGACCTCCGTGCCTGGGCAAGCTGTTCGGCTTTCTTAACAAAAGCTTAATTCTTGATATCACTGTCATGCATTTAAGAGAAGAAGAGTTCCAAATTTACCTCAACATTGTGGTGAAAAAAGTACCATTTAATCTGCAAGTACATTTCAACTTGTATACATTTGGACGTGGTGTTCTGCAGCTATGGTTTATTGGTGTTGTGCAACTAGACTGTCCTGAATTAATTTCTGGCGGGATGTTGATGTAACAGTGAAAGTAGCCTCATGTGGGCTGAACCAACTTCCCATCTTACTAAATGCAAAATGTCCTATTTGTTTAATGGAGGACTGGGCTTGTCTCCATATTAATGTTCCAGCTGACATTCAGACTATGGCAGCTGCTGCTCCTCATCAACCCTGGAAAGACTACATTCCCTGCTGCCCTGGGCACCCTGCAGTCAATGGACATGGTCTTATTTCAGTGTTTCAATTACTAATTCTGTCCTTCCTGATAGCGTTTTGTTTTGAGCCCTGGGCTTGTATGTTCAGCTAAGAAAGAAAACCATCTAGTGGTTTTGAAACACATTTCCAAATGAAACCGGTTTGTTGGTGTCCAATAGCTACTCAAGTCATTTTCATGCCCTGAATGACCAAACTTTCTGTGTTATTCATAAAAACTAGCATAGAGACAGCCAAGTTCTCTTTTTGTCTAGAGAAGCTGAAGTGTTAAATGCTAAGTAAGATGGCCAGATTCTGATATCATCTTCCCCAGTGTAATTACACTACAGTAGTTCAAATGAGGTGATTGAGACCAGAACTGTTCTGGGGAAGTGGGGATGGTAGGTATTAGAATGTCTTCTTAACATTTACAGCTTCTGGTTCATTTTACAGTTAGGTGATTTTTCCTGTAGAACAAATCTGTATCACATATTTAACCCAAACTGATAGACCTGTTGCTTAATTAAACCAGTTGGAATTTTTCTATATTAGAATACTTATGTTGTACTGGTGATGTGGAGGGCTTTTTAAAATAGGTTGGACACCGTCACATATAAATCATATTTAAAATGTAAGAGCAACGATGCCCTGCATGAAAGCAAGCCCTAATAAGCAAGTAATTGTAATAAATTCAAGCTTCTTGTACACTGCTTCTTTTTCCAAAACAAAGAAAAAGAAAAAAACCAACCCCATATTCAACAGAGGTGGAACTTGGTATTTGGAAAGTTTCACAAGCTAAGACTGTGAATTAATAAATAGTCTTTAGGCCACTATTGCTGGCTCTTCCTGAGGACTTATTATAGAACAGTAATTTCTTTTTTTCACATTCCTTTATAGACTTCCATAGATACAAGGAACAGTGCCCTCACATTAAATGCTGTTCAGAGGATGCCTACGCATTCCCTGCTGTTTTTGCATTGTTTCCAAGGAAACATCTCAGATCTAGACATAGGGATTACACATTTTTAGCTTTCTTATAGCTCTTTGTTTATTCATGAGAGAAATGAAGGAATTTTATTCATAGGTACAATGTAGTTTTTCATACTTCTGTTGTGAAGGAGAGGAATCCTTTTAGAAGTTTTGTTTACATGTGGAGAAAGTCTTAAGAAATCCTACTGCAGAAAAGATGAGGTTTCTTTTATATGGAAACACAGTATGAATTTTTTTTCTTGAGGAAGGTGGTTTTCTGTACCAACGTTTTCTGAATCTATCCAGTTTATAACAAATCTTAGTACTTATGATGAGGATATAATCCTTTTTTGCTTCTTTCAGAAAATATTATCTAAACCATTTTACTTTACATGAAATGATTCATTGGATACAGTGAAACTCTGAGTGTATACAGGATGTGATCCTGGAAATATAAATAAAATTATTTTTAAAACTGCCTCAAAGGCTAAAGATCTTAATAGAAAGTTTTTCCCTTAATATAGGTCACTTGATAATTAGCCTGATAATAGCATGTTAAAAATATTTTTTTGCTGTTCTTTCGATTATGTAGTTTTCAGTTGTCTTTTTTTGCAGTTGTTCTTTGCATGTTTTAGATTTAATGGTTGAATTAATCCTTGCTAATCCAGCTAGTCTTTTTGTATCTCCCTTTTTCTGGAAGTGTTTGGATGGTAAATTTGATCAATAATATACATAATACCTGCTGATGTCTTTCAAGATACTTGTGAATTATTTCATGGCACAAGTCAGGATGTGTTCAGAGCGTCTGCTGCATATTTTGTGTCACCTTTGGGAACATGGAGCTAAAATTATCTATCTTTTTCTCTGAAGTAATTTACATTTTTTTAGAAATTTCTCAGTGCATTGTATTAGGACTTGTTTGACCAGTCTCTTATTACTATATTTGCTTACATGATGAGAACTCAATATAAAAAATAGCATAGAAATTTCTCTTCATTAATGATTAGAGCTGAAATCCCTGAGGAGGAGAATTGCAGTTGGAATTTTGTTCCTGATCAAGAGCAATCTTATCTTCCCACAGTCCATGCCTGCTTTGGTATTACCTCTGATGCACTTCATTACTTTTTGTTACCCAGCATTAGCTTAAGGAGTGCATAAGAAACATTAATTTTTAACTTTTTTAACCATAATCTTGGATTTTCATGTAGTACTTCATCAAGTGAGAGTTCCATAGTTTCAGTGGGAAGTTTTTGGCATTAGCAAAAGAATTTCTACATATTTGGTGTAACTTTTTTTGCCAAAGTAACAGCAAAGTATATGCCTATATGTACACAGAGTAGCACTGGGATTTTTTTATAAGATTTTATTGTGGGATTATGTATAAACTATTTTTTTCCTTTCTTGGAAGTGATGATTGAAATAATTCTTGGGTTACTCATGTATCTACTACTCAGGCTTGTAGTGAGTTTACAGTGACATGTTCAGTTAAATATTAAATACTACAAGCAAAATTCTTGAGTCCTTTGGAAATGCTGTGTGCCCTTGGTCCAACTGACAGGCAAGAATAAAGACCACAGGATATATCCTCTGGTGAAACCAGATAGTGATGATGGGGTTGTAATGGTGAGTGAACCTGGAAAAAGCTTTTCAGTGGTCACAGTATCTTTTGACTTAGTGCAGGTACTCCTTTTCATGCTTAAAGAAACCAAAGTTAGTGTAAGTTCTCCCAGAATTTATTGGACTAATCATTAGAGCAACTAAATTTGGTCAATTTCATGCCATCAGGGAGAGGAGCACTGATGTCAAACACATCACAGTTCGGGAATTACTGAATTGCAACAGATAACAAAGACACTGATGCTTTTTTTTGCTGTTTGTAGATGTTGGATGTAGGAATGCAACGTTGCCAGGTGAGAAACACTGCTGATCATTGCAGTGCATGTAACAGATAGCAGTTTAGCACAGTATTGAGTTACCAGAATTACCAGATGACCTAACAGGGCATAAGCTAGTTGTATACTCTACCCTATGTGACATAGGAACACTATGAAAATCATTAATCAGAAGTATTTCTATGTCTTCAAAATGTTACTCAAGCATTTATTTGTTCTTATGTAAACTGAATTATTTGGCTTCTTGGGCTATATGCCTCTTTTTCAGCTTATTCTGCCCACATTCAGAGCCTGTCAGGTGTGAACTAATTCTGAGTCAGTAGCCTTGTAACCATGATAATATAGGCTGGAGTTTATGCTGATAGGTTTACAGTCAAAAATCTGTCCCCCTCTGCCATTTTTTTAGTGCTGCACCAAGCTTACCACAGCTAAGCATCTATTTGACTATAGTTGGTTGAAAAGTTTTGCTCTCAAGTATTGTCCAACAAAAATGTCTTTTTAAAAAACCAAGTGTTTCTAAAAACAAATTAATATTTTTCCAAAACAAATATTCCATTTTTGCCAAGAAGAAATACTTAGATGGAAAAAGTTCTGCTTTTAAAAGAAAAAATGAAGCCATTTCACATTTTTATATATTTATGTGATTAAATAGTTACAAACAAGCTCATGTTCTCTATGCATTATATGTTCTTTTCCCAGCTCTGAGCAATGAAATGGTTAAATATTTACAGGTATACTGCAGCTTGCTCTCAGATAAGTCTTCTCCAGTTATAAACTTATTCTAGAATATTTGCTGCATCAGGCTTCCTTTTCTGCTCTGCTCTTTTCTGTTTCATCTGCTGTTTACATGTCTCTGCAGAGTTCAGAAAGTATAAGGATCAAAGCCACTCCAAAAGTTGATCCAGGTAGAAATTATGTATCAAAATACTGTTTATTACTTATTTTTTGAAAGGCTTTCAAGCACATGGTGCTGCACTTTTTTTTCTAAAATTGTGCTGAAAGGGGAAGTCACACTTGTGTCACTTCATCTGCAGCAGCTGGGGTTTTACAGCCTTATGTTGGCTTAACTGAGAATCTGGTTTATTCCTAGACTGCTTTGGATGTTTAATACCCAAAGCAATCATGTTTATTAACCCCTATAGCTAAATTTCAAATTTTTATCTGCTTTTTTTTCCCCACAAGGCAGAGGATGATGCTAAGAATACTCCATTAAAGTGGCAGTTACAGAATCTACTCTGTGTCTTCTGAATAATGCTGGCAAAGCACAAGACTCAGATCAATGTGCAAAAATCCATGGGCCATGTATGTCAATATTTTTGTGCATAATTACTCTAATTGTATATTCTAAAACATGTATTTGCATTTAAGAAATTATGAAGATACTCTAGTAAGTTGAGTTACTACTACTACTGCTGTAGTAACTCAAGTAATTTTGCACAAGCAAATGGGTCCAGATCAAGGGTGATTTGCCCCACAGTCGACTATTCCAGCAAAGCTTTGGTCATATTTCAATGGAGAAAACTGAAGCTTAAAAAAATATTTGCCATGATAGCATGAGAGTATGTTGCCACATGATTAATAGCTCTAAATATCTCTGCAAAAGTAGCAGGGGCTGCAGCCAAAGAGTGTATCTGATCAGCTGTGATTTTGAGTGCTGGCTGCGTGACCAGTGGGCTTGTGCAGACATTAAATTAAAAGTGTGCTTATGAGGTACTTGAAAGATTCTTGGAAAATTGTAGGGGATAAAATGTCAGAAAAAGCATCATGCTAAGTGGCAGTACAGATACATAAACTTCTCCAGATATCTGTAAAAAAAGCATTGTGGGGTAGATCATGTGGGGTAATTGTCATAGCTTTAGTTCTTTGAACAGAGTTATTCAGAACAAAGCCATTTTGCATAGGGAGCATCCTTCTGAAAATGTGTGTCCTTTCCCTTTCCCTTTCCCTTTCCCTTTCCCTTTCCCTTTCCCTTTCCCTTTCCCTTTCCCTTTCCCTTTCCCTTTCCCTTCCCATTGTTTGCCACATAAAATTCCTCCTTTGAGACAAATTACTTAGCTTAAGAAAGTAAAATTTAACACATGCCTAGTATGTAAACCAACCTTTATTACTCCTACACTAATCTGATTTCAACCTAAATTTTTCCAGACCTGCCATATTAAGGAGTGTACTGTAAGATTGCTTCTAAAGCCAAATATTGTTGACATTACTGAAGAAATGGAGAGGGGAAGGAATATTCATTACAGGCCATTTCACATCTGAGCAGCCACAGGAAGAGTGAAATAGTGGACACTTACTTCAACATTGTAACAGTAGTATTTTGACTTTTGCCCCAAATTTTTGTTGTGATAGGTCATTTTTGGCCTTTCTGGAGGGGACATTGTCTTCGCATGTTAGGAGGGCCAGAACTAGTTCCTTCTTGTTCCATCTGTGTAATGGCAGAAGCATTTAAGGTTGCCCTGCTGTAACATGGTGTAAGTGTAACCAAGGGATGGTGGTGAAGTTGGCTAGGAAAGGGCAAGACCTGTTGGTATCTCACTGTTTCCACCTCAGTCGTGGAATACCAAACATGAGATCAAGGCTGAAGTCATTTTGGTGAGCAGTTACTTTCTGTCCCAGCCAGCTCTTCTGTTTACTGCCTGACCTGGTGAGTTGTGCTGTGGAGTTGGACTTTTTTTATATATATCCAGACAGACTAGCTAATCCAGATACCGTGTGACTGCACAGTCTGAATTTTTGCTTTGTTTAGGATTTCAGCTGAGAAAATGATTTATTACTTACAAGTTGTTTGGTTTTGGGTTGTTTAGCCCTGCAGAGTTTTAGAATTGTATTCTCCATAGGCAGTAAGTAAAATGTTGTCATTGGAAGGATGCTTGTGTCAGGGACTGCTCAGGAGGAGACACTGCTGGCTAGAGTGCCATTTTGTTAATGACAGTGAAGTAGAAAGGAAGTGGGAATAGTTGTCCTTAGAAAATTTTATGACAAATATTCACTCATTACCCAGGGAACTGTATCCTGCACTTGTTGAGGTTTAGACTTGACACTGCAAGGCTGCCATTTTTAACAACTTGACATTTTACTCAATCTGTTTTTTCTTAACAAGTTTACTGCTGCATTGGAGGGGGAACACAGGAAGCAATGAGGCTGAAGGAAACACCAGAGATTGCCAGAAGGCTTCATGATACGCTTTTATAATAAAAAGGTTCCTTTATTTTTGACATGGTTTTTTTATCATCATGTCTATTTAAAGTTTGGCAGGTGCGTGTAAGCATAGCCATGCAGGCCAGAGCCCTGTGCAAAACAGATGTCCACATAAGCAACATGCACTTTCCACAGGTGTTTCTGGTCATAGCCAACAGCTCTGTCAGGATGGAGCTTGAGGAAATGGTATAGCCTAAGAAGGCTGCAGTTCAGAAAAATGCCAGCAACTGATACTCAGATTTTCAACAGGACTGTATCTTGCTGGGAAACGGACACACCCAAATATGGTAAAGCAGGCTGGATAAGTGAATTTGAGTAGGCAAGACTGACCACCCACCTTGAATTATTTTCAATTCCTACTCAGCCAGCTGTGAAAAAATTACGCTTTTCAAATACTTTCATCCAGAAATTTACTTGAGTAGTTGAGATTTTTATGCAAGGTCAATTTATACATGATTTTTTAATATTTTTTTTTCTGCTGCTGAGATTTTAAAATGTGAACTTCTCTTTTGACTATCAGAGGGAGAACAAAACAGAAATTATGATAAAATTTAGAAGGTAAAAAGAAATAAACCTATGGAAATGTGCCCTATATCCTTAAGCATTTCTAAAGGCAGCCAAAGTTAACAAAACTTAGAAATATATATCCATCTGGGGGAACATTTTTAAGTGAACTAAATAAAGCCTTTTGTTTATTTAGACTGAACAGTAATCAAGAACTGGATTTTACTAGACCTCATCATACATACTAGTCATGTTAACGTGAGGTAAAAGGATTAAAATAATCAAAAATTTAATTATTTCTGGACCTTTCTTTGTTGTCTTGTACTTAGGTGTGTATAATAGTAGCCATGTTTCTTTAACACCTTAGACCAGTTTCTTGGCAGTATTCCCACCTTTTCCTGATGAGGGAGATGGGGTATGCCTGAAGCAGTGTTGCACTTTGACCGAGCTTAGGTAGGTTAATGATATTACAAGATGGCACAAGTTAGAGGAATTGCATGTACCGAAGGCTGACACTTGGAATTTTCCTTCAGCAGGAAATGTCTGTATTTCAAAATCTTATTTCTTTTGAAATGAGATGAAAAGAACAATTAAAAAAATCCCTTTTCTATGAAATAAAACGGCCCAAAAGATGTTATCAGAATGTTTTATTTCTGTAAAATTGAAGCTTTCTGTTCCAATTTAAATGTAATATTTTAAGGGCTGAAATAAAACCCTAAATACAAAGATTTCGAAACAAAAAAATTAAATAGATTTTTTTGTATGGGGGCTGTCTTGTCAGATAGCTTCTTTACTTTTTCAGTATGCTTTTAAACCAAAATATATTCAATGAGACTCACACATTCCTGTGGAATTGGTTGAGTTTTGTTTCACTGGAAGAGTTTCAGCAAGCCGTAGTCATAAAACTGCTTAAATCCACCCAGTCTGCAAATCTGGTCCCTGGCAGAGATGAGGTTCAAGGGAGTCAATATATGACATAAAGCTGTTTAAGTCTTTTCTCATGCTAGATCCTCTCCCAAGTCCAGATATGAGGCTTCACTGTACTTTCAGAGGGTTTAAATAAACCACTTTGAACCTATTCTACTTTGAGGACTCCTAAATATTTTCCAGATGGAGACACCTGTTGGCTGCATTTAAATCTGCTGGTTGTAGGCTAGCTCTTGGTAGGTCACCTTTGCAAAACCATCAGGAGAGTCCCACAAATATGCAGGGATTTTGAAACAGCACATAAAAGCCATTCGTTTAGGTTACTCAGAGAGTCTTACATTGCACAGAGTGTGCATGTTTCCTGAATTATTCTCTGAATTGTCTGTTTGGATTTGCTTTTCATAGCAGCTTCAATCTCCAGCAAATTCTATGAATGTACAAAAATGAGGAAGAAAATGATTCATGCATCTGCCTTTGGTCCTCATTGCTGTCAGTGTGCTTTTCATAGCATATTTTTACAACGTTTTTCTGCAATGACTTTCTCAGAATAATGTTTTCTGAATGAGTAAGGGTCTGACCAGTAGCTGTTATGAACAGATGTTGAGACATCTGACTTGAGCTGTCATTTAGCAGCCTACCTAAGCTGATAGTCTGTTCTTCCATGATGAGTTGAAACATTATGATAACTGCTAGGTATTAGATATTTTGCTTGTCCATGGTCCTAGTCCCAGACAGCTCTGACCTTTCTCTCAGAGCATCTGATCAGTTGGAGGTGACATTTAAGGCTGTTGCTAAGGAGTGCTAGTTTCTCATCATGTATGTGATAGGAGTCTTCTGCAGGAGGTGATGACCATGGTATGATCACCATGTGGTGACACCAATGGTAGTAAAGAAGAGGAGGTATATAAAATAAATGTAGAGTACGGTATCTGTGGGGAAGAAACAAGGTGACTTAACATTAGAAAACAGAGTAGTTAACAAGTATGCACAGCGGGACACCCCCCAGATTTTCTCATTTTTAATCTTAAATTAATTTGTTTATTGCTTTTCTCTCTGAGCCAAATATTTTTTTATTTTTGTTGCAAGTTACTGTGTTACCTTTTTCACAGTCACTGAATGTTACATTTGCAGAAATTTGTTACAAAACCACATATATACAATATTTTAATGACATTTTAGTCATACTGTGGTCTGAATTCACCCTGATATATATCTGTTGAAGCCAAACCCAAACTTTTCTGGTTATCAAGTACAGGAGGAAATTTGACTAGTGTAAATGATTTTGTTTTCTTATGCTAACCTGTCTTGTGCTTATAGGTTCTTGGTAGTGAACATTATGGAGTCTGCGATAGTGTCACATTATGCAATGAAATGCTTGCTTTTGAAACAAACAGTCCAAAATGTTTCTGGTCTTCTTTTTAAATTATTTTTTTTCGTTTTAGCTCTATTCTAATTTAAAAAATAGGGCCTGATTCAACGTCCACAGAATATTTTTTTAATCTTTCTGTGAATTTCATAGTTTTGTCAGACTTCTAGTCCTTCTACAAAAGTCTGAACTCTACTACTTCTTACAAACAACTCAGCATGTTGGTCTGAAGCAATAAATGGACATATTGCAGGAATCTGTAGGTGAAATTCGGATATCTCCAGGATGCCAGATTAGATGTTAACAGTCCCTTTTTGAATGAGACTTCAAAAAACCCTACTAAATCCGTAAGTCTTCTGAATGAAATATTTTGGGTTTTGAAAGTTTGGAAAACATGAGAATGTTTTCTATTTAATTCTCTGTTAATTCTTCTATCTGAAGGGTTTTGAGAGAGAAAATGCTTTTTACTGCCTGTCCCCTCAAAAAATGATCCTGATATACATTATTCTTTGTATGATATGAAAAGTCTTCTCAAGAAAAAAATGTTACTATAGATTACACATTTTTTTGATGTGCAGGAGTTAGCTTGACAATCAGTATCATAGAGGCAAGTTTTATATATGATCCAGTGAAAAATGAATGTGGGTTTAGAACAAACTGTCAGTAGAAGGTTGTAATGGAAATTAATGCCACCTCAGTCAGTCACTCTGTGGTCGTATGTAGTAGCACTCAAGTCCTGTTGTGGCTAAAAAACACCCTGTAGCCAGAGGGATTTGCATTTCTTACAAATAGTTGACTGCTGCTGAGACAGATGCCTATTCCATATAGGTAACTTAAAACATCTAGACATGTTATATGGATTAAGAAACACTCTAGGCTGCATATACACTCATCCACCTATCTATTCCATCTCTATTTCAGTGCAGACCTCATCACTTTCCCCAATAAGAGGCTTTACTGATAAATCTCCTTCAGGACTTATTTGAATTGGCAGCCTGAAATGATAGCCCTTGGCTTTACTACTTCTTAGCTACTTGTTTTTACTTCCTTTTTCTTGGAGCCATAGTAACAAAGCACCTATTTGAACAAGTGCTCCTTTTGGCTTGTTTGCCATGATAATGTTTGAATTATTGATAAACTTATTTGGAGCCAGACTCCTTTCCTTTAAAGTCCTTAGTTAATCTTTTATTAATAGTCTCAGGTCTGTATGTCTTCACCTGCAGCTGGTATGGACATGAACATAAATAGGGGCAATGTATGTCAGCTGAATCTAGCCAGTTTAAAACTATTGCAAGTGTTTGTGTGTCTGCCCTAATGGTCTAACAAACCATTTCAACATATAAGACTTTTCCCTCCTCTATTCGTATTTTATGGTAGCACTTAGGTTTTCATCCTAGTGTCTTGCTTATTCTTACAGGACAAGGTTGTATGTTATATGAGCTATATTGTTACACAGATTATTTGCCATCTCTGGGGTTTAAGAGAGTTTTCCATAGCTGTTAGCCCTCAGCATTGGCAACTTGATTGCTGACACTGAATAATCAAAGGTCTAGAAAGAAGAAGAAATTCTAATAAAAAATATAATTCAATTGGATTATTTACTCTTTTCTTAAAAGCTGGTTATTTTTTTCTTGGAAAAAGAAACCAAAACAAAAACACTTAGTATTTACTGAAGGAGCCTCCTGAAAGTTTATTATTGGAATATCATACCTTTAGCTAAGGTTCTTTTATGTGGATTTTTGTGGCATGTGAGATCTTGAAAAAGCTAACAAAGTAAAAATAAGGACTGATAGAGATCTTTGCATATGTAAGAATTTGTATATGTCTTCTAGGTGAATTTGGAACAGATGTTGTTCATTAAATTTATTACCTACCATAAATGATTTAGCGTGAGCAAGTAATTTGAGGGACTCCCAGGTGTGCACTGCTACAAAAATAATACACTGGTCAGAACTTGTTAGTCATGGTGCCCTCTTACAAATTACAGCCTATCCAGTCCCATCCAAGTTTTATATTTTTTAATGTACAGTTCTGTGCAAAGGCATGCTACATGCTTTGTGCACACAGTCCTAATAGCTGTGTATGAAATCATAATTAATCCTTATGCCACATTAATCTATATATGAGGTTATTTGGACATATTCCTTCTTAAACTGTGCACACACTACAAGCCATCTTTCTTGCCCATGCACGTTTCTATACGTAGTTTTCTGGTTCTGTATGTTGGTGCAGTTATTTTATGGTGAGTTTACTGAGAATCAGAAACTCTCAAAGATCCCTAGCAGCTTTGACTTGCCATTCCCCTTTCAGTTATTGAATTCCTATGTATTTTTGCATTCATGATTTTGAAAGGAGGTGTAAAATTCTGTGTTGATTAGAGCTTCTACTTTTATGAAAATATGATTCCTTGGTATGAATAGCATTGCTGTTTGCTAAAATTTGTGGATTCTGAAAGTGATGTTATTAGATATGCTTCTCCATGTCATATTGCAAATCTTGGACAAATAAATAAATTTTTGCTTTTCTGCTTGAACAAAATTTGAAAGGGAGATCTGGGAAGACTCAAATAAATGGCTGCAGAAGCTATATATTTCTGTGGCATTGGGCAGCCTCTGTAAATATTTCTAGCCTACTGGAGGAAGGAACAGGTAGACATTCTCTCTTTATGAGCATTGCATAAAACAACTCCCAACAAGCACATGTGAGGGAGAGAGAAGGAGTTTCAACTCTGTAGTCATCTAATAGAGCAGTCATAGCACAAAATAAACACTTGGTTTCACTGGGTAGAATAGAACAGCTGGGCAGAAAAGAGGTTAAAACAAAACTTCTTCTACTGGGAATGCTGAGCGTAGAGCTGTACAAACTGACTATTTTAGCAGAAATACACAATGCTGAAGGTTATTTATTCTCTGTAAGACTGGCATGGATCTTAATTTTTCCCAAGTTGTTTAACAATTAGATCAAGGCCTCAGATTCAGGGCACCTTATTATGCATTCTTTCTAAAACAGATCTGAAGTTGCCATTTACTCTTCATCTAGAGGTTTAGCAAAACGAATATTCAATAACTTCATGAGTTTAGCTGTAAACACAGTGTGAGATATTAGAATACTAATTGTGTTGCAATTTACACACAGAAAACACCCCAAGCCAAAGAATCACAAGCCTTTCACAGTGCTCTGCATCAGTTTAATGTGATTTACTACATTCTTTTCCAGAATGATCGCCTGATTATCTCAGTAGTCATAGAGGTTAAATGATGTTCGTATGTAGAGGAATTAATTCAAACTAATCGAATACTTTGCCTGTCAGGTTCTCATTTTTTTTTACATCTTGTAAGTAGTTTTAATGAGGAAGATTTACCTTAAAATTGTGCTGTGTCATATTCTGAGTATGCCAGAATACTGGTAAATATACTTTGGGGAGCAATCATTGCTAACAGTGCTGTAAGACAGGAGTCCTGTATGTTGGTTCAGATCTTCTGGCAAATCTAGACAGAGTTCCATTGTTTATACCCGTTTATACCAGCAAACAGTAATTTTGCTTTGGACAAAAAAGTCATAAACATAGATTCAGAAGAAAGATAGATTCTTAGAATAAGATTTCAGCACAAGGTTTCCAGCTTCAAGTCAGTTGGCCAAACATGAAATTTTTGTCTTTTGTTTCTTTTTTTTTTTTTTTTTTTAATGAGGGTAGCATCTATTGTCTGGAACACAAGGTTTGAAGTAATGTTTGTGCTGAGAGGGCATATTTTAAAAGTATCTATGGAATATGGGATCATAAATCTTAGAATTCATGAGGGCTTCTGCAGCTAAACCTTGTCTACTTAGAACTTCCTCTTCTTTATCTGCTTGCCCACCTACAAAAAAACTTGAGAAGTTTGTAGTCTGTGGAGGTGTGTAAATAATTCAAGGTTAGTGGTAAACAGAAGAAAATGGCTGGACTTTACTCGTGTTACTGCCTGAATTGTGACTTATTTTGAATCTAGGATATTTTTTCTTATTTGCTTCAGAGTGCTTTGTAATGCTGAATAGCAACAACTTTGTAAAGTGATACTTTATTTACCTAGGGTCCAAGTGTAAAGAATAAATAGATGAACTGATACAGTTTTTATGGTGTTCCTAGTAATTCGAATTACTCTATACCAAGAATAAATGGAGTTGCAGAAACATATTCTACATGTCCTATTTTATTTTAGACTTTGCCTGGCTTAGCTTTGTCCAAGTTCAACTTTTGGTAAAGGTTAGCTAGTGTTTCAAATCATTGGAAGCAGTTGCTGCAGGTTGAGACTAGAGTCTTTTGGTCTAAAAATGGTTTTCATCTTGTCCATTTCTTCTTTCTGCCAAATAGTCTAGGATAAGTTAGCTCAGGTGTGCGTTTGGGACTAAACAAGCATGGCAATTGACAGTATTATATAATCAAGGCTTCAACTAGAAGGTCAAACGCTGTGGCAGCATTTAACTTTGTGTCAATAGAACACACTGAATTTACTATGTTTCATTTTGAAATTTTTTGTTGTTTTTTTTTTTTCCTATGGATTGCTTGTACTTCATATGTCTGCTATAATGCGCAACCAACGCAGTCACTTAGGGATTATGAAAAGCTCTCTTTTTTTTGCAGATCATCCGGTGAATGAATTTTTGGATCTGTTCAGTCGCCACATGCTTCCTCATGCAATAGATGAACCCCACATTGATGCAGAATCAGCTCAGACTGAACCCTGTACTTCAGACTCTGTGCAGGATTCATCTGAATATATAATATTGGATCCTTTCTTTCCAGACTTTGTACAGTTTGAAGAAGAGGAAGACTGTGAAAATACTACTGATGTTACAACTCCTCCAGCTTTGCAGTTCATCAATGGAAAGCATCAAGTTACTAGTGCACCTAAGAGCACAAAAGCTGAGGAAGCGAGAAGTGACCAAATTGAAAGTGTTGCACATTCAAAAAATGTAACCTTTTCTCAAATCAATGAAACAAACACATTTATAATACCTGAAACTGAAGCTTCTGGTACTATGCAACCAAGCAAAGCTGGAGAAGTAATAGGGGCATTTGAAGTTACACAGCCACCAGCAGATGTTGCAATGTTAGAACCTGTTTATAGTGGTGAGTCAGAAGTCGCTGCAACAGATAAATCAACAGCCATTACTTCTTCATACGAGCAGTCTCTGCAAAAAGATAAAGAGACCATAACATGGCGTGGAACTGAGGAGAGCTCTACTAAAAATGCAAAAAACTTGCTTTTGATTACTAATGAATCTTCTGGAGATAGCTCCACTGAATCTGATTTATCCAGTTCTGTCTTCTCAGAAATTGTGACAATGTCAAGAAAGGAAGATGATGAAAAAAATTTTGGTATAACTTCTGCTCCTGATGCATTTACTGTGGAAAGTTCTGCTGTAACTGCTTCTCTGGATGCAGTTTTTCACACTGCTACGGTAGGCATAGCTGTGAAAGACCTTATTCCAGAAGAGGCAACACCTACTCCAGATCATTATAAATCAACTATTAAACTTAATGCACATTCCTCTGTTGAAAGTCTTCTGGAAACAAGTAGTCATACAGCAAAGCCTGAGATGAGTGCTTCTTCTTTTAGAGTTCTAGAAGGCTCTGGAGATGTAGAAGAGGACATCACTGTAACTTCAGCCATGACAACAGAAAAAGCAGTAACAGAAACGCTTTCAGTGCAAGATACTTCTTTGGGCTACGGCACAGTACTGCCAACAGAAATTTCTGTAACCATTTCAGGAATCACCTCTGCTTTACCCAGAGGAATAAGCACTCTTTATTCTGCTTTTGATCAAAGTTCTGAAGTGACTGTTGCCACCAATTCTGTGTCTGAGTTTATTACGGAGAAAGTAGTTGCCAGTTCTCTTGTAACTGAAAATATTGAAGATGAAAAAGAAATGCAGACCACTGTTTATTCAAATCAGGAAAATTCAGCTACTGCTGCAGAGGGAAATTCAGAGTTGAGTGAACTTGGGAGCACTGCTAGTGAAGTCAGAGCTGTAAGTCAAGAGCCCACCTCACTCAGAAAAACAGTACTGGTAACAGGTACAATAAGTTCTGAAATCAAAAAGGTCACTACCATTCCTTTCTTGAGAGAAAAGAAGCTTTTTATAAATGAAGGATCAGCAGAAGAACCAGCAGACATATTTTCAGGGGGTCCCACAAGAAAAGTGATAAGTACTGACTCGCCGTTTATTGATCCAGGTTCTGGAGACATAGATGTTATCATTGAGTCTGCTACTTTGACTTCAGTTCCATTAAAGCCTCTCACTGAAACACAAACAGAAAAGCATAAAGGAAAATTTTACAGCATAGACCATGCCTCGCTGAAGAATGCAACAACAGGATATGAAGAACATGCAAGAACAGATGAATCAGCAATATCAGTTTCAAGTACTGCATCAGATGGTTTAACAAAGGAGCCTGCAGTAGCAAGTCAGATGTCCTGGGATGTGTTTAGTACAGGAAAGTCAGGAGAACAAAACCAAGAAATAGAACCAACTTACACAACTCCTCCTATAGTAAAATCTAGTCCTGGTTCTAGAAAAGAGATAATATCTCATGTTGCAACAGGAGTTAAAACTGAAGATTTAGAAGCAAGTGAGGTCACATCATCTCCAGAATCAAGGGTTAGTAACAGCCCTCATGACATCATGGTGACACATGGTACTGGCACTGTAAAAGCAGTAGCTGAGCCTACAGAAAGCAAAAATACAAAACTTAGTTCTTCAACTGTCTCATTAGGCAAGATTCTTCTGATGGAGCATGGCTCTGGAGAAGAATTCAAAGGTGACAGCAGCACCACAAAACTAATGTCTAATGGACCTACTGAAGAAATACTTGGAAGTAATTTCTCATTTATTGACCAGGGATCTGGAGAAAGAGACGCGTTCATTGAATCTTTTGCAAAACCAGCAGTTTCATCCACTGGGAGACCAGAAGCACAGGAGAAGCATGACAAAAAAGTCATCAGCCCACCGTCTATGGATCATGCCTTTACTACCAAACCTGATGGGCTAGTCACAGGTACTGAACATGAAGTAACTGCAATGGGAACTGTAACTGGCATAAGAATGGAAGAGAAAACAACTGATGAACTGACAGTGAATGCTTTTTCTACAGAGATTCCTTTGGTGGAAGATATACATTCTGGGGAAGACAGGCCAAGGGAAATTTCACCAAAAGCTATAGAATCTCCTGAAGAAACAACAACAGACCTGTTCTTTAAAAGTACAGTGGCTAACCATGAACATCTGGGATTTTCAAATGTTCCGACTGTCAGTCCATATTTAGAAGAAAATGAATTAGAAACTGAATCTCTTAAAAAAATACTTTTGCCATTTAATGATGACAGAGTACCTGAGCCTGTAAAGATTGAAAGGAAATACATAAGCTCTCCACTTACAGATACAGAGCAAGAGGAGGAGTTGGTACAAAATATTTTCCCTGTGAGAGATGTTGACAGATCAATGATACCTACAGAAGAAAACCTAACAAATGATGAGGTCATCAGTGATCCATTATATTCAGGACAAGGATCAGGAGATAACTTTGCTGTTATTCCTTCTGTAGTGCCATTTGCTGTTGAAGAAGTCATGAGTACTTCAAGTCCTCAAACTTCTCATCCTGCAAGTATGGGACCCAAGCTTTCAACTGACAAGACACAAGACTTTGAAAGAGGAAGCACTGAATCAAATGCTGAAGTTACTGAAGAGGTTACAAATGCTATAACTGAGCTGGTGCCAGAAGCAGAAGACCAGTTCCCCAGCTCAGTGATCACCAGTTCCCCAGATTTAGCAGAAGAGGGTTCCAAGACCTTCAGCTCTAAAGAGATTAAAGAGATGACACATTATTTTGTTGCAACTGAAGAATCTCACAATAAGGAAACTAACTATAGGAGAGGAGAAAATGAAACAGATAGGACAACAGCTACTTCTAAAGCTGTTTCTCAACAGGAAAATTCACATTTGCTGATTGAAGATGGCATAACTCCTGTATCTGTAATACTGAGTGGAACTCCTGATCTTGAAACAGAAGAATCACTTGTCACATCAACAACAAAAATGCCAGCCAGAGTATTACCTGAAAGCTCTGGAGAAGGATCTGGCTGGGTTGGTGTTTTGGATTCATCTTCTCCTGATATGTTTACTCATTTGTCAATACCCCCTATGCCAAAAGTGACAACAGAGGCACCAATAGATGGATCACAGACTGTGATCACAGGACTAGCATCCCTTTTTACAGAAGAAAAAGAGATTGTGGCAAATCCATCTGCTGTTCAACCAAAGACAGCTACATCAGAAGAACTAACAAGTGATACTGGGATATATGAGAAAATTATTCCCGTGATTGATGATAAAAGAAGTGTTATATTAAATGTTTCTGTTTATGGTGATATTACACTAATTGAAGAACGACTTCAAATCCCAGCAGAAGAAACAACAATTATAGACATGGATCACTCAAAATCAATGCCTGAAGATATAATTAGTGTGCAGACAATGCCAAATCCTGTCATACGGTCAACATACGGCAGTGATGATAGCATGACAACTGAAGGGAAGAGATATGAATCAACACCTAGATTTCCCATAACCAAAGAGAAGACAGTTGGATCTGGTGATAGTCTTTCTTTGACTACTTCCAGTCAGCCAAGTAGTGAATCTGTAACAGCTGGGCACAGACCAAAATCAGATGACAAGGATTTGGGTTCAGGGAATGCCATGAAGTTTGCAACAGAAACTCTCATCACTACCGAACTCTCTGAACTGGGTGTCTTCCTTCCTACAGTACCATCACTGGCAAGCCCTCATGTGCCTAATAAGTCTAAACATGTATTAACAAGCACAACAGAAGACACCTACGAGCTGAATACTTCAGCAAACAACCGAGTAATAGCAGATCAAAGTGAAACAATCTCTGCCTCTAGCTTTTCTGGAATGGGCCAAGAAGAACTGGATGATAAGCAGTCTGTTGTTCCTTCTCTTACACCAGTTTTAACTACTGAAACAGAAAAGTCTTTGACAACTGACATGCTTGATGTGAGTATTGTCACCACACAGCATACAACCCATCTGACAACTGTATTATCTAGCAAGAATGAAGAAAAGCATCCTACAGTATACACAAACACATACACAAAATCAGCATCAGCAGAGTATGAAGAAACAGATTCAGTGAGCTTTTTTTCTGTACGTCAAACTCCTAAATCCTCAGTAACTGTTCAGTTAGTTAATGGAGTATCTGAGTATCCTGAGGTAATCATTCCAAGTACATCATCATCAAAGGATTCAGATCAGTCTGATCATTCATCAGAAGGTACCTTCAAAGAGGTTAGTTCTGATATTGCGGCAACATATAAACCACCCACTACAGACCTTCTTGACAGAACAGAGTCTTCTCTGCTGGAGTTTTCTCCCAAGCCTGTTTCAGAAAGTACAACTACTGAAAGTACTCCTCACTTTAACAGACTTGTAACAGGCAGGACAGAGAAGACTGTAACTGTAACTGATTTGGCTGTTGAGGAGGAAGCTACTGTTTCTGGAGATTCTCCATCAATACATGTCTTGCCTACTGCTTTTCTGAATTTTGGAGAAAGAGTGAGCACAGATGTTCTGAAAGTTAGCACAATAGAAGTTGAAGCTTCCTCGGGGACAGTGAACAACCCCCATCAAGAAGGTGACAGGAGTACTGAGAGAGAGATCCCATGGCTTTTTTCTACACCTGTTTCAGATTCACCCAATAGTATTGAAAATGAAGTATTTAAACTTGACCAGGAAGCAGTTACAATGCTAGCTTCATCTTCACAACCTTTGGATAGAAGCACGGAAACACAATCAGCTTTGTTTGGTCAAGAGGAGATCACAACAATTTCTTCTAACATTGCAACAAGTGGCACTGCCCCTGGAAACAGTCCATATCAAAATGAGCACTCAACGATAAGCTCAGAGGAGCCAAATACAATTGAACTTGTAACTTCATCATTTTCCCTTCTGGAAGTCACTAATGGATCAGATTTCCTGATTGGCACCAGTGTGGGTTCAGTTGAAGGCACAGCAGTGCAAATTCCAGGTAACTTCCAAATATGATCACTGTTGTATATGTTTGTTATGATACTTGTAAATGTGTGTCTTAACTCTGATAAGAGGTATGACAATCAGAGCACCGAGTGAAATAACAACAGAACTCATGAGCCTCAAGCTTTGAAGTCAGCATGACTGTAACCTCTACAAAGTGAAGGAGAATGAGGTTACTAAAACTCAAGTTCAGTGACTTTTCCTGAGTGTTTGCATCATGGAGCTCTGGATCAGACTTGAGGTGACCAGCCAGTTCTAAAAGACAGGAAGGTAACATTGATTGTGGTAGAGAATTCAGCTGTAATTACTTAATTTTCCGATTTCCAACAGATAATTTTGTCTGATAGCTTTTCTGTGTTGGCATGATAATAGTACTTATACAATTGGTTTATAGATAGGGTTGGTTTGTAACATTTTGCAGTTGACTTAACAGATCCATTGTGTATTTTAGGATATGAATTTTCTATAAAAATTAACTTCTCTTAACCTACAAGATGACTTTCCAGACAAAAGAAAACTGAGACTTCATGTTTTCAGCCTGTCTGTAGCTTTAACTGGTTGGTGCAGTATCTGTCTCTTATAAATTACAGATCTTTTTGTTAGACATCATTTGCCACAGTATTTTGTTTTACATAATGGTTATTAGGCACCATTTCACCAAATACACAGATGATGCAGGTAGGATGAGTAGTATCACTTCAATTCATATTTTATCTAGATACAGCTGAGGAAAGAATTAAACTGGCTTAATTTTATAGGGTTTTCTGTTATTTTTCCTCAAATAATCCAGGTAGGTGTGAATTTGAAAATGTTTACTGGGAAAAAATCTAGTCCATAGGAGGACAAACAGTCAGTAAACACATAATAAACATCATTAGGTTCTTAACGTAGTCCTACATTTGTGAATTTCATTGAAGCAGGCATAAAACATGCACCCTATTTAATGGTTATGATCAGATTATTTTCAAAACCTCCAAAGCAAGACCAGGCCCAATTAATTACAGTCCCATCTTACATAGATGGGATTTTCTTCTGGAGGCTTCAACTGAACCTTTTGCTTTCCAGTGACTAGATAAGGAACTTGGTACTTTAGGAAGACTTCTTTGAATGTCTAGCTTGCAAGGGTAAAATAGATGTTACGTATCTTTTAATTCATAAACCATAGTCAGATTGTTTTGGAAAAATATAACCAAAAATCTAAACTTTCCTCATGTCTCTGAATTAACTTAGGTTACAGAACTCTCTTAGCCATTTTCTAAGTTCTCAAAGCCAGGGCTTTCTTCTTGTATCCCAGAAGGACTGTCTTCATTATTTTCCTGTAACTCTGAGAAGCTAATACTTAGAAATGGTTATCTAGTGTGTACTTGTGTGAGTGATTGCTCCTAGGCATTAAATCAAACACAAATACCTAGGTATCTAAACTAAGTTGAAATAAACATCACTAGACGGCATAAAGCTCTGCAAGGAAAAGCTGTTTAAATGATAAGTCCCATAACAACTGAGGATTTCACAGCAGGTAAGCTTTTATCTTAATGTTTAGTTCAATTACAAATGTATTCAGTACTTAGATTTTTATTCTTGTTTTTAAGAAACACAGGTAGGAAATATGCATGTTTGAAAACATCTTTTCAAAGAAATAAGACTGTGGGCATTGGTTAATCAAATTTAAAAAAAGTCAAACAGCAGCCAGCCAGTATGTTCTGTGTACCCAATCATTCTACATAAACTAACCCTGTTGAAAGAAAAAAAAAAAAAGCATTTTCCATTCATTTTGCATATGCTTAACTGTTTTCAGCTATAATTAATTGTCATGTCATGCAAACTAAATCCTCAATAGAATATCGTGACTGCCAAATATAGTACAAATTGCTATGAAAAAATGTAATTCTGAAAATTATTTATACTAGTTCATAGTAAATGCCATGTTGTTGTTAAAGTTGAAAATAGTGATGCCTGAAAATAAGTTTTAGTATTTTACAAAACCATCTTATTCTCAGTAGTCTATTATGTTAATAGTTTCTGTAAATACAGTTAAGCCTGCAACATCAATGCAGAAATGAAGAAAGATTTCTTCTTTCAAAAAATCAAAAAGACACCAGTTCCTTTAAACTACAGAGTCAGTTTTCTTTTTCTACTTGTTTAACAGGCCAAGATCCATGCAAAAGCAATCCCTGCCTTAATGGTGGTACCTGTTATCCGCGTGGTTCGTTTTATATCTGTACATGTTTGCCAGGTTTCAACGGCGAGCAGTGTGAATTAGGTAAGCTTGATGCCATCTAGATACTGATTGAGTATAAAGTTTTCATATGTAAGATCTGCAGAAGTGGTGTGTTTTGAAGTTGAAGAATACATAGACATTTCAAAAAATCTACAATGAGACCTTAAGAAGAGAACCACAAAATGAAGGAGGTCCCCTTACCTCTTTTCTCTCTGCCACGGAACTGCACAGATGTGTATGTACACAAATATCAAGACAATTGTAAATCAACTATATGACCTAGAATTCATAACATTAAATTCATAAATACATGAACTAAACCCAAATAAACATTAATATTTGGGATAGTTCTTAAGATGATAATTATTTTGTAATTATTTGAAATTATTTGAAGGAGCAGTAAAAGAAACTAATCCTAAATGTGACTGGGAAGCTGAGCACTGAATGCCAGCTTGATATTTTTTCAAGGAAGTTGTAAATACGTTCATAATCATATAGATCTTTGGTATAAATTAGTATTTTGGTAACTCTGCTAGCTGAGGACCTCTTCAAGCTGCCTGTGACATTTGTGTTTACCTGCTATGACTGGGAGTTTCAAGAGACACACCAGTACAGTTCAGAATAACCAGCTTTCCTTCCAACCAGCAAGCCAAGGTGTGATAGAAGTGGTAGTTTGGCTGTTTAGTGTAGAGCTGGTTTAGGCTTTTGAAAAGTTGTAACTCTCATTCCCTGATAAAAACCATGGATTTGCCTATTACACAGTTGCCTGCCAAACCTGAAAGAAAAAAACTCATGCAATGTTGCTAAAATGAGTTCAAATCATCATATATAGCTTGGGAAAAAAAAAGCAACCCCACCCAAAGGTTGATATCAATGCAGCATAATTGTCAGAAATACTATGGTTTTATTTGTGTTCTGCAAGACAGTATATGATTAAAAAGATAATCAGCCAGTGTTTTTCTCTGCTTTCCTAGCTCATGTTGATGATTTTGCTAGTTCTCTAGTGAGTTGCTCGGGTAGATACCAAGTTTTAGATGTTACATCTTAAGTCTTCTTCTTTGTCAAGGAGTATGGCATCCCCTGGTTGCAAACCAGGGGTCAGAGATAAGAGTCTTCCCTTTTTTTTTCAGATTATAAAAGAATAATCTAGCCACTTCTTGCCCCCTAAAACTCTTAGTGGCTTATTAACAAATTGGAGTGGGATACTCCACGGCCAGTCACTGTATAGAAATATGTTCTGTGGTGCTTAAGAAAGTAAACCTCAGCATTTCTAGCGCTGGTTTCAGGGATAGTCTGTATATGAGGCATAAAACATTGACTTGAGAGCTTTCAAATGACTGGAACAAATAAGACCTAGCATAAAATTCGAACAGAAGTAATTTTTTAAATAAAAGTATCTTTAAAAAAACCTTTTGGGTGATGCAGGAATTATTCCTAGGATTGCACAACTGCTTGTTGGTTTGTAGATGTGTTTAACTTCTCTCTTATTCTTCAATAGTCAATCACTACCCAGCAGTTCACTTTGGACTAAGATGTTTGCAAAATTTGCATTTAAGTTTATGCTGTGATTGTTTCAGAGGAACAGCACTCATTAGAAAACACCATATGATCTTACAAAGAGACATATTAGCTTATAACCTGTGCAAATACATGCACAAAATAATTATATTAAATGAACTAGTGTTCCAGTTTAAAAGGCAAAGACGAGATATTTTAGCAGCCAGAGGAGCAGGAGAGAGAAGTGTTATTTGTTTACGCTAGAGCCATAGGCTCAGCAGTAAACCTGTGCATGAGTATGAATGTTACTATCTGACTGGTCATTTAGTGAGATTGTCTTTATGATGCTTTGCCCTTACCTTGATAAGATTAGTCAAGGATGAAATGAGAAATGCAAACCAATAAGATGCCAGGGCATGCTGCTTTGCAGACTGAAATTAGCAGTCTGTTTGATGGTATATGATGAGATTTACAATATTTGAGATTTGTGAAGATATTTGAGGTCTTCAAGACTTGATGAGAATCTTTTGTGCCGTGGTCACAGACTTAAGTCAAATTTTCTACCAATACAGGAAACTACTACACACTGCACAGTCTCACTTCTTTCTCAGCTACAAAATGAGGAATTGAAGGTCTAGACTTTAGAAATTAACTCAGGGTTCAGAGTGCAGGGTATAAAATTGTGGATCAGTAATGTCACATTTCCTGAGGAAACTGCTTCTTGGCGTCTGGATGAAGAGAAAGTAAGGTTGTGCATAGTGAAATCAGTTATCATGCAAATAAACTGGTCGCTTGGATATTTTGCAATACTTCATTCTTCTGGATTGAACTGGTCCTAGTAATAAGTATGACTAAGGCTGAATAACATTTCCCTTCTAGGAGGTGGGTGGATTTTAAAAACACTTTTATCTTTATGTTGCAGATATTGATGAATGCCAGTCTAACCCATGCCGGAATGGAGCCACGTGTATAGATGGCCTCAATACCTTTACTTGCTTGTGTCTGCCAAGCTATGTAGGTGCTCTCTGTGAACAAGGTAAGGTGTGTTCTTTAATCTATGGTGATCGAGGTAATCTGTTTCCATTTCAAGACCCTTCTGGAGTAACTAGGCAGAGCCTCCTAAAATTGAAAGGATGGAAGGAACTGTCAAAAGCTGTGGGAAGTCATCGGCAATGAGGAGAGATTATAGGTTTTGAGTGTGTTAGACTCCCATAATTTGTGGCTTAGGGCTTTTTGTTTGTTAAATCTGCACCATCTTTTGCAGGTGGATGAAAGCAAACTCTATCCACATGCTAACTTGACTGGAAGTCTCATTACTGCTGTACCAAATATCAACTGATATATTGGGCAGTTTCTGTGTCAAAATAACAGCTGTACAGTTTTCAGGTGGCTCCAAGGCAAGCACAACCTGCTCATCTTGCCTTGCAAAGCACTGGGAAGACACATAATGGGCTTCTCTTTTACTGTAGTGATGCTTATTGGATAATGAGTGGGAACAGAGTTACTCTCTGACCAAGATTCTGTCTTAAAAAATTATGTACAGTATGAAAGACATATCAGAACCCGTAACTTCCAACAAGTATCGCTGGGAAGTAGCAATAATCTACTGAACATGCCAGATTATATATCCATCCACTGGGAACCATAGCCTTTACAACTTCATCCCAGAATGTTCAAACTGATTAGTTCTGTGATTATTTTAGGAATAGTAGGTGCAGGATCACAATTACAAAGAAGTTGTAAAAGGTTTTCTAAACTGCACAACTGAAATCAAATTAAACATCCAGGTCTCTGTAATTGTTAGAACATAGCCTGCAAGAAATCCCACTGTATTTACAAGAAATATTTACAGTGCAAGATACTTACTCAGTATGTGCATGCAGGAGGAGGAATAGGGTAGCAAAATCTGTTTTGTCAGTAAAATTAATGAAGGCATTTCCATGGGAAAAAGAAGTGGTGTTTTAAAGTGTACTTTATAAAGCTTATGAGAATATTTTTCTCTTTTTCTTTAGCTGAATGGTTTTGGTTAAAGATGAATGAACTAGGCATTTGGATTTGTTTAATTAATACTGTGTTATTTTCTTGTTTGTTTCTCATCTTCAGTGAAAGGCAGTTTGTAAACTCTTCTAGCTCAACCTATAAAGATTTGTTGGTCAGAGCTGAAAACTCTCAAAGTTGACCAGCTCCAGCACTTTGCACTGTTTAACTTTTTCTGTAGTCTGGCTAACCCTGCAATTTGAAAGGACTTTGTGAATCTGTTCTCTGAAATTATAAGTTGACAGTGTTTTCACAACAAAAGAAATCTTCTCATTCCCTTCCTCCTCCCCTTCATTCCAGCAAATCCATAGTAGCGAGTGGCTCTGAGTACCATGGTAGCTTTGAGCCGCTTTTTATGGCCAACCTGAGAGCACATTTTAGGTGGTTAATGGGAACATTTCCTAGTTTGTCAATCAGAACCAGAGCCGTGCTCACTCAGCTTTGGAATTTAAATTTCCTCCACTTAAAGTCCTGCAGTGGTTTGGGACTTGGGAAAAGAATTTAGTCCAAATTTCCACTCCACCAGACAAAATAAAACTGTGTTGGCAATTCAGACACACTTGTCTGGCAAGCAGGCTTTATTTCAAGGCACCAGTCCTGACCTCACTAGATTTAAAGACCAGCGAGAACGACAGAATGTGTACCTCGGTACCACAGGAAAGGTGGAGTTGAGCACACCGAGATTATATTTCATTACTGTTTTTTTTTTTTTCTCCAACATGTACTATTCATTTTAGAAACTTTGAAAAAAGTCAGGCTGAAGGCCTTTCTTAGGCATGGTGCTGAGTATTCAAAATGCCATGGAAGGGAATGGAAGCAGTGAGTGTGCATTGCCTCTGTAAAAGAAGCTCAAAGTAGGAGACAACTCCACCGTGTCCTCATCCCATGAGACTGGTACAGAAAAAACTTAGAGCAAAGAATTTCACCCAAATGCCCCTGTGAGACTTTCTAGACTAAAGGATCTTTGGCTGATGTATTATGCTTGTCTCAGCATTAGGAAGGGATGTGACCAGAGGACAGTGCAGCTGCACATCAGGCAGGTCCAGCAGGTGGTAGAAGTTAGATGAGCCTTCAGGGTGATCTAATCTAGGGTGAGGGAAATCAGTCCTGAGACTCAGTGAGCTGTAATTGGCTCCTTGACAGCCATTTTTCTTGCCAGGTGGAAACAGTTCAGCAGACAATCTGAGCCCAGGAACTTCTTCCTGAAGAGAGCTAAAGTTGTCTGATGTTAGAAATAGAGCAGCTGAGTGTTTCCTTTTTAAACTAGATTGGTGGCTCAGTAAGCCAGCATCACTTCTGGTTCAGACTAGATTAAAAGTGAGTGGAGTACTCTGTTAGATTATACTCTTTTTTGTCCACTACATGTATCTTTTCAAAGTGCAGATGCATATTCTGCTTGCCACTTGGTGATCTTTGAACATCATTTCTGAAAATGCAGAAATATGCCAAAAACACTTTTTCAAAGGGTGACTGCAGGCTACAGTAGATCTTCATGCGAGTCTTACCCTGGGGGAGCCATCAGTCTTTCCATTGTCATCCCGCTGTGAAAAGCCCTTATGAGTGTTCTCAGTGTCCAGATAAATGATCCCAGAGCTCAGATCTTACCAATTTGTTGCCTGACATGTTGCTTTGCAAGCTCCATGTTTGGGGAAAGAGGAGAGGAAAGTTGTTTGATACCCTGTTTCACACTGGGCTGGTGGAACCAACTGTAGAGAATAGTCCCCAGGGACCCCTGGGGTGTATGAAAGTCCGTGGCTGTTGTTGCATTATTTGGCCTGTGTATTTGTGCTGGGGAGTACCTTCACGAATGCTTACATGGGAAACAACAAAATGGTAGAGACTTGAAATTTGAACCTCAATTTCAAGAATAAGTGTTCTTTATGAGAACTGGACGAACACCTATTTAAATTTTCCTCTTCCTTTTCTTTCTCTCCTTTTGCTATTCTTACTGGTGTCTACCTGCTTTCAAGGAATGGTGTTTGTGTTTTAAACTTAAGGTTTGGTTTTCTCCACTGCAGGATCTCTGCAGGAACACCTAGGCTAGCCTGTTTACCAAATGCAGCTGCATGCATGGACCTGTGTGCCAAAATGGCATGTATCTGTTCATTACAGGATGTGCCTCCTTGGGATAATAAAACGAGCTGCTGTCTTCCAGGTTCTGAAAATAAAACAACTGTTTTTTTTATCATCGTGTCAGGAACAATGATTTTTTATAACCCAAGTTCATTGTTTAAATGTCTGTGATTACTCTGGTCTCATTTGATTCACTTTGTTCCCAGGGCTTGATAGCTTGGGATAGAAGTATTTGAGAAGGGCTCTGTGCAAAGATACTTTCTGAAAACAGATGGTCTCTAACTGATGTCTTTCAGCTGAGAAGAGATTATTTTGAACATTTACCAGAGAAATGGTTTCTCCTCAAGATGTGTGGGCTAATGGGCCTCAGACTTTTGTTCATTAGCTGAAGGCAGACAGAAACAGATAAAATTCACAGCTGAGTAAAACTCTCATTATGTTCTAGTACCTGTATTTCTTTCTTTATTTTCTTTAAGCCTTTTCTGGAATTTCTTTAAAGACAAGGGACCTATTGTCAGCAGCTTATTGCAGCTGTTGAAAAAGTGGTGCCTATCTATGTATTAAACCTACAGAGAACTTTTTTTTTAAATGCAAAGTTTAGGGATGTTGTTATATGTATACAATTGCAGTTACAGAGAACAGAAGCTGTGTAAGTAACTCCTTGCACACACATCACTGAAAAAGCCTGTAAATTGTCATAAATCTTAAGTCTAGTCAGACAACTTTTAAAACACCATAAATATGGCAAGCAGTGTTTCAGTCTTTCCATCACGTTCTGGAATAAGGTTACAGAAAGCTGTGATTACCTCCCTGGGTAAGTATACAATGAACATGGAGTACTGTATTCAGTAAGTGCTTGCACCTACTTTGCTCACAGGTGATCGGATCAGAAAATGTACAGCCACCTGCAATTAGACTTTACTGGTTCACTAAAGGCATTAAAAACTTATACCCGTATGGAGCCCTTACCTTTATGTCACCCTTTCAGCTTTTTAGTGCAGTAAAATTAAAAAAAAAAAAAAAAACAACTAACCAAACCTCTCTCAAAAAAAACCTCCAAATTCAAACCAAAACCCAAATCCTCTCTTTCCCTTTGTAAAATTCGTACGTATCTTGTAGCCATCAGCCCTGTCTTTTTCTCCCTTTGTAGATTTGGTCTACAAAAAGGTGCAGAAGAAATTATTCAACTTTTCCCTTTTGGAAAACATGCCATTTTGGATAGGAGGGAGTTTTATGTGCATGGCAGTGCAGGCATTTCAACTAAGAGGACTTACGTCACCATTCCACATCCTCTACCTTAAGAAGAGAAAGTTTGTTATTTATGATTCATACTTAGGCCATAATTTCTCATTCTTTGAACCCAGTCTTCTAGGTTTTGTGTTTTCAAGGATCTTTGCCTCCCCCATGTGCCTTTCAGCAGATCTTCTCTTGAATTGTATGCTTCTTCCCTAGCAGAGGCCAGAGAAGGATTAATTAGAATAGCCTGGAAATGCTCTCTGGCCACAGTTTTCTCAGCATGTAATGCTGCTTGTTGTTATCTGACTTCTTTCCTGTGGGACAAGGGTGTCCCTGAACAAGATGAATAATAAAATCTTAAGTGCCTTCACAAAGGGCATAGCACTGTTAGTCAGCATCGTGTGGTTAAACAAATATTCTAGAAAGCCAAAGGCAGACTAAACTTTAAAATGGCCTAGATTAAAGCTGTATCTGCAGCCTGCACCTCATACAGAATACAAAGAAGGTAAAGATAAAAACCTAACAAGTTGGTAATATAGATTACATTCCTTTTCCATAGCTGGGATTACTTAAGGCACAAGCTGTTTTCTACAGCTTAACTTGTTGAAAATAAAAGAGACATAATCAGTGTAAGCTCTATTATGCCTTTGTGTTTGGTAGATTTATGTCTGTAGTGATGACTTTTAGAAAACAATTTTGATACCAGACTCCTAAGACAATGACTGCTGTGTTATCAGTGATGCCAGGAGTTGTCAGAAATTCTGGTAAGCCTCCAAAGTGGTATGTTTGCACTCTTAAATCCATTTATGTACATGTAAACTCTAGTTTTTATCTTGGGAGATTTAAAGACTTTTTAAAAAAAATAGACATTTTGGTGCTTCAGGATATGAATGGCCTCTTCCTGCTATGAATTAAAAAACAACCTTGTGTTGTGAAAAAATTATTCCACAATTGTCTTTCAGGTGGTAGCTGTTCAAACCTAAGAAATATCATAGTTAAAGAATTTGCAGTTATATGTCATTGGCATATACTGTAATATCTGGCTTATTCTGTACTAATGCAAAAGAGCCCCTTTTGCCAAAGCATGTTATTGACTATATTAACTCAACAAAAATAAATCCAATTTCATACCCAGAACATATCTATACCTCTGGAAATGCCAGACAGTTGCTTTCAGGCACAGTTTTGGTTAGGGATTGATAAAACTTGGTGGGAAGTGGCAAATTTCTGTTTGGTGGGTGGGGAAGGCCAAACTTTGTGTTTCAGTTCTTCAGCATCCTGCAACTGTGGCCTTTCAGGGTGAGACATTATGTACTTAGATAGCTGGAACTGTCTGTAGTCAGAACAAACTGTAATCTTGTGCTGACGTGTCCTTTGTGATGCCATTTCATCTGCCATAACTCAAAATAGTCTGACTTTTCCCTATTGTTTTTCCCATTCCTCCCTAAAACTCTTTCTCAGTGGCAAGTTCTTTGGATCATCAAGCACAGCTCAGACACATTCAGGCATCATATTTGTTAATCCAGTCTTATTAATACTGATTTTCTTCTGTGATTCATTCCTGCAGTGTTGATGCAGAAGCAAACCTGGAAATGGAACGTTGTTGGTTTTTGCCTTCTGTTCTGTTTACAGCTGCCTGACCTTGACAAAATAATTAATATCAAATCCATGGATTGTTACTGTTCCAGGGCTTGTGTTTATTCCTCTTTAGATGGAAGGATATACTGGCTGATGTGAACTTCTGCCTATTACGCATTCTTATCAGTACCATCTGTCATACAAGCACAGATAATGTACATTTCATTGTTTTGTATTTCAGTTTTACAGCCTTGCTTAGAAACTGATGCCTAAAGTTTATTAAGTTAGACTTTGTCAAGGAAGATGGGTTTTGGAGGAGGATTTGGAGGAGTAAGTTCAGAAAGATAATACTTCAGCTTTGCATCTGTGGACTGAAAAATCACAAGCACTTTTCTTCATATTATTTTCTGTTATTCATTTCCTCCAAACCAAATTCAGTACAGTTACTCAAAGAAATATTTGCCTTTGCAAGTAAAAATTCCCATATACAGACTCAGAAAACTCAGATGAAATTTAAGCTAACAACGCTCCAACATCCAGACATGTCATTCATCAGGAGTTATGGACTGAGGATGTCCTCCTGAGATTGTCCAAATACAGCACAATTTGACCAGGGGAAACTCACAAAGCTGCCAGTTGGAATTATACACCTTATATAAGTAATATTCTTGCAGCTTGTACTGGGTAAACAGAACTACCTGAAAATGTAATGAGGTCTCAAGGATGAGTCTTGATTGTTTGCATTTGTACTGCTTAACAGGTGGGTATCTTCTTGAACCTCTGCCCTGAAGAAAATCTATCTGCTTGCATGAAACGTGCCTGTGTTTCATGCCCGTTGACAGAGATGTGATTTATTTATTTGTCACAGACACAGAGACCTGTGATTATGGCTGGCACAAGTTCCAAGGACAGTGCTACAAATACTTTGCCCATCGGCGTACATGGGACACGGCTGAAAGGGAATGCCGTCTCCAGGGAGCACACTTGACAAGCATTTTGTCTCATGAGGAGCAGATCTTTGTGAACCGTATGTAATGTTAGGATTAGTCTAAATAAGAGTGGGCACTGAGGGTTCAGAGTTAGTGAAATACCCTCCTGATGACTCAGCTTTTACATCTCCATCTTAAAATATACTTTTAGAATGTTTAAAAGGCACACTTTGTGTTCTTCATGCTTATTTTTGCAGTCAATGCAAGTTTCCTATAACTATTAAGTTATTATTTGTTACACAGCAAATACTTTGGGTTTGAGGAGGAGAACAGAATCTATTTTTTTGGCATTGGAAACTGATGAAACATCTTTTTCTGGAGTCTTTAGATTTTTTGTGCACCTGACATCAATGACCATGCCACCATATATTGTATTAGGTAGGCATAAAGAAATAGTTCCTGTATGTTATGTTGCACAATCTAGACAACACTGGTCACAGCCTAATCAAAACATTTAAAATGTAGATTAAAATACATGCTTTTATTATTTCAATGTGGTTTTGCTTTTTTTTTTCCTCCCCCTCATATGCACTCATGTAGGAAACTCATCTGCCCCCCCATCAGGGGGAAAGAGACACGATTGTTTAATACTGCTAGATGAGAATCTGTGTATTTATAGACACCCCACATTAAAAATGAAAAGCTGAAAAACAGCCTGTAAATAGTTGTTTGCATAATGCGTATAAGATTCTTAAGAACAGGATGTCTGATTCATTCTGTGCAAACTCTTTTTATTCTCTTTGGTGAAATCTTTTCCATTTATGGGAATGTTAATAAAAATGTCCTTCTGGTTCCTTAGGTATTGGGCATGACTACCAGTGGATTGGCCTCAATGACAAGATGTTTGAGCGTGATTTCCGCTGGACTGATGGTAGCCCACTGGTAAGATGCCTTCGAAATGAAATCAAATTCCCACCAGCAAAGAGGGAAGCTGCATGAAAAAAATATAGTCACTAAATATGTACTCATGCAAACAGCCAGCAAAATCTTGTTTTGGGATAAATACTATTTTGTGGTGTAGTTCTAAAATCTTATTCTTAGTTCTTTTTATTGTATATGCGGGAGGTTTCAAAGCTTCCAAACAGAAAAACTCAAAAAGTCTGAGACTGTAATTTAAGGGTCTCTGCAGGAGCTGATTTGTTCTCTTCTGGTCTTATACAAGCACACATTTGGCAATTCTCCTCTCCCTTCTGTATATGGAGCAGAATGCATTTTTTGGGTGAGGATATGGCATTCAAGCTCTTGCATTTGCTGGGTCTCTGAGAGTGTGCAAAGGAGCCTCGCAAGTATTGTTGGAGATTTTTTCTAGTCTGTATGGCAGATCTACAGCTAGGATGGAGAAGCAGCCATCCTTATGTGGTTCAGGAGGCCTGTAACCAATAATCTGTCCATAAAATTTTAAGATGCTGTTGATACCTCTTATTGCCTTAAAATCAGCTGAAGGAGAAGGACAACATTCTCTACCTACGTTTAACTAACCTAAATCAAAGAGCTGATGGATACAGAAAATGATTGAGCTCTTTCCAATTTAAAACAGTCTCCTTTGTAGAATGAACAGGTGATTTATTGCTGTTTAACACCTATTGAAGAACATTACATTAAAAAAAAACCCAAACTGGTTATGCTTATTATTTTCCTTTCCAGTTGTGAATTCTTCTTAAAGCAGAAAGCATCTGGACACATGTATGCACATGTTCACACATGCATGCAATGATCATTGCTGCATACCATGTGGCTACAACTTATGTAGAAAGGCACCTGGGGCAAAGCAGGTTTCATTTATTACCATTTTGTTAAATAACCAGAGGTCTAAAATCCTTCAAAATGACTTGTAAATCACCTATTTCTTGGGGAAACTACCATGTGTGTCAGGTGACAGCACAGGGGGTAAGAAAAAGGTAAAGAAACTTTGTTGCCTGAGTGATTGCTCAGTGTATCTGCAGTGGTACCAATGCACCCAATGTGCTTGGACCCACAAAGTCTTGCAGGATGTAAGCAGAAGACTTTCATTTCATCATTTTCTCTCACCTATCCTCATGTATTTTTGGGCACACAAGATGTGCCGTGGCCTTGAACTTTACTCATTCTGGGTAAGTTCATTCTCTGTCTCCTGATGTGGCTTCTTACACCCCACTGACAGTAACAGGCACCCTCTGAGGGTGGTTCAGGTTTGGTTGGAGCTCAGGGGTTGTCCAGGCTCTCTGCAGTGCCTGGTTAAGGACCTTACACTTTACTAAGGGATCTAAAATTAGGTGAGAGAAATTTGGGCATAAATGTAGTGCCTGAAGGAGCAGCCCATCTTACACTAGGAAGTGTAAAACAAGATATACATACATATATTTCCAAAGACAAGTTTGGTATGTCACTGAATGATGAATTCAAGGACATTAAAATTAGGGCTGAGATTATCTTTTTAATATCAGGCTACTGGGCAAAAGTGGTATTACATTTTTACCTTAATTTTCAATTTTAAGAAACAGAGATATCCTAGGAACAGAATAAGACCATCTGTCCAACATATTTATCTTTTGATTGATCTTTTTTCCACTTTATTTTTCTTTTCTTTTTGACAACATCCCTCTGTCTCTTCCTTCAGAAACAATTTAGGTGTCTCTTGAAATCATTTGTGTTCATTGCTTCAATAGGTTTCCCTCATAACTTATTCCATATGGTTTCTGGATACCATGGTTCTGAGCAGCTTCCTCATTTGTTCCTTGTCCCTGGTTTTTAACTTATTTTTCTTACTTTCTAACCACTCCTCTGGTTACAGTGGTTTATCGCTTCTCTAGTAATTAATAGAAACAATAACATAATTAAATATATGAATCAAATATATGATGATTATTGTCTTAAAATTCCAATGAATTTGAATACTAAGTCAAAAAATTACATCATTTATGTATTTGCAGGTGAACAGTAGTCATGATTGTGTTAAATGCATTAATATAATTTATGATCATAAAAATCAGCATTATTACATCAACACTCAGGTTCTAACTTGAATTTCTGACATTAGAGCTAGCTCTTGCATATAGCTAAAATCTAAATAGCCTTCTTGTGTTCTATGTATAGGAATGCATCTGTAATTCAGCTATTTCTAGCTTTGTTGCCCAGCTCCATGCCTTCTCCAAGACAATATTATCTATCTACAGTTTTATTTAACACTTCTGGCATAAAGGACAATTTCTCAAATCTGCTGAGGATTCCCCTGACATAAGAGTTTTCTTGGACTTACTATCAGAAAAGTCACTCCAGCTCTTAGATAGACTGTGCATCTACAATTGACATACATTCATCTTCATCTTGATACTTGTTTGAATTTTCTGCCAATAACAGCTTGGTTTAATTTGACAAATATGCTTACATGTTTTTATTAAGTTTTGGATTTAAAAAAAAAAAGTTCTGATGCTTGGTAGACTTAAAAGAAAAAGCAAATGAACAGCAACAGCAAGACATGTTGGGGATGGAATTTTTGATGCAGTGCTGCAGCTGACCCAGTACTGCTGAGATGAAATAGCTGTGATATATTTTAGTGATTTCTCTTTCACAAGAGTTTTCTTTCTGAACCAAAAAAAAACCCTAGAATTGGGCATCATTGAACCACAGGCTCTACCATGGGAGATTATGAAACAAGTTAGGATTACTTTGGTACTTATTTTCCATGGACATAAGGAAACCCACAACTTAAATACTCACTATGTTGAAAGAAACTCTTTTGCCAGGTGTTGGCATGTATTTTATTAGCAATTTCTGGAAAAAGGATCAAATACCTATTTTTTATTTTGCATATAAAAGATATTTCAACCAATGAATTCAATGGAAGGAAATCAGCCATTTTTTTTACATTTTCAGCTCATGCCAAGTTGTGTTTTTCCAGAATTTTTAAGCTGAAGCTAAGTGCCAGTCACCATTAAAAATGATAGCTGGACAAAGCAAGTGCATGAGTTCCTTAGTGAAAACCAACAAACATACTTCCAAGTGCACTGCACATTGTTTCTAACTACAGTGGACTACTGAATACACATGCCTACCTTACCTATTTTTTGTGGACTTCATAGCCATATGCAACACTGCCATATAAATCTTGTGCTTTCAGACTTCCATTGGCCCCCAAAATATGGGGGGGTGGGGGGGGTGGGGTGGCTTTTTTTGAGCACACTTCTTGTCTTTCCATGTGAGATGAGAGTGATTAACTCACCGTTGTCATTGGCCTAGTAATTTGAGACAGCTTAAA
>JANZLQ010000079.1:7113850-7142239 GCA_026212715.1 Elanus axillaris | reverse complement strand
GCTTAAATTCTTAGGTGAGGTTGTGGAAATTTCTCTTGCCTCATCAATCAGTGGATTATAGTTTTGCCGATCAAATAAGCAAGGGCCATTCAGTTTTATGTGCAGTGTCCAGGTGAGATCAGTTCATGACCCTTCACTGGGATGGGAGGCTGGTTTGTTTTTAAAGATGTGTGGCACAATGTGACCAAGACTTTTAAAAAGTGAGCATATAGAATTAAGGTTCTTACTGGGAAACCTACACTGAACCTAGAGCACCCTTGACAGGCCCATAGCCCTGCTGAAAACAGGAGCAATTATTTAGGTGCCTAGTAGTGGACTAAGTGTAATCAGCCACTTCTGATATTTTGCAAGTCTGTTTCTTTAACCCCTATAGAAAATACTGGCTGTTAGCAATTCATCAAAAACAGCAGCAGTCAAAAAAGCCCCTCTATTCCTGTGCATGTTTTTCAGGTATCAACTAGAATTTATGTTTAACTTGCAAAATTAATGCCAGTAAGTAAGTTTTGGAATAAATGAAGTCTGATCTGGTAAATACATGCTCTGATACTCAGAGTTCCTCAATGAAAATGTTAGTGTCTTGAATAGCAAAGCAAGTACAATCTGATTCAGTGAGAAAGCAAGGAATAGTACTTAAAACATCTTGATCCACATGACATTTGTCCATATCTGTATTGAGTCTACCTGTCTTCCATAACAAGAAGTTTTAAGACAAAAAAAATTATCCTAACAAAATAGAAATGGGCACACTCCTAAATAATAGTGTTATAGGCTCTGTTCTTGCAAAGAGAACTTGAGGAGGCTTTTTATCTACCTCACTGAAGTGTTTCATGCATAGTTATCTGTGTGCTTTTAGGGGATTTTGGCAGGTTTATTTCTTAACTGTGAAGTGGTTTTTAATTTAAAACTGCTCAGCAGTTTCCTGCCTTTCAGGCAAAATGGCATAATCTTATGCAATGAATTGGGTTGTGTAGCTAAGTTCTCATCTTCTCCCGGTAGAAAGATGCCTTTTCAGCATACTGTACCTGCTACATCCCAAACATATACTGAGCTTGAAAAGTGCAAAATAACATGAATAAAGTAGTTGGGTCATACCTCTCATGCCCTAAAGTTTAATTGTCAGTCCAGGTGCTACTTTTCCATAAAGAAATTACTTTCCAGGTAACTGATATTTCGTTACATTGTATTTTACTGTCCAGGACAATTTGCTTATATTTGTCTTTTTTGCAATTTCTTTAAAAAACAAATCGGGAGCTTATGTGCTAAGGTCGGAGTATGTCTTCAAAGAAGCTCCTTGGCTAAGCTTAGGCTACCTTGTTCATCATGAAGAACAAAATAAGCTATAATTATACTAAACTGTGGAATCCATTGCTGGCTGTCTGTATGAATCTAATTTTTTCTGATTTTCTGTACTCTATCTGTATGGCAGGAAGCAATCTTTTTTCATCTACAAGGTGTTCCTGCTCTATCTCTCTGTTCTCTTTCTTCTGTTTTTGAAAGAAAGAATTTTTTGGTGTTTCCAGTGGTTGGGAGAGCTGGATTCGTGTTCTGGAGCTGATGGGCCACATGAAAAACACTTTGGCAGCAGCAACCATTCCCTTTTTATATCAAGGGAGAAGAGTTGATTGCAGCTGTGTTAGTACAACATAAAAAGTGAATGCTCTTTCAGGAAACCTAGATCCTCAATTGTGGTGCAAGTTCACTGAGAGTTGGGGATTAGGGGCCACTGCCACAATGAAATGGAATACCAGCAACATCTGAGATAGCATGGGCCAGTGGGAGTGAAATTTGTAAGTTGCAAACCTCGGCTTATCTGCCTAGTCCCTAACTTCAGATAATTTGTTTCAAAGGTGAAGGTAGTGAGAGCAGGTATTGAAGTGTGTTCAGAGAACTTACAACACCCCAACATTTTTAAACCTTCATTATTCATTACTTCCTTAAAATAAAGCAAATTTCTGCTCAAGACATTTCAGGTATGATTACACTGACACATGCAAGAGGCAGAAGAAAATAATACGCTCTGCTTTTCTTCTATTGCAGTAGAGTTATAGGGCTGTTCTGTTGGCATTTGGTATGGGAAAGCATTAGTTCTCCTCTGATTTACATTCTACATGGGAATGAAGATGGCTGTATGTAAGACCGTGTTTACATTTAAAAAATTACAGAATCAAAATTATTCCTGCACTTTTCTGTAGACTTTTCTCCCAGCCTTTCTGTGACAGTGAACAACTCTTTAAGGATGAGTCATGGACAATCTTCATCCTACATTTACCATAAAAAGCTCTAAGCAACAAAAATAAATGTATTTCAGAAAATCACAGTGATACAGGAGAAGAAAGCAAGGCCCAAATACACTACTATGAAAAGAGGAATTTGTCCATGCCTACTTGGATCTTTGTATACTTTAAATTTGATGTAATGCAAACTACAAAATAACAGAACTTGTATTATCAGTGGAGACATTTAATAATTGGCTTAATCAAAGGAAGAGTGAACACAATGTGACATTTGAAAATATCTTGGGGAAACTGAATTTAAATAATTCACTTAGTTCTGTGAATAGTAACTTTTACAGCTGTAAAACACACCCATCCAAATAGAAAAAATCTGGTGTTGCTTTTGGCAGTTTCTCCATTGTATTTGGATTGCTGGCCTTTCATGGTTAAGGACCCTTGTGAGCAGGCACAGTGGTAAAGGAGTCCTTTGGAGCTATTCATGTTATGGATTAAGCGCATATAGCTACTTGGGGTTGTGCCTTGGGCCTCCATCTCACAAGGGGAGTTATTCATATCCCTTGGAAAATGCTGCTGATAATTAGTGCTTTGTAGGGCGGTGAGCTCACTCCCATTACATAAGATTAGTGCTGTAATAAGGAGCTGGCTAGTGTTGGTGGCCAGATTGTCTGTCACTTAGAGAATGCTGCCAGCTAGGAAAGTAATGGGGCATATTGCCACTTTTAAAACTGTCCAGAGACTCTATGTTAGTTTTGCTTCTCTTCAGCATAGGAGCGTTTATGCTTTGTGTTTTGCAATGCTGGACCTCAGGTTGTCAGTATAGGTAGCTATATTAAAAAAAGAAAACAAAACAGAAGTTTAATTCTGGCAAAAACAAAGCCCTCTCTTTTCCTTCCTTTATTGGTCAGTGAATCAGAATGCTTTAACCTGAGCAAATCTGTAACTGCACCCCTCTCAGAAAGAGTAACTTCATTGAACACAAAAACCTTCAAAAGGCATGGAGTATTGTAGGGAAGGAGCCTGCCTCTGAGGGTTAAATAAAGAAAACAAACTAAAAAGTACTGTAGTCAGCTGCAAACAAAAAGCTCATTGTGCCCATGTCCCACAGGGTCCTTGGAGAAGGAGATTTTAAATCTACCAAATGTTTTCGTTTTATGCTGCAGTCAGTCATTACAGCCTCTTTTTAAGATGCTCATTTGACCTGCATTTAAATGGAGGAGAATTATATAATGTTATTAATGACAGGCATATTTTTAGTTCAGTATGTCATAGGCAGTAAGGAGGGCCTCTTGGACAAAGTGAGGTTTTGTCTCATTTTTACAAGGGGGGTCAGCAGTTACTTCAGAGCCTCATTATGGTTGGCTCTGGGCTAAAACTCTTGGACAGCTTCAGACCTGTAGTAATTATTGACATAAATGACAAAATGCAGGATTTTCCTTTTTTCAGTGGCTTTCCTGGTAGCTGTGTACAAAAAAGAAAAAGTCACACCCCATGCAATTTGCATCATGTTGATAATAATTAACTATGTTAATATGACTCCCAAAGAACATGTATTACACTAACCAACATTTAACACCCTACCATACTTTTCCTCCACAGTAAAACACCTGCCCATTAGCAAGAGAAGTTCACCAGCTCTTTGCCACTCATTTTTCAGTGTCTGTGCTAAGGTGACTTCTGAAACCCCAACATACACAGTATAACCAGAAAATTGAACTATACAGTGTGTGAACCATGATGAACGTTATTACTCTAGGAAGAATCGGTACAGAGCAGATAAAAGTCAATGGAGTTGTGTCCACTGACTTCAGTTAGCTTTTAAAGAGTTAATAAAAGAGGCATCTTTTCTGAATTATTATTGTGTAACTACTCAGTATCTGGACTCAGTAGTGAGCAGACATTGCCATCTAGTGGGAGTTTCTTGTCATACTTGGTGGTTTCTGCTTGTGGAAAAGTCATACTCTGGTACTGTTTTAAGAAAATGTCAAAGAGCTAGCCATCTGCTCCACCACACAATCAACTCCCCCCAAAAGATAACACTAATAGTAGTTTTATGTTTCAGCTTCATCAGCTAGCCTTTTTTACTTGTTTCATTTGTATGCCTTAGATTTCTTTCCCAAATTTATTTTTGCATAGATCTGATGGCTTATTCAATCTGCAGTCAGTGCCTGTGGATATTCATAGATATACATGAGTGTATGTTATTCAGAGTCTTTTTTTTTTGCAAGCTGTTGCACAGGAAATCAAAAAGTCTTTCAATACATCCCACTGCTGTCTTACCAAAAAACCTTTTCAGTGAAATCTTTTGCAAGGGTCTTCAGCAAAGCTCCTTCTGGGACTGTGTCTTTCTCCCATTGTAACTGTGTAATGGTGAGTGTTGGTTGCCTGCCTCATCCAAATCCTGCCAGTTTCCCAAATCCCATGCAAAAAAGCTCAGATTAAGAGCTTGAGGGAAGCCATTCAACTATGATATAAAATATATCAGGATCATGATGTGATTTTTATGTGTACTTGTAGATAAGTTTAAATACAGCAACTGCCTTCAAATTGACTAAAATTTATCCCAGAAAAGATTTACCAAAACACTTAGCTTGGTGCCTCCTTCAGCAAGTTACTTTAGCACCTGTCTGAATTGTGCATGGGATCTAACCTATAGCGTTTAGAGCACCACTTATGTCTTTAGAGCAATGTATATGCTTAAGCACTCACTGAATGGAGTTTTTAATCTCATGAATGCTCTTGGTGAGTTCTGTCAGAAAATTAAAAATTAAAATTAAAATGAAACAGAGAAATCCTTTGCCGAACTGGGGTGAAATTAAGTGAATTTCTTGTCTTTCCAAATGTATAAATGTGTTTAAATACTAGGTGAACTTAATGGAAGTATTTCAGACATTGCCAAATCTTCACAGTAATTTGTTTGAATTTTTTCTGTCGAAAGGAAAAGAACTTCCCATGAGCGTCTCATGTAACAGAACCAGTGCTGTGTAACAGCATGAGCCACAAACGAGGGTTTTCTGAACTGACCCATATACTCATTGTAAACTTGTGCTGATCTTCTTGTAGTTCAGCCAATCTATAAAACTGGGTAATTGCCAGGACTTGCTGAAAGTGAAATGTAATTTTTAGTTAAGCTATCCAATTATAACAGAACCTCCACAGCAAGGGACTTGTTCAGGAGCTTTCCTGATAAAGACTCCTAAGAATTTGTTTGCTATTGTGAAAAATGTGTATTCTTCTTAGCAGAGTTATGGGGGAGGGAGGACAATAGTAAGATTTGCAGTGGTGGTTTCAGCTTGTTTAGTGATAAATACCAGGCAGGAAGAGTTGCTTCACTTTAAGATGAATTATCCAGTCAGCCTGTCCCTACATCTTTCCTTGTTTTTTGATTTGCCTCATTAGTCATATATTTGGAAGCAATCAGATAGGGAAGCAGCCAGAATGAATGAAAATAAAAATCACACTGGAAATTACAGGTCCCCAGAAGTGCCAAGACAGATTTGTACTTTAAGTTTATTCAAACATGCTTCCTTCTCCCAGAAGGAAAAGCATTAACCCTGTAAATCTAAACAGATGTATTTCAAGTAAATTATCTCCTACCTTTAGTTATGTACAAAAGATTATTTGCCTTTACACATTAAGGAGGTCAAGCAGTAGAGTTTTGCTTGCATAAGTCGTTTATTTTGTTGTGCTTCATTAAACACAGTGCTTGTTGACTATTTTGAAATACAAAATCCAAGTGATTGATCTCAGCCACTTGGTGTGCCTTTTGAAGATAAAGGAATGGCTGAAATTTCCAAATGATTGTCACAAAGCTGAGATACTGCTTACACATGGATTCAGCTTGGCAGTGCAAACATCTGAAATAGCTGAGTGGATTACTTACTAATAAGGAAATGAGTCTCTCAAATGAGGCTGGTTATCTGAAAATTTAAATAAAAAATCTCCCATAAGGTAGGATCTTGTTCATGATGGGAAGGCTATGGCTCATTCAGTTTAATTAGCACCCACTGAATGAGAAAAAAGAGTGACTAGCTAATAATGTTAGCTGCTTTACAGTTCTTCCTATAATCCTGGCTTTCTTAGATTTTAGTTTATGTGAAAAGTCAGCCTGTTACCCAACTGGCAAATTATGGCTATGTGTTAATTCAATGCCGTATAAGGAAATCCTCCCCAAAAATGTGGAGCTTAATAATATGTCTTCATGGGCTCTTGTAACCATCACATCCAAGCTCCTCCTGTGAGGCAAGAGAATACATTGTCACTGTTTTACAGACTGGGAGTCAGCCAGTAAAGTGCATTGTCTAATGCCATGTAGGAAGCCTGAACAACTGAACCCCATCTCAGCTGCAGCTCTGTTAACATATGGACCATTCACCCTCTTTAACCAGGAAAATTTTCAGAGCTCTTTACCAGAGAAAGCTAGAAGAACTATATCTAATGTGTCAGTGCAGGCTTTGGTTTCAACAAAAAAAGTGGTACAAGAAAGATTAATTAATTATTACAGTATAATTAAAGGCATAAAGAGCATAACAAGAGCTCCAGTTTTCAGCTTGAAATGATGGCAAGACACACTAGTGGTGTGGCTCCCAAAGGACCAAATGAATTTACAGGGACAAAAATCCTGCCCCCAGTGCTAGGTCCCGCAGTTGCCTGATTACACAGAAACCACAGTTCTTTGATAAAAACCCCGAAGTGTCTTGCCATCAAGGATGTCGAGATTTGCAGAGTGGCTGGTACAGTGGTGTCTGCCTGGGCCTGAGGTTTGTGTTTCCAGGCTTCACTCCCCTGCATTGCTTTGAACTTCCCTCTCTGCAGCCATCTCAGCAAAGCATGCTTCATAGCTGGAGGAGAAAAGTGTAGCTGGTCAAACATCCTTTGAAATACATTTTGAATCATGTACATAATTAGGATTATATGTCCCAAATTGTACTGTCAGGCAGTGCTTTACATTTTTAATCCATGGGAAAACTTCATGTGTTACGGTAATGTTGCTTAAAAACCAAGGTAGTAATAGTTTTTATGTCCCTCTGTGTGATCACCCAGCGTTAAGTATTTCTGCTGAGGACTAAAAGGGTCGTAGCAGCTTTTCTTCCATGTATTAACTTAGCATTTGAATCTGTTTAGGTTTACAGAAACTTAAGGCATATCTTATGAATGATACAGCTAAGAGTATTGCTAACGGTGTCAACTGAAGCTTGGTTGTTGGCAAAAGGATGTCTTGAGCTTTATCAATTGGAACACAGTGCTCCTTAGTGCAGTTTCATTGGTCTGCTGAGACAATAACAGTTTACATGAAGATATAACCTAGCAGGAGGGTGGCTGGACTGATGCCAGCAGGTTTTGGCTCATCTGTGAATATGACTGATCTTTTTTGGGCATGATCTTAAAAACCAAACAAACCTGAATGGTACATGTTGCCAAGGACTGAAGTTTTGTGGGTTTTTTTTGTACAATATACTTTTCTAAAAGACATTAATGCATTGAAATACAAGGATCTTAAATGACTTGGAAAAGAGAATCTTACTCAGGGTATTTTGAGCAGTGTTTCCCAACAGAATAATTATGACCTGAGTATCTTAGATGCTTACTGCACTTATTGCAAGGGTAGGGGAGTCTTTAGCACACTTAGTATGAGAGATTGTAAGGGATACCTTTGAAAACAAACAGTACAAATCATTATATGATTTATACAATTTTGTTCTTTCACATTAATTTTTTGTGGATACAGGTTTACTGGAGACAGGGCAGTCACTCCTGATTTAGACTAGTGTAAATGAAAAACAGAATCATGCTCATGGTCATGCAAAAATGTGATCTGTAAGAGGAAAACAAAATATTAGTTTATTTGTCTAGCAACGTATTCCACTCAAACTGTGAGAATCTTTTTGTATCATTATCCCATTATCAGTGGCTAAATAAGGCATTGAAAAACTACAGAAGAGCTGGGTGGAGACCTAAGAAAGCAATTCAGCAGTCTGGAACTTCCTCTGCTAGGCAATTCTGGCACTAAACCCAAGCAAAATCAGAGTTATTCAGCCAAAATAAATCTGTGCAATGACGATATCAAATGTGAGGTAACAGCAAGTCACGCTGGAGGATATCAGACATTCTTGAATAAACCACAGTGCCTAGACTGGCCTTTGCCATTACACTGCAACCCTGCCAGCAAAGCAAACAAAAATTTTGGAGTCATTGTGGCAAGGCAAGTAAGAGCATATGGAGTCTATGCACTCAGGGTGGGAGCTGGCAAGCTGCTGAGCACCTTCAGCTCACACGCCCCCAATAGCCATTACATATCCTTTATTCCCACACTCTGATCCCTATGGAAGCAAACATCTCTGTAGTATAATTTCCACAAGAAACAGCTGCAAGGCTTGTTTAAGTCTTTCTTTTGCTGTCAGGGTGTATTGATCACAATTCTCTATCACTAACCTGGCTGTTTAATATTTCTACGTTTCTGTATGTCTGGGCATATTCTTGAAGGTGATTGGATTGCCTCAGCTTAAGAAGTTGCTGCCCATTGTCTGAGCAGTGTAACCAACCATGCATACACTCATGACTTACATTAGCAAATCTTAATTTTCATTTTGGTTGGGTAGTAAGACATTCAGAGGTGAAAGTGAGAGGTGATCACTTCTTGCTGCTTACCCCACCTCTGAAACACTGTCAGATTTCCCTGCAGCATGAGTGAAACCTACACCAATTTTCCTTCAATGCCTTATATTTTGTGGTGCTCCAGAAGGTGCATCACAGCACCCCATTTAGAAGAGATGGAGCAGGTATCTGGGGCAGTACCATTGGCAAGCCTAAGCCTTCCGTGTGTGCATGCACTCAGCTATCTCTGGTTTAGCTGGCAGTAGCTTTCTATGTTGTGGTAGCATGATCTTTTCTCATCAGATTCCTGCATCCTTTACCAGCTCTGCTATAAAAAGGTGCTAGATTTTTGGTTCAGTGGCCATTCCAAGAGGCCATTGGAAGAGGGGTCTTGGAGCACCCTAAATTACATTAATACACACCATGCATAGGCATATTCCTTCCTCCTCATTTTCCTTCTCACTGGATCACGAGATATACACAGAGCTTGCTTTTCTATTTTGCACTAGGTGTTGCAGGAAGCTCTCCCCACCACAGATCCCATTTGACTCATATGTATGATATTTGGCTACTGTGCTTGCAAAACTCATACTCTGATTTATAAGCTAATGTGAAATGCTGAATTCTGGACTTGAGTAAATGAGTTAGTGTGTATTGTAGTTTAGGACTATTAAACACTGAAAGGTAGAGATGGAATTAAGTTATTTCCACATAAAAAGGGGATGTTTTATTAGAGGTAATAAATTCAGTGCAGAACAAATTTATTTATACCATGATTGTTAAATTGCTTGGATAATTAAAACCTGTGATGGCTAAGATGACACGTGGTAGGAAAAGGTTAAGTATTTAACTCATTTTTTTCATAGTTTGATTCATTGTAACGTAAATACTACTTGTGTGGGATATGTTAACTTTATTTCTAAAATGTGTTCGCCCAGGCAGTGAATAGCAGTTATTTCATAAAGTTAAAAAAATAGAAAGCTAAACTTTCGTGACATTTATATGGGCCAGTTCTAGACAGAAAGATGTAAGCACTGGGGAAATTATAAGCACTGTAGAAACTGTGTCATTCTTACCATACAAGGGGCTAGCTGCCTGTTTAATGTCTGGCATTTATGTGAATTCCAGTTCTTTTAAATATCTATTTTTATCCTTCATTAAATTCTTCTTGGAGTGACACAACAGAAATCCTAAATAAAATCACTACGAGTAGTTTCCCAAACCTTCTCTTGCTTTTCTTTACATAACATTATGCAAATCTCAATTTACTGTGCTTCATTTTGGACCAAGATGAAACAAGAAGTGGGATAAAAATTACCCCACCTCTGCTGATCGCAAGGACAGTAGGCTATATGTCCCTTACCAAGGACTACTGCATAGATTTTCAATCAGTGTGACACTCCCTTTGTTTCTATTCTACTTGCTTATTGATTGAGAAAACAGACCGAATCCTCCCTAATTTTCATCCGAAAATGACATTGTGCAATGGTGAGCTTAGCCACGCTTGAAAGAGTCCATTCTGCAGTGGGATAAGTGCAGGTTTAGCCCATGCATGGAGCTGTGTGCAGCCTGCCAGCATCCAACATTCACAGCTCCTGGCAGGGATGTTCTTTAGGTAGATGCAGAGCTGAAAGCTGCAGAGATGTAGAGCTAAATAATTGCAGACCCAAATGTAGTCAGCTTGGATCCCAAAGGACAGAGCCTGCCCTATATGCCAGATGTATGTCCCAGGTGCAGGGCTGAGAAAATATTTTTTTTTTTTACACTGAAGGTATTTTTCAGCCATTTGAATGTCTTTTTTTTGTGTGTGACACATACCAACAATCAGATTTCTACTTGTAAAACTAGTGTGCCAGTTTCTGGTTTTATTCATATATATTCGTAGATGTCTGGAGTAAGTTTTTCTACAGAGGGCAGAATTTGGACCATTGTTTCTAAAACAGAAAGGCTGCTGTATATGTTCAGACTGCCACCTAGGTCTTTTTAATAGAAGTATCAATCTGCAATGCTCTGGGGGCATATTTTGACACCTTTACTTATTTTACACCTAATTCTGCATGTCATCCTATTGAATGACTTCATTAAATGAGGTCAGAGAATAAATAATTTGAGTCTGAGAAGGTAGCCTGTAATTTGCCATTTAGTAGATGTGGACTAACAAGGGTTACAGGCTATTTACTACATTTCCTAGCATTCCACTTCATGTCTGTCTATGTAGGAAAGAGTGTGTTTCAGCACACTTAGGATCAGATTTTGCTTGCACTGAAATGTGTCACTTTGTTTTGTTCACCTGAGATCAGTTTACAGTAACTGAGAAGTTAGATCAGATTTTTTTTCCCCATTAAGTTAATCTGTTAATAGAGTGGGACGATATTATAAATCTAGTTTTGTTTAGTTTGTGCTTAACAGCCAGAATCAATTGAGATTGCTCTTCCAGAAGTTAATATTTTGTGTTCTTCTGTAAAATAGAATGTAAACATACTCCAGCACTGGGAATAATGGTTTTGCTCCTCTTTTCTGCAGCAATATGAGAACTGGCGACCAAACCAGCCAGACAGCTTCTTTTCTGCGGGAGAAGACTGTGTTGTTATAATATGGCATGAGAATGGGCAGTGGAATGATGTACCATGCAATTATCACCTTACCTATACCTGCAAGAAAGGAACAGGTACAAACTTTCCAGTAACAATAGCATAAGTCTCTAAATTCCAGTTTTATAAAGTTAAAATTACAATTTCTAACTGATTTCTGGTGACCAATACAGTGAGCCCTCAACTGAATTAGCCTCACAAAGTCATCCTTCATCTGTATCCACCATGTATTATATCTCTAGCTAATCTGTTCTTGAATCAGGCACAAAAGTGCACACAGTTGAAACTCTTGGTTAAAATCAGGAAAATTTCTTCTTAGGAACAGATCTCAGCAAAACAGGCATCCATGCACCTGGCAGGCTTGCGTTACTTGCATACCATGAAAATATTGCCAACTCTTCTTTCCTGGGATGGCATCACCATGAAGTATGTGGGCAGCAGAATACTGGTAGGCAGTCAGAGCAGGCAGCTGACCATTGGTATGTGGTTAGCTTTTCATTTTCAGTTGAGCTTACTCTTCACCCACCAAAGTAATGCTGACCTTTGTCTTCCTCTTTTCCAAAACCATCTAGTTTTGGTTTCTACACTGTTAAAATTGATACTTACAGGAAACCTGACTGTTACCAGGAGCTGTACAGAAATACTTTAGGAATTGCCTCTGCCTCTTCAGACTGGGAAAGTAAAGAAGCAGCCAAAATCTTGTATGTGCTCCATTGTTTTCCGATTACCATTTACAACTTTTTGTTGACAAGTTCTCTGGGCCTTGAAGGATTCATCAGTTTTAATAGTCTATTGTTGAGGAAGACATAAGAAGTATTGAAAATTAGACTTTTTTCTTAAATGCCTGTAATAACTTCACTGATTTTCAGGTTTTGCAGCTTTCCAGTGAAAATCACTTCTTTGTGTGAGTATGCCAAATTTTTTGGCCTCAATTTACATCAGAAGTTTAAACCCAAAAGGCAATACTAGCCATACTATCTGCTGCTTTCCAATTTTCATCATATTTGGTCTACAAGACTGGAGAACTACATAAAAGACAGATCTCCCTGTCCTTATTTGGATGTGTCTCTTGGGAGTCTAACTGAAGTCCCCTGGCATCTTCCTTTAGCCAGGGTTTAGAGGTCAGTACCATATTCAGAAGTGCATTTACAAACTGACCTTTTGGGTTATGTTCTTTCTTCCTTTCAGTTGCTTGTGGTCAGCCTCCTGTTGTGGAAAATGCAAAGACCTTTGGGAAGATGAAACCTCGTTATGAGATCAACTCCCTTATTAGATATCACTGCAAAGATGGTTTCATCCAGCGTCATATTCCAACCATCCGGTGTCAAGGGAATGGAAGATGGGACATGCCTAAAATTACTTGCATGAATCGTGAGTTCTTTGAAAGCAAACCAGTGCTGGATCAGAAGCAATAGAGTAACTTAAGATTGATAAGTAATGAACATGTAGTTTAAGAGAAGTGCAAATCTGGTATGACAGATTATGACAGCGATACTGCTCACTCTATCTGTAGGAAAAAACACCAAGCCTCCAAAAATAATGAAAATGTTCCTCTTCTGTTTTTACAGAAGCCACTAAGATTCTTTTAAAGTGAAAAACAATGCTCTTACAAAGCCCCTGCAATCAACAGGTTCCTAATAACACTAACAATTCTTTCTGCTACTGTGGTCTAACTGTGTGTAAGAGATGCTTCTCCTGTGTGTAACATGGTCATAGTACCAGTTATTCATTTGTTAACCCCCTAATTAATCAAGAATAAATGGAACTGTAATGTGAAGTGTAGCCAGCCCAGTCATAGTTTAATGATTTTAAATTAATTTCCCCTTTTTCCTCCTTCTCATTGCAGCGTCCACATACCAAAGGACTTACTCTAAGAAATACTACTATAAACATTCTTCATCAGGAAAGGGAACATCATTAAATTCATCAAAACACTACCATCGCTGGATCAGGACATGGCAGGACTCAAGGCGCTGAGAGCTTAATGGTGAATGGGGATTTCCACCATTTCCGCCAAAGTCATAACTTTCTGTGCCTTTTCAATCACTTATGGGAGTATTATCAAAATGTTTTGAAACTATGGACTGCGGTATTCACAATGCATTTTGCAAAAATATGGTGTTTATCAGAAAATTTAAAAAAAAAAAAGGAGAAGTGCTTATGGGGATAAAAAGAAACCATTTCCAGCCTATAAATATTATTAGTTTTCTATATGCCATCAGTGTGGACCATTTTATGATATATACCAGCCTTCTGCAATATTTAAACAGCTCAATTTTAGCACCAATGAAAATGTAAATAAGATGATTTTAATGTTGTTTAATTGTGTGTTGTTTTTAAAATCCTGTATATAAAATGAAAAGTCACACTAATTTCAGGCATATTTATGGTTAGAATGGCCTCAGAGGTCTTCAGTCATTTATGACATTGTTTCTATGTTGTTTACCTAGGCTGGAAATGGTTGAAATAACTTCACTGACTGAAATTTGCTATTATCAGGTGAAGATAAACACACAAATGACATGACTTTTTTTTTTTTAATGGAAACTGTGCCAATTTCTATCCAAGGTACAGTTTGTGTCCATGTGATGCAAAATTTAGATAGAGCACATAAAAGTGGCATAAACCATGAAGTAGGGACTGCAATGTGGAACTTTTTTTCTGCTCTCCATTCCAGCTTCACCATTCATGAGAAAGGACTGCTTAGAGGAGTTGTGTATGACAAGGAGGGCCTGTAAAAATCCAAGTGCTAATACATTAACTTTATCAACCAGGGCCACTTTTTTGAAAAGAAAAAAAAAGGAAAAAAAAAGAAAAAAATTTACTTTCACGACATTAACCACAAGGTCTATATTACAGGTCTCTGCATTCTAAAATGGAGATAGACCTGGTGTTTGGGGGATTTTTTTTGTAAAAAACAAACAAAAATCAAAAAAGTAAATAATTTTGTATATATAACCATTTTTTAATCTTTTTATAAAGTAATGAATGTTTGTGTATGAATGCTGCAGCTGTGAAGCGTACATAAATAAATGAAGTAAGCCATACTGATTTAATTTATTGGATGTTATTTTACCCATGCAAAGAAGATTAAAAGAGCTCACCAGTGCAGTATTAGCCCCTGAGCTCCACTTTTGGAACCATCTTTCAGTTCAACTGCTCTTTCTCTGGAGAATAAAATTCCTGCTATACAGGATCATTTGTTTGTGGTTAGATGGGTGAGAAACATGTGACTTACAGAAGAATCAGAATCTTGGCTTTCTAGAAAGAAGTGTGTGCACAAAGAGATTATAGGTTGTAGTTGGTGCAGTGTGTACGTAGGAGTTTTCTATTATGATTTCTTACCCTGGTCAGCTCGATGACTGATCTGGATATGTACAGTAAGTGTAGAAGGTAACGTTTGAAACGACCTCTCCACAGAAAGGACTGTTATTTCTGCAAAGTGCCTTGCACACCTTTGGGCACAGGACAAAAAACAAAACAAAACAAAAGGTGAAAATAAAGAACAGTAAGTTCCCTATGATATACCTTTTAAAATAACATTACAAATACAAACACAGATGGGAGGTTTACACCTTTGTGTTAGTGTGGGGGTATGATGCAAAAAAGTTGAAAGGGAAAGGAAAAGAATTGAAAACCAGCCAACATGTAAGAGTTTGTACTAGGCAGAGCTGCCCATGGAGTGACCTTGCCGTAGCTCATTGGGAACAGTAATTACAGCTCCAGACAACATCTCTTAAAAATTGCAGTGACTGCTCCATCAAGTGTACCCAATCTTTATGCGTTCAACGTGGCTGTGGGTCACTGTGTTGGCCGGTTCATTCCCCACCCCTCACCCCCAAACAATGCACATAATACTTTTCTCTATTTATATTATTATCTTGTATAGTGTATAATGTGAATGTCTGGTTTTTTGTGAACGAAAGTCTAAAATCTTTGTAACTTTTATATCTGCTTCTGTTTCACCAAAGAAACAAGGTTTTGCTATACTGTGACTTGTCTTGTTATTGCATGTCTTCCTGTTTAAATCTATGCAATGTGATTTTTTTCATATGAATACAATTAGACTGTCAGGTACTTCACAATTATCATGGGCTTAGTCAAGTGCCCACTGGAGTAAAAGAGAGTCAGCTGGCTGAACTTTAGTAGGTGCTGGATTTGACTTTATATAAGCAGCTGTAGGGGATATTTTAAGATATACATTGTATGTTTTGAAGTTGATTATTGCTTGTATAAGTCAAGGCTCTGTTCATAAATATACAGTATTCTACACATCACTTCCTTGTACCAGAAACATACAGAACAGAAAATATATTTTAACATTTTGCAAACTTTCTCACCATATGTATAAAAAACCCTGCATAGATTTGTTGTTTTCTTGTCTACTTGTTGGATTTAAACAATGTTGTAAGGCATTCAGATAACATTGTGATTGTAGTTTTAAATAGGTTAGATACAGTGCTTATATTGATTTTTTCACCTCCTTCTATTACGCATAATAAAATAGGACTGACAACATTCCTTATTAAAAACAACAAAAAACGAAAAAAAACAAAAAAACCTGTTACCCATGCTTGTTTATTTAGACACAGAATGGAACTTTATTCAGTTCTGAAAACTTTTTCTATTACTGATCTAAATCCCAAATGTTCCAATATCAATGCCCTGCAAAATGCACCACTCATATCACAAATTTGGGTCTGCTGTGAAGGCAGAGCGTTACTACAAGGGCTGTGATGCCTTTATGCGGAGCATCTCTGAACTCCAGTATGGAAAAGCATGTTGGGATTGGAGTAGAGGGATAGAAGACAAAACTAGAGATTTAAATACAGATTTTCTGAGTTTCTTAGCTCTGCTTTCTTGCCTTTCAAATTAAACCAGAATTCCTTTTAACTTATTTTCCAAAGTTACCCTGTATCTGCTGCAGAAATAGAAGAGTCTGCTTCAAATTCTGTTTTACAAGTACAGGCAGGACAAGTATCAGAGTGTTATTCCTGTAGTAATCTTCCCCTTTTGCATGAGTATTAAACTTTTTGTCTCTACTAACACACTATCTGCCATTTAAAAGGATACAGAAACAGCTGTAGACTAGGAGGTAGAAGGGTTAGGAGAGGATGGGGCACTGATGATTAAAGAAATTAGCGTAAAGGAGTTCAGATGTGCATTGCACATCTTGGGTTGCCAGCAGCACATGGACTATTTGGTTCAACCAAGGCTCAGGCTACAGCTTTGTGCACAGAGCTCAAAATGTTACATGAGATCGATTGCCTTTTGTGTGCCCATAAAAATCTCTGTAGAGTAGCTATTATTATTCTGAACATCCTCCTGTCCCTTCAGATACTGACAGTATTTGACTTCCCATCCTGAACCTCAGAGCACAGGATTCATCTCCTGCAGAGGTTAACACCACACAGGATAGAAATAAGAGAGGCCACCTGTTTCGGTAGAGCTTCTCAAATAGCAAGACAAGGTGCTGGTTAGCAAAAACATTCCTGTATTCCAGCTACACCCTGAAAGATGCACAACTTCTTGAAGCTGGGGAGGAAAAGACAGCTCCCTGATGGCCGATCTCCTTGAGGGACATTGGTCTCTATGGGATCTCTTGCCTGAGATGTCACTGCAAATAGCAGCTCATCAGATACTGAGATGGAAGAACCATGTAGGAGAAAACCCAAGACCCTGGAAGCACAACAGGTGAGCCAGCAAGATATAAATGGGCTGGCAAGGGGCTGCCAATGGGAAGGATAGCCTGCAAAGAGGGCTTTGCAGTCAGAAATTGATTTGCCAGGGCAGTGGTTGGAGGAACATTGTCTGAGGTTCAACCTATGGGTATGGTTAAGGTCTATGACTGTGATGTTTTTTTAAGCAAAAAGTCTTGACTGCTGTAAGAAGCATCTTATTTCTGATCACACTCAAAAGTGAGCACACACAAGCAGAGACATTCACTTGCCATGGAGACTAAAACTGCAAGAGCTGTTGCAAGTTTGAGCTGTAAAAAGCTCAGCTGCACAGCAGCATGGGGTGATTGAGGAGGAAGTGAAGCAAAAGGAGGAGGAAGAGGAGCAGCTACCAATGTAAATGCTATTATGTAACTTCTGAAAACCTGGATCCTGCTAAGAGCCTGACCTGTGGATATAAATAAATCCTCAGTGAAGCTCTGAACCTCTACCAAGCTGGGGTTTTGTTTTTGATCTTTTTTCCACATTTATAGATGCTGACTTTTTGCACTCAGAAGAGCTATGTTTTTGTCTGCTAATAAGCCTTGCTGATGTTGTGTCTCAAAAAAATTCCCAGATGAGTAGGGCTGCTGAAGGAGCAGCAGCTGCAAAGATGCCCCCTAGGACTTATAGGCAGAACCATGAAATTTAATGTCATTTGTAGGCAGAGGAGTATGAATCACTTCTGGTGTGAACCAGAGGTATTTCTTAGTCCAGATGGTAGGGAAAACAGGTGGTCAAGTTCTTTGCTCAGTTAAAAAGCTTGAAACATGCCATCCTGTCCCCCAGATGTAGAAGGTGACTCAAGCTGTCCGTAGGCTTCAGCTCTCCAGGTAGAAAATTGCTCCCTCACCAGGAAATGTTTAAGGTGTTGCATACCAAATAGGACTGGAAAAATCTCTTGAGTTCAGTGCAACTGTGTTAATGCACAATGGCAAATGCATTCTCTTCAGAGAAAACATACAACTTTTATAATTGATTGTAAGCAGTGATGTGCATAGGACTGTACAAGTATACTGTTCTTCCTGTCAGACAATGAAAGGGATACAAATGATGTCCGGACAAAGCACGGACAAAAGCTTACAGGCCACGCAAAGTTGTTAGCATGGTGAAGCCAAGAAGTTTAGTCATTATAAGGACAGAAATATCATCCAGAAAAAAAAAAGGTGCAACATTTGAACACTCCAGCAGTAGACATGGAAGGAATCTTAAGAGCCTATAAACTGCAATTTGATGGCAAATTTTGGTTTTCACAGCAAGTATTTTCAAGTGGGGAAGCCATCAGCTGTTACTAGAGGCTAAGTTACTGTCTAAGTGCAAATAAAAAAGAGAAATGAGACCTTGAGGTGTATTAGTGAGGAATTTATTGCAAGGGTGGCAATGGATTCATGATACTGCCAAAATGTCTCCAGATTTCCAGCTGCCGATAGACAAGAGAAATGAATTCAAGCTGGAAATGGTCCAGCAGCCTGCTTTTGGGATGGTTGGAACAAGAAGCTAAAAAGAAGGCAAACACTGGTGGTGGTCCTGCACAGACATAGCAGTCTTAAGGAGCAATTACATGGCTTTTGGTTTTAAGCTCTAGAAGTTGCGTTGTATAGTGGCGAGAAGTCCCATGACAGTAAAAGTCTTTATTACTTTAAGACAGGAGGTAATCTTTTTAGGCAAGGGAACAAATAACGTGATTTTCTTCTGTAGCAGGAGACTGGCAGGAATTTTAGTCCTGTGTTTCTTACACTACAGTGTTTGGGGTAATAATTACACATAATATTCCTACGTGGTAGGGAAAAAAGTAATGCAGAGGTTTGGCAGAGGTTACATACAAAGATCTGCAGTGGACTCAAGCAATGAATCCATGTTTACTAAGGTCCCTGTTCCTTCACAGTTCAAAAAAAAAAGAAAGCAGGTGACAAGTTTTGATTCCAAAGGCAGTAGGATCCCAGGTTGGCCTCTGGTACCAGGCTGGTTAAAACAAACCTTGGCCTCACCCTCACCCATGTACCACATCTTTGTCAATATATATATTTTTAATAAGCTTAGAAAAGGGGTTAAAAGCAGCAGATGTTGCTAATATTGCTATTTCCTTGCTGAATGAAGGGTGCCTTTGATCATGAAAGCGATACCTGTTCTTCCACTGCAGCTTGCTCATCTTAAATTGTACCAGCTTCCAGATATGCTCAAATCCTGACCCAAGACAGTATATGTATGGCAGGATAACAAGGCCAGTGGCTGCTCCCAGTACACTTTCCAACTCAACCTCCATATAGAGAAGGAGGCAGCCCCCAGCTTCACGTGGCTGTAGAGATGATGCCATACCTGCATTACCTGCAGCGTGTGGCAGCTGAGAGGTGCAAGTGCCAGGCTGGAGCTAATGCCTCATGTCTCCCAAAAGGGCATTTCAGTGGGATCATCAGGTACTCTGTTAACAAAACCCATGGTCTTCGGTGTATTTTGAACCATGCTGTGGCCAGTCTGGTATTTGCAGCTTGAAAATGGCTGATTGTACAGGGCTGAAATATCACCTATTCCCCTTTGCTTTTGGGGAAAATAAATATGCTTTCCTCTCAGTAGGATGAACAGGTCATGCTGATTTTCTCATGCTTTCAGGCCATAAAGAGAATCCTAAACCCAGCAGAGAGTCATTGATCATGGTACCAAATCAATTACACCCCTCTGAGTCTTGCAGAAACTATGTCCAACAGGTATCACTGTAAGAGGATCTGCAGCATGTTGGAGCAAAGGTCTGTCTGCCTGCACCGTGCCATCACTGACAGAGCAGTGGAAGATGCTTTGAGGAAAAAGACATGATTGGAAAAGAAGTGGTGTTTTGATACCTTCTCCCCTGTGTCCTTTCCATGCCAGCAGCCTGGCTCCATCCCTTTGGGTCTGCTTTCCAGACGGACATTTTCAAAGGCAGAGTAAGAAGGATGAAAATCATCAGAAAATAATATACTTATGAAAAGGAATTGTGATGTCAGAGATAAAAATGCATGAAGAATGGTGGGAGGAAAAGTACATGCATATTGATTTGAAAGTGGAAAATCAATCCATGTTAACTTTGTGTTAGGGAGGAATTTGGATTTATACCAATGAATTTATACCAACGAGACAGTGCTATCCCAAATAAGTGCACATCAGTATAATAGCTACATATAATACAAAACATATGCTATCGTAGTGTTTGATAAAATGGCCTAAATGTGTGTGCTCTTTATCTGGTAGTAGTTTTTGTTTGCTCTCTATGGTTACAGGTGTTTTTTTAAAAAGCTACTTAAATCCTTCAGGACTTTATTTAAGACAGACCTTTTAGCCTGTGTTTGCACAAGTGAGCTAAACTTTCAGTCCCTCTTCAGTCCTTGAAAACTGTTAGGAACAGCTGTTTGTAGTTGTAAAACCAAACATTTGAGTTTAAAATGACAAGGAATGTAGACACAGATATTTTTTAAGTTGCCTGAAGTGACATTAACATACTAGTGAAGTGAAATGACTTCTAAAGATAAAAGCTTAGGAATACAGCATCATTTACTGTCTCTCTTGAGCAGAAGATTCTTCCTGAAGAAAAAAATTCTAAATGTAAAAGTTAAGGAAAAACTTGGGGTTTAGTCTACAAAAGTGTTTTGAGCTTTACAGTATACTGGATACTAGCTAAGATGTAATTACATAGAGAAGTGAGTTTACCTTCACCTTTGAGGACATAGTTTTATAGTTGTATATAGTAAATCTTTTTTCAGTGGTAAAAAATCAGATATGTGTATTTTAGTTGACTCGGTATAGTGAGTCCAAGGCACCATTAACAGCATCAGGGCTAATTTTAGAGGAAAAAAGTATTTGCTGAAGGAGAGATGAATAAAATTACAGAAATCAAACCCCTTCTCTCTTGCTCTGTCCCAGCTGGCTCCAAGCACAGCTTTGATCTTAAAAAGGCCATGGGTATTCCTCCATGCTGCTGAGAATGTCTCTGGGGCTGCTGTGTTTGCAGCTGTGGAGCAGCTGAGATGTGCTCCAAATCCCTGGAGCAACAAGAGGGCAGGTGTGTGCCATAAGAAGGAGAAAGCATGATAAATGAGGCTGGGGTCACTAAGCCAGTGCAGGAGCAAACCCCCTTCCTGGACAAGCCCCATCCCATGGAGAAACGGCCAAGGAGACTGTAAGAGCTGTCACCATGTGCTGGCAGGTATCAGATCTTGAATCTTCCCTGATGTGATGTGACTTGTGGTTTTGGCTGTATGAAGGAGCTGGGACATTCCTATTAGGCTAACCCAATTCTAAAATGGCCAAGGTAATGCAATTGTAATCATAGTTAAATTTGCAGCAAATGCTAATACACATGGTCCAAAAAATCATCAGGCTACTGAGACAGTTTCAGTTCCTTTCTTGGGGAACATGTCTTCTTTCTGTTAAATCATCATGGCTTTTCAAAAGTGCGTGCAGATCAAAACTATTGTCCCTATATATAGCAAAGTCAGCTACTCTGCTGCATTCATGGCTTGGCATAGCCACTTCCCCTCAAGGCTGTATCTCCTCCAAACCATCCTCTGATGCTACTAAGCTTCACTTCTGTGAAGTTCACAGATCTTGCTCTTCCTGTGCAAAGAAATAATATTGCACATACAAAATAATTCTCTCAACTTCTATGATAATAATCTACCAAAGTTAACACATTGTTTTATTTTCCTTTGTTTATGTTAACTCCTTACAAGAGTCCGGTGTTTTCTGTACCTGGAAATCTGGGACTCCCTTTTGATATCTTCTGTGACATCCTCATGGCAGAGACATGTCTTTGGATCTTGGCCCTTATAAATTCTGTGTGATAGCCAGAGTGTGAATGCCTCTAGCTGATATCACATAACATAAATAACCCTTTTTGGCTGTAAATTTTCCACTTGTGCTCCATGGATGGTGAGCAAAGAGCACAAAAGGGAAACAAGTAGATTCTGTGTAGTACAAAATTTTTTTCCTTTCTCATCTCTGCTGTATCACTATCTATGTTACCAATAGTCTTAGAATTTAACTGCTCCTATCTCCTTACTTTCTATAATAGATGTTTTTGAGACTGTGTGTCTTCAGATATAACAATGGTATTATCCCAGCCTGACCCTCCATGCTCAAGTGTTTAAAAAAAAAAAATATTCAACATACATCAACAGCTATCATTCCACTATCATTCCATCTCACCTGAGAAGTGTGTTTCATTAATTAATGCTCTCCAGGTCTCATAAATTAATAAATTCTGACAGTTGGGTTTTATTTTAATTAGGTGTTGTGTATCATAAGAAGAGGTATCTCTCCTGGAGCAAGGAGAAAGTACAAAATATTTAGTAGTCTTAATCTCACTTTATTAAAATGTAAATATTTTTGTGACATTGTTATCTCACGTTTTAAGAACAGGTTTAAGAAAGAGTAGATGGGATGCTACATTCTCAAAACTGGGGAAATTAAGTTCACCTTTCATCAATTCTATTACCTTACTCCAACCACAGACTCTTCAGGTGGAAGTTGTGCCACGACCACTTTTGTGGCATAAAGTGTGGGTAATTGTTAACTAAAAAATTGAGCGGCTATTTCCCAGTATTTCATGTGTTCACCCTACCATTTGTGTGTTTCTGTGCAAGCTGAGTGCAGAACTTAGCAAAGGTTCCCAGGAAGAAGTGTGAAGGTAGTCTTGTAAGTATCAGGTCATTAGCAGAGTTGTCCAGTATTTGTTCTCAGATACTCTAAATCATCCGTGATGTGCAGTTCATGGGTAACATGAAGGCACAGAGATGTGCTGAAGGACTGATGCAAAATCATTGCTGCAAGTATCACAGAAAGCATGGCAGAGGAGGATCCTTTGCTGTGATTTATTGTACTCTGGATTTGTGGAGGTAAATAAATCCATTTGAAATTTGGGCCAGAATGTGCATGAGTAAACTGGGATTCAATGGCATGCCTGAGGGGAAAAAGGGATCTTCCCAAATCAAAGCACTGATACCCACCTGAATTTGGATCTGAAATATCCAGTTTCATAATGGCTCTTAGCCTTTTTATGGCAAGTACAGTTCAAGTTTGACCTACCTGCACAGCTTGCTGGGTGGGTACCTTCAGTTAGCAAAAGTTTTGGGGTCACTCTTGGAAGCTATTTCTACACTTATTAGGCTTGGGGCACAACTTTTAACCAAGGTCTAATTCAAACCTCTACATGTCTTTCCCCCTCAACCTAGTATTGACTGTTTGTGGTGTGGGCAAGTAGAAGTGGCAGGAGGTTTATTGCCCTTTATGGGGGGTGGCAGTGGTAAGCCACATCTGCCAGGCAGAGAGGCAGCTTGCACCCTTCCATAAGTACCAACATGCTCCAAAACCACCCCTGCCTGAAGTGAGAAGCTGTATTTGCTTGGGATCTCTCACTCTGAAATGAGCAGGGATAGTTGCACCCACTGCTGAAAACGCCATCTGGGATCCCTCAATTGCTGTCAGGAGGTTATGGGGAAAAATGTTTGCCCCCACCATGTAAATTAAATAACGAGTGATGGTACAAGCTGACATGGTACATCAAAATGCAAGCATAAGTAAGCATTTCATTCAGCCTTCCCTTTAAAATGGGGGAAAGCATCAATTTTAGCACAAATATTACAATTTGTGGAATATATATATTTGTGGAATATATAAATATCCCAAGACTGGATAAGGAAGAAGAGCAAGAGACTAGAGAAATATCATGAAAAAAAATCATTTTCTGGAGATAAGTCTTGCTGGATGTTAGTAAGTCTCCTTCCAAGATCAGCCTCTCCATATCCAAGAATGAGATAAGCTCCAAGAAGTATTGGACTACATGGATTTTATTAAAGTTTATGACTTCTTCAACTTTACACACACACAAGTATTAAACCCATATAGGTATGCCCGAGGGCAAACCATCCCTGGATGAAATAGCCAGCAGGATGATAATAACAGAATGGAAATCTTTGCATTTTAAAGGACTGTATCTCTCTTCCTTCCTGCAGCAGACACATCACTGCCTAATTCCTGAGATACAGTCACTCAGATGAAAGAGGTGAAAGAACTTTATTTTCTTCCTTGTATTATTTATTTTAAAGTTGCTTATTTAAAGTTCAGAAGGCATGGGGGACAGACCTGAAAGTTCAGGAAAAAAGAAAAGGGAAAGAGAATTGTGTATTTTTTCCCAAAATCTCAGGAGAAAAACAGCCTGAACAGGACATATTTGATACTATTAGGGAAAATTCAACACCTTAATAAATGTTCTTGTTGCTGATTCTTGTTGGATTCCCTAGTGGCTCAGAGACTTTTTTTAACTGGGAACTAATCAAGGATGGGTCAAGTCTTAAGATGCTTTGCAAATCTACAGCATACATTTTTGGTCAGTGAGAATTAGTATTGCTGTTCAGCTATTTAAAGGATTGCTTTGTGTAGTTACAATGTCAGTTTTATATCATCATCAGATTTATACAATGTCTTCTGACATGGACCAGGGTCAGGAAGGTAAAAATACAATAGCTTAAAAAATGAGTGTACTAATTGCTAATCACATCTACAATGTATGAGCAATGCCAACAAGCCATATTTTTTATAGCAGCATCCTGCTTCAAGATGCTGTATGGAAATATCTGTGTCCAAGTATCAGGAAGGAATGCATAAGCATAAAGAGCTTGGTCTTACAAGATTTTAGCACCTCCTCATACTTGTTCTTCAAGTAGATTTGGGCTTGTGCAAACTGATTTTCAATTCTAAATGGTTCAGTACACCTGGGATTTGAGGCTTTACTCCAATATTTATTAATCTAATAAGTATCTTATTGTGAAATATGATTAACATTATGCCCAGAGGCAATGTTTACCAATATAAAGCAAAGATAACTAGATAAACAATGTTTAAATGTTTATGTTTTGCTTCATTGTGTGTTCAGGAGCAAGTTCAAAATGGCTGGGTTAAAGAAGAGATCTGTAAAATATGACTATCTGCAATATCAACTATTCAGACAGAAAATGTATAATGAGGAGACTCTGTTTGCTGTGAGCACAGTCCAGTTTCAGTTTTTAGGGCTTGTATTTTGTGGGAGCTACAAGTGCACCCCTGAAAGCAGAAGCAGAAGCTTAGCTAAGCTGTCTCAAATATTAAAGAAGGATGTAAAATCTGGTGTTACTGTCAATAAATGCCTGCCTTCCTAAACTCCCTCAGGGGTGGGTGTGGGATGCTGGCATCTGTGTTTGCGTGGGGGGATGATGCGTCCTCTAACTCTACAGGCCACTGTCTGCCATTTGCACTTGGCTATAGTTTGGTATGTTATAAGGTGACCACAGTGATCTCCCTTTTGTCTACACAGGTTTCCATCTGTTCACTTTGGCACTTGGCTTACTTTGGATCTGTAGAAGTGGCCTTGGAGGCTCCTGGTACCCATCCTTGTCTTTCAGCCACCCCAGGCACCAGATGCATCTCAAAAATCCCTTCCTCCCCTGGTTGCCGTGGGTCAGCCTTTCCCCAGTTCTCCTCCCATGTTGCTAGTCAACCCTTTAGTCTGTAATACAAGGAAACTCCCCAGGTTCTGTACCCCACCTTACAGAGGGCTTTGGGAGAGAGATCCTGCATCTCCTCTACACCTGCAAATCCTCTCTGAATCTCCAATGCTTGGGTCTCCCAAGCCACCCTTGTGGCCAAAATAGCAGTGCAGGCTTTAATTTTCTACCTGTTATGACAATATCCTTCTCCTGGGCATTGGCCTTGCATCGTGCATTGCTGATGTGTTCACTGGACACTGGGGTGAAGAAGATTTTCTCAGCCTTGTGCTTTAAGCTTGTCATGTTTACTAAAACCCTTTTCTTGCTCTGTTGATGCTCTTACCCTAGTCAGATGCAAGTGACTTGACTCCTGAAGCTCTCTGACCTTGCTGCCTGTCCTGACCTCCTCCAGAGCACTGAAAGATTGGTCTCTACCACCACACAACCCATTGCACCAATGCAGGTTACACAATGTTATGTCTGCAAAAAAATTTTACCTCAGTCTGAAGAAAAAGGCAAAAGCTACCCTTGCAAGTCCAATGAAATCCCCCCCGCCCCTTTTTTAAAATTTTTTGGGTAATACCTGCAAGAGCCTAGCTGTTTTGAGTTGTGATCATTAATATCATCCATCAGGCTGAGCAATAGGAATGTATGATTTTTTACATTTTAATTGAGATTTTTAGAGTTACGGTGCATGCATCTACCTCTTAGCTTCTACTTGAATAGCAAGGTGTTATAGTTCAGTCCCTTCACCTTTTATGCCAGACTCTTTTATCTTATTTTAACACAAATTATGATAATGGTGCCAAAGTTTCTCCATCTACCAGTACAAAATTGTCAGATAAGACAACTTTGCATTTTTCTTCTTCAAGCTTAGTATTTTTAGTGAAGGAAAGTCTTGCTAATACCAAACACTCAAAAAAGTCCTTAGGTCTTCAGGTATTGTAAGATTTCTCAAGAAAATTAATTTCTAACTTTGGAAATGCTGGAATGCTATTGATTCATTTTCTTTAGGTTTTGCTCATAAATTACGAGGATGAACATTTTCACTTTTTAATGAAATATGCATAGTTGCATGACTGGAGACTTCAAGAAAAAAACTAAATATTGTAGGGCCTGTAGTATAAGAGTTGAATCTGATGCCTGCATGGGAAATTGAAAAAAAAGAGCTCTTCACATTGTAGACAGGTGCTGACACATTCAAAAGTCCCCTTTGAGGCATAAAGGTTTGCACTGATAACTACTATGTACATTTTATAGATACTGTAATGGTGAACTGACTTGGGAAATTCCAGTACCTATTAATCTATTTTTCATTATGGTCCCTGTTAAAGTTGCTTGAAACTGAAATGGAAAAAATATATTATTTCCCTTCACAATTTGAGTCTTCATGGTGGCAGCACGTTTATAAAAGCAGTACCCTTTATAAAAGCAGAAAACACTAACAGGAGGCTAAAAATGTGTGTTTTTTGTGAAAATGCTACTTGGGTTTTTTTCAGCCTTGGTGTGTTGGCTACTTCAAGCAAATTCTGGTATTTGTTACTGTATTAGGATCAATTTTCAGATTTAACCTTGAAGTAGGAGTGTGCAAAGTTTGCCTCCTGTTCACTAAGACTGAGAGCAACAAATGCTATGCAGCAAGTAAAGCTCTCAGCAATCAGTCTGCCCTGGCAAAACAACAATCCTGAAACATCAGGTTATTTTTCCTTCTTGCTATTGCATTTCACTGAAGTAGCATGAGGATCATTTAAAGATTGTATTGTTGAACTTAAGTGTACAGAGAGTACACACAAAGCCTTTCCCCTTCAGGCATAAGAAGGCAGCTGTGATTGAGGATTTCTATGAGTTATGGGAAAAGGAGAAACAAGTTTCTGTACTATGTCAACTGAGAATGATTTATAGGTGGACTGACCTGTTGCCCTTGAAGCTGGGAGAAAAGCTCAGGTGAGCTGGTTATTTTATGTAATACAGGTGGCTATACAAGGGGTAGAAACCTCAGGTGCAGGGCTTGCAGCTTCTGGGGCATTGGATGAAAAACCTGGCAAGAATAGCAAGGGTTTAGGAGGACTGCAGAGGAGAGCATGCTCAAGTCGAAACGATAAAGCACTGGTGTGTTTTGTTGGAAAGGGCTTGGCTTATTGACTCATGACAAAATTATCCCTTAAAATATACATGTGCATATTTAAAGAGAAACTTAGGAAGAAGAGGGTTTCATTATTCTTCCAATAAATTGGCTGCTCTTAGATTACGCTTTCTTCATGTGTGCTGAGGCACGGCACATACCTCTAGTTTATTTCACTGTTCAAGAAGCAATAAAGCTAAGGTGAATAAATAAAAATAGATAAAGCTTTGACAACATTGTAGCAAGCTGCTGTTCACTTGCTTGTCAAAGCTACCTGACGTGAGTCAGAGATGTACCTTTTTAGGCAATATGTATGTTAGTCTTTGCAATTTAACAATTAATCCTTAGTGTCCACTGACTTTGTGGTTATTATATTATCTTTTATTAATGATATGTAATCAACAAAGGTAAATACCAATCAATCTAAAAATAGCTGCCCTTTTGCTAAAATATACAAATAGAAGTACCTTGGTCAAAGGAAAGTCAATAGCATCGACCACACTAATTTTTTGGCTTCCCACACATGTAGTTTTTTATACTCACCTTTCAGATACCATGACCAGGCAAAGCAGCAAAACCTCTGCACAATGTCTGTTTGCTCTCCTGGTGGGGATTATTGCTTGCCCCCTGCCCCCCCCCCCAAAA
>JANZLQ010000079.1:7081059-7106338 GCA_026212715.1 Elanus axillaris | reverse complement strand
ACATGACTGAAACCCCATTTAAGCTCAGATGCAATCCACTATTGACCACTAATAAAAAATTGCCCAATATTAGAAACAAAATAATTATTTCTTCTTCCTTCTTCTCCAGAGTTATGCTTCATATTTTTTCTTGACTTCGACTTTTCTTTGACATTTTATTATTTGGAAGGCATATTTTTACTTTCCTGTTCTCTTTATGTCTCCTTTTGGCACACCCTTGGCTTTGCCCCAGACTTTTCTTAAAACCTTGATACTGACATGTTTGTTAGTATGGCAGTAAACTGGCCAAGCTGGAAATAAACCCTAATTTTAGAAATATTGTTTAGAATAATTAGAAATTATCCACAATGTTATCTGTATAGTTTCTTCTGTGAGTGATACAGACCTCTGCAACGTTTGCATGGGTTCTTATTTCTCCTAAAAACATGTCTCCAGAGTCACTCTGAAAAAAAGCAGTGCTCATATATAACTCAAAGTATTTCAGTGGAAGGTGATGTTTTAGTTTACTTGTTGTTTTTCAGCAGGAAACTAAACAGCAGAGATCCCCTAGAGACCTGCCTGAAGACCTAAGCATGCTCTAAAACTGACATAGTATCTCACACATGGAGAGGAGCAACACGGCTAAATGTACGTCTGATTATACTGTATTAGAGATAACGTATAAGGACTAGAGCAGTAGTAGCAAGTAACATTAAACATACAAAAAGAACACTGAGCAATTGTTTTCGATCCTTATTTTAGGCCAGTTCTCCATTTCTTCCCCCAAACACACTTTAAGGTCCATGGAAGTTTTCTAAGTGCACAGTACAGGGATCCTTTTTAGGAGCTGGTATAGTCCAATACTGAGTGACACAAGACAGTAAGGCCTTGCTGTGTATGGTTAGGGCCAGTCTAGAAAGTAGGATCAGAGGGAGGTTTGCTGAATAGGTATTCTTCCCTTAATATCAGGGCTGCTGTGAGAATTGGCTTTTTGTTAGCTTAACTTGCGAGAGCAGTGAAGTCATGAGCCTGTACTGAATTTCCAGAGTGCAGCATTCTCAGTATCTCCACTCAAAACTTGTCAAATAGTGTCAAGGAATGGGAAATGTATAGCTGTTTGCACATCTTCTGCAGGTAAAATGTATTTAATGCAATCCAAGTCAGGCTTCCATCTACTTTTCATTGGTCAAATAATGCGAAGGGTTGGAGTAGTGTGAAGGATCAGACCTGACATCTGGACATGCCAGATGTAGCAGTCTTCCAGAGACAAAGGTTACTTTTGCTAGCTAAAATCTCCTCCAGAGTGAAATTTGTTTATCTAAACTTTGTTTACTGTGAAATGTCGGGAAGCTAATTTTATTAGATTCTTCTGTTTTTTGGGGGGGTTTAGGTTTTTTTTGGTGATTTGATTAATACAAACACAGTTTCTTTTTCAGTCATGGAGTTAGCAGGTGAAACAGGAAAACTTCAGTTGGGTTCAAACAGTAAATAAGTGCATTTTCTTTATATTTATTCAAAACTAGGCATTAAATAAAATGTACTAATTAATGTACAAGAATAATGTACATGCAAATGAAAATGCAAGTAATTAGGAGTATTAAATGTTTCTATTTAAATGTTTTAAATGTATTTAAATGTTGGAAAAGTGGAGGCAGAGGGTGGTGGTGGGAAGATCCTGGCTGTGCTCTGCTGTGTTTCTCTCTGGAATCAGAGTCCTAAGCCTCCACAGACGTGACATTTGGTCCCTGTGTTGAAAATAGCAGCTTTCACCACCGATTAGGAGAGGTCTGCAGAGGCTTTCAATGCTTTCCTTTCCAAGACCTCTTGGGGGTTGCCGTGGAAAACTCCAGCTGCCCTAGAAGGAAAAAAGTGTGACCCTTTTGATGTAAATTTGACCTCCCCAAGGACATCTCAGTAAGGGCATATTTCTTCTCAGTCTCCACAGATTTCTTTGCAGGGCAGCTGCTGACTTGGGCACTGATGCTTAGAGGCAGTGGTCTCAAGGGCTTTTGCCTCAGTGGCCTGGGACCTAGAGCTAGACCCTGCCACCGTCATGTAAAGTTACTCGTGCCTTACTCTTTGAGCAGCCCTATTTAAACCAGCAAGTCCCTCACTTGCCAAAAGGAGCCACTCAGTTGTTGCAGAGGTGCGTGTTCACCCGGTGGTTTATCACTTGTTTTCCCCAGTCCCCGGGAAGCAGGGGAGATACTAGTGTCATGGTGTGACGATAGCAGAAGTGTTGCAGACCATGGCTACTTCAAGTCTCATTTAACACTAAAAGAAGTACAATTTGAAATGCACCGGCAGGTTAAAGGGATGAATGAGCAGCCCAGCCAATAAAAGGTAAACCCCACCACTGCACTGATATACTGTATTGCAGTGGAGGCATAGCAGCGGCAGTGCGTGACGGAGGCTTGGCAGCAAAGGAGGCCTACAAGCATCGTACAAAGTGCTAAACTGTGAGACAAGAATTTGGATAAGACACTTTCATGAGTTCTGTGACCACAGCTGTGAACTCCAGCTGAGATGCAGACAGAACTTGCTGATTTCTTGGCGAGAGACAATAAGCAGCAAGGCTGTCTCTTCAAAAGATGTCTGGCAGTTTATCTTGAGATGTCCAGTTGATGAGGCTAAGTCAACATTTAAGATGAAGGGGTTAGTGATCTCTCTTTTCTCTCCTCTACAGGCCCAAAATCCCCTCCCACCTGATTTATGAGTTCCTGCTGGTTTCCAAATGGCCCCTGATCCTCCTTCTGAAATCTGAGACCCAGAGGACCCTCCTGAAGTTTCTCCTTCACACTCGGGGAAAAAAAATTGATTTCCAAGTTTTCTGATGGATGTTTTGTGCGTATCATGCTTCTATCCTATTCCTATACATATTAGCATAGGAGAGTGGCTATGGTTTATTATGTATCAGCTATCTCCTCTAGTAGGCATCATTTGGGATAACTTACTGTGTGGCTCTTCAGCCAGATAATTGATTTTATTCTTAATCCGTTGTGAGTACTGTGTGGCTCCTACAACTGTAGTGTCTCTGTACCTGATAATAGTCCAGATGAGGCAGGAGAAAATTATTTCCATTGTACATGAGACATACAGAGAAGATACAGAAATGAGTTGTATAAAACAATACAGGGGTTTTGTGCTAAATAAAATGCTTGAATCCAGCCTGTACAAAAATGAAGCATCCTAACTGGCTACACTAACCTCTTTTCTGCACCTTAGGAGAGACCTCATTGCAAGAGGGAAGAAGACTTACTGATTGAGTGGCAGGCAGTCACAAAAAATCAGTCCAAAGTGAAGTGTTCATTAGATGGCTTCCAATGAAATTCGTTGCTTGACATCTTCCTGACAGGTTTCTTGAGAGTGTTCAAAGCTTGAGAGAAATTGATAGTGTTTGAAATTTTGCAGCAGGAAGTATTAGTTGTGTGTGTTTTGTTTTGGGGGTTTTGGTGGTTTTGTTATATGTCGGTCCTTATTATTTCTTCTATTATTTCAGTACTGATTGAAGTACATTGCTGTGACCTAACATGGAAATCTTTGACTGCTGTGACATAGCTGAGCAATGGCGCTTGATGTTTTTGGCAGGAGGGAAGTGGACACAGTGGCAGTACTGGAGTATGTGCTGTGTTTGAGCCATCTCTCAACTTTCCAATGAGGTCCTTTTCCTGAGTTTTGAAAGCACTGTTTCAGGTCCCAGCATAAGCCAGGACAAAGAAAACATCCTTTCAGTAAAAGCTGTGATGCTGGGGAACTTTGTGAAAAGCCTTTGTGAATCTCTGTGTCTTTCTCTTGGGACAGGTGAGCTGGCTGGCTACGACAGGACCTAGAGTCACTTCAAATCCATGGCCATAAAACACCAAAGGATCTTAGGACAGTGTGGCTTTTAGAAAGTCTCTGGCCACATGCCACTAAATCTTGAGGATATTTGTAAGAAAGGAGGCAACCTTATTGGAGACTCTGACTCTGTAATGACTTGTGAATCCTAAAGAGTTTAAAGAACTTATCCAAAAAACAGCTTGTTGCTGACCATCAAGACAAACATAGCAAATGTGACAGAAACTTGACAGATGGTGTCCCTTTTGCTCTATGTTGCACATCAGTAACACTGGCCAGATTAGTTGGACACATCCATTTTGGTGCTTGTGAGTATGAAAAAAAGAGTGGGTGAAACCTGAAAGCATGACTGAAATTAGATTTGTTTAAAACAAATGTTACATTCTACTTCGAAGGTCTTGAATTTAGTTTTCTTAAGCAAATTTATACAGTGTCTCTGTGGGCAGTGCGGCTAACACAGCATGAAGCAATAACATTAAAAAAAAAAGATTCCACCCTTCCCAGGAGAGTGGTTGCTTTATCTCCTAAACTCTTGACTCTGTGTGGATCAAGAGGAGAACGATGATTTCGTTACCTTATTTTATTGTCCAGTGAACTTCATACAAGATCAGCTATTTGAAGGCACTTGTTTTGACAGTACGAGTAATAGCAATTTGCTGAATTTTCAAGGCTCCAAGTTTTCCTTCACCAAAGGGTGGTCTTCGCTACCTTTCTTTGATTGGTGTCCAATTCCTGAAAGCTGCTGCATTTTTGAAGGTGGAATATCTCAGCAGCTGGCACTTCAGAATTAAGAGCTCTGTGGTTTTTTAACCAAAAGATGTGAAAAATGCTACATTCCTTTGTTTTCCCCCTCGTTTTCTTTGTTACGATCTGTCTCTGAGATGACTTGCCACTGTCCTTTTTCATTAAATAATCTACTGAGCCAAGACATTATTCAGCCAAACATAGGTGCCAACGAAAACTGAGTCACATACACAATGCAATGAATCATTTGAGGTTCAGCTGAGACCTTGGTCTTTAAAGCTTACAGCTGACACATATGATTGTCCAGCACAATGACATGTTTTGCTGTGGTTTGTGTTCAAGGGTGCTTACACTCTGTATCAGAACAATAATATTTAGAGGACTCGCACTGTTCTGTATAAGGGAAATCCAGACTAACACAGGTTTGAATGCTGTTTTCTTAACCCAAATCTGCTGTATGTACTTGGAGCCTTCACAAGTCTACACTGGAAATGTAACTAGGTTAAAATGTGACCATGTACTGCCTGAGAGGCTTTGCGGGACCAGAAAGGGGATGATTCAGCCAGCAGTGCAGGCACTGGACCTGGGGTTTTTAAGGCAACTGAGCTTGAGGGTCCAGGTACTCAGGAGGGGAGACAGGAGGCAGGAGGTGGATTCCCAAACTATGGCAGAGAATCAAATACCGACTGAGACCAGAAACCTGGAAGCACCTGTATCTGCTTCTAAAGGAACCAAGATTTGTGGGCTGTATGCATCTGGGCAAGAAAACTCTGCTTGACTTTGTAGAATTTGCCTTTGAGGAGTTATTAAGCAAACTGCTGACAAGTTATGCTGGATTGTTTAGGTTTTGTTTTTGTTGTCTGCACCCTGCCTGGAATTAGGAGCAGCCAGCCAGGCAGATGCATGTCAAAGGTGATGCCAAAGCCTGTCTGTACCATACAGCAAAGCCAAAGATACAGCACTTTGTGAGGGCATGGCTCAGTTAACAGAGGTGGAGGGACTTTATTAGTAGGATGCTCCATCACAGCTGATAAACCCTGCTTTTCTTCAGAACCAGCCCTTCTAGGCATGAGGTTGTGCTGCTTCACAAGGATATTTCCTTACAAAGATATTGTGCAGGAAAATATGCCCTTGAATATCCACAGAAAAATATTTGTCTCTGATGTTGTTCCTAATTCCAGGTAAAACTGATTAAATCAGATTTAAGGTCAAGTGTGTGACAAACGGACATTGTAAAAGTAGCTGCTAGGGTACATCAGCCATCCTTGTCATGCTGTGAAATGCAGTCTGCTATCCCCTTTCCTCCTCCCTCTTTTCTTTGGCACGGGCCTGGAGATTGCTCAACCTTTATGCAGTCTGGAGCACAAACTTCTGCAGGAGTGGTCTCCAGTACAGTAATGAGAAAAATCATCTGCAGCCAGGATAGACAGAAATGTGTACACTCTCTTCTCAGCCATTTCAAGACCATGTAAGAATCAGAATGACAAACCTGGAGATGCCATCAAACATGAGTTTGTGGTAAACACATACTTTCTGAATGAACTGGAGAAGTTACAGGAATCCTTTTTGCCCTTATGACAAATTCCCAAAATGGGAAGGAGGGGAGTGAGAAATTTTGAGTTTAAATTTTTCAATTATTCCTGAAAACAGGAATTGCTTTTTTTTAAAATAAAACATGCTGACACATGAACCATCACCCCCACCCCAACCTGGTCTCTTTTTTTCCTTTCAGACTGTGCAAGCTCAGCTTTATATGTACAGCAGGACACATGCTGCAGATAGAAAAAGCCATTGCAAAGAAATACTGATTCGCAAACTGCCTGTACTAGCTATGGCAACATGGATTCAGCTTGGGTGAATTAGGTTTTATTTTGGCACTTTTATGACAGTAATGGAGTTACATTGTGTGTTCCAGTTAGGCCAATTTTCCCTGTATGTACTCAGTTGCAGACCTTACTTGTCATCAAGGCCCTTTCTTCTGGCCCAGTCCTGACAGTTTTCCACTGTATTTTTCCCTTGGTCCTTGTGTATACCTGACTTGGTTGGAAAGCCCCAGTGCTGGTCAGAAAGATGTCAGTGGAGAAATGCCTACTGCCTTCATAAACACCATTAGGGCTATGGGGCTTTTTTGAATTCAGAATTTCCATTATCTTTCCTGCTGGATTTGGACCCCACAAAACTGTAAAATCCTCATAGTGACTTCCAGTTCTAGCCCAATTATTTGTTAAGTGCTATTTGTTAAGAAGTCATCTGGCCTTGATTTAAAGGCTGGGAAATTAATTTAAACTGAGGGAGAATTTCCACAACTGACAAATTCCATCAAACTGATTGGGCTCAATCTGATTAAAACAACACTTTTGAATTTGTTTGACATAATATTTATTCTTCTGAGGAGTGAGGGAGGAACGAACAGACTCTTTTTTGAAATTTTGTCTTGAAACTATGGTTTTGTACTGCTAAGTTTTATTATAATTACTTATTATGTTGGGAGTCAGCCACTAATTCAATATAAACTTAATGTAATGGGAGTTTCAAATATGTTCAAAGTGAGGTTCTTAAATACTAGTCTAAACTCATTATGAGCATGAACTGACATGGAGTTATAGCTGTGTGAGTTCAAAAATAAATTAAGCTAATAAATGAAGTGTGGGAATTAAATGGCACAACCTGACTCAGTTTTCATTCATTCTTTTCTTCATTAGTCTCGCTGCATATATCTCTCCCTCTGAGTAGGTGCAGAGTGTACGATAGGTCTGGTAGCACACAGAGATCAGAGCAGTGACTGGGACTCTGCTGTCCCTCAGGAAGGTCACAGGACTATATAATGGCTCTGTCCAATGGGAAGTCTGACAAGAAAATGTATCTCAGCAAATTCAGGTTTCAGCACCAGATTCCAAACCTCAGTAATTCAGAAGCCATCCTGTGCAATGCAATGATCAGGGTAAAAAGGGTAACAGCAAACACAAGGCTTCAAAGTTGCCCTGGGAGGTGGCAGAAGTAATTTACCTTTGTGGTGTCATCTGGTAGTCGCAATTGTCATACTTTTCTTCCCAAATTCCCCTTCCATAAATACAGAAGAGAAACAAAACCAATTTTGAGCTCACGTTGGAGGGTGTCATAGTGCTGAGCTCTGCAGTGATCTTGCTTTGAAGGACTCTCGTTTGTGTAGTGAGGACTTCTGGGACATCAGTCTTTTTGCTGCTCATCTGGCTGGGCATCAGAGTAAGCCCCAGCTGAACTCAACACAATGTGATGGTGTAAACTTAAAGAAAGTAAAAGGAGAAACAGGTTAGGAGTTAAGTACAGACACAGAAATGTCAGGATCCTGAACTCCCCAGACCTCAAGTAAAAAGTGTGCAGAACTGGCCTCTGGTTTCTCCACCCCTTCCAGGAACGATACACGCTCGGCTCTCTTGCCTCTGATGATGAGGTCTCCTTCCCTGTCCTTTTCTGAGAAATCGGAGAAGCAGGCAATAAGGAATCTCTGCCTGCTGTAGCACATTACAGAACCAGCGTATTTTATTTTTCTGGTGTGGAAACATCATTAAAAGGCATTTTTCTTGTAATTGATTGGGGTAGTGTTTTACTCATGTCTAGATCTGACTTCCTGAGCAGAAGCTGTACTTTACAGAGAGCCCTACATTTAAGCTTAGAAAAAAATTAAAGGGGTCAGGAAAATATTCTCTCCTTTAGCTTCTAAAAAATATAATATTTTCTGTATTTTTTTATTTTGGCAAAGACTGCAGTGCATGCCAGCCAACAAGTAAGTAAAATACAGTCAAAGACTGCCCTTGTCCACATGTTTAAAATGGACTACCAAAAATGCATCATTTTTTCCAACATTTTTGTTGGGTGGAGTGTGGAAGGTGATTCCCCCTTCACACCCTTACATAAATATTTATACAGAACAGCTTTAGCTTAACCTGAAAGGAAAATTCTAAGAGTGCTTCAGAAAGCCTGTGGTAGGAAATAAAAACTTAAAACAATTTCCATAAATTGCTGGCTCTGAACATGATGTCGTGGGCTTGGCATACATTGTGGGTTTTGAGTCAAACAAACGGCCCTACAGAAACCCCTCAAGTTTTAGACTACATCTTCACAAACTGTCTCTGTTACTTATGAACCGCTGAAAAAGGAGAGAAGGAAAAGTTTTACGGGCTTGGGAGGGCACATTAAATAAGACTGCTGTCCCTTTCTACCTCCTCACTGAAAAGCAGTAGAATAGTGAAAGGATATCCTATCTAAGGAAAAAAAAAATGCATAGCATTGCAGACACAAAGGGGATGTAGAAAGGATCATAGGACAAGCACTTTTTTCCAAAAACATAAAAGTCTTTTGTAAAAAGATTAAAGGTCTGGATTTGCTTGGTTTGTTACAGTTGAACCAGCTGTGACAGTGCTCTCCCCTCCTAATCCAGCAAAGGAAAAAACCAGGGACAGGTCTAAATTCAGTACTTGAGGAATGGTACTCAGCTGAGTACTGAATTTAGACCTGTCCCTGGTTTTTCCCTTGCTGAGTTAGGTTCAGCCTCATAATTATAGAGTGACCCATTCCCAAGTGCCACAGTTAAAGGCTTCAATATCTTGTAAAGACAGAGCTGAAACTGAAAAACGATCTCAGCTGGCCTCCCTGCCCTGAATTTACCTTATTTTTACACTTCATGCTGTGGACCAGCACCGGTAATGTTGTCCCTCTTTGGGCTGCAACATGATGGCACGCGTTAGGTACATGCCCGGCATCACAGGCCTAGGTTTGTCTGTGTGCACTGGATACAGCCCTCCAGCTGCAGGTAACCCTTGAGACTCCCCTTCATCCTCCTTGCTGTGGTCCCCACTCACTCTGTCACAAAAACAGAAAGTCAAGACAAGACCACTTTTTGCAAGGAAGCAGAGGTGGCCTGTTCTACTCTTCCAGTTTCGTTTATAAAGGAAGGCTGCTGATTGCTTGGCTACCTACTTAAAATTATTTTGTCCTGGGCTGAAACTGAGGACACAAAGCTAATGCATTTTAACCTGACAGTGAGCAGAAACATTCTTTTAAAACAGTAAATTTTGTCTTTGTTGTGCAAGGGAACTGTTGTATTTCTCTGTATTTCCATAAGGCTTGCAGTACATGTGGGGAGACCAGAGATGTCCTCACGCTGACTTATCAATGGGCCTCCACTTCTGGTTAAGCATCTGAGAAGGTAACAAGTAAAGGAGTAAAGGCATCTCTTCTCATCCTGTCATCACCATTACAACTGAAGTTGTTGTTTTGCTGGTGGTCACATCAGGTGAACCCATGTCACTGAAGAGTTTGGTCAAAAAACTTTGTATGTCTAGGCCACCTGCAAATTTGATTTAAATACTATTTTGTATATTCAATATAGTGACAAGAAGTATTGTGCCAAGAATTAGAACACCAAGAATTACAATGCCTTATATAATTAAAGCAAAACTGTAGGAAAAGGTATGACAAAACCCACAGCTTTATGAGATGAGAGGTGTTGGTTTCTAGCATTCCGGTACATTACTCTTAATTGCACTGGTTTTGGATGAATGGGGAGGATTGGATAACGCCAGTTGCGCTCAGAATTCTCTGCTTGTGCTAATCTATAGGCAAGTACTACTTCGAAGTTATCTTGTTTGCTCTCCCTATTAGGAAACCACAGTTCAGCATATCTGCTACCAGTCAGGCCTAAATTGCTTTGTGTAATTAGCCAATTAGCTGCTGTTAGTGAGCCTTAAAGCACCTCTCCCTATCTGTGCTCTCTGTAAGCTACTTAAATACTTGGATGTTCATAACATTGTCCCCAAAGGAGCAACATCTTTTATTTTATTTGAAGGTTTCTGTTTAGCTGTTCTGTGTGGCCTGTGAAGCTGCACTGCAATTATCCTGAAAAATGAAACAACATCCCTCATTGTGATTCCTGGAGAAAGACTGAAGCGTGATGTTATACTGGAAGAGTTGTAAGGAGGTTATGTTTGGTTCAATATAGCTCATTAATATTACTTTTAGAGGACTTAAATCTTGAATACTTCATTTTCTTGCTCAAAAATCAATGAGCCATCCAGGACCTGGAGGAACATCTGATAGCAGTGATTGAGGAGAATAGTGTAACTCTGGGGCTATAGCTAAACAATTAGACTGTGCAACATGGTCCCTTGTAGGCTCAGACATCACGTGTCAGCCTTCTGTGTCCCACAGGGCTTTGCTGAAGGTGCCAGTCCCCATGTGAACAGAAGCGGTGGGTGTGCACAATGCATGTTTTCTGCTTGCACTCTTATCTCAAGGAGGTGATGGGCACTGGCTATACATCCCTGTTGGCCACACAAGCAAGTATTTGCAGAGAAGGGAATGGAAGGGGTGCGGCTACCTCTCTGGGCAATTAGCTGCTGTCCCATTGCCATGACAGCTATGTCTAGCCATAAAAAGCAGTGTCTTTCAGGTTCATCTACTAACTTTCTCCAAGCTGGGTAGCACTTACTCCTATGCATCAGGGCTAAAAGTCTGAGTAATTTGTGCAAGAAGATGGTTTGGTGGGGCAGAGATACCTCAAGAGTCCTTGTCTTAGTGTTGCTGAAATGCTCAGTTTGGTTTTTTTTCACTCAGTAAGTTAGGTCAACTTCAGAAAAAGAAACAAGGAAAAACACATACTGGTTTACATCTTTAATGCTTATAAATAGGCATTTACCAAATGGTCAGGGAATCTTTAAATAGCAGAACAAATATTAGAGCTTTATGACAAATCATTGCAACAAATTTTTACTAAAGAGTTCTGATTAATAACCATTACTTTGCATTTGGGAAATGTGGTAGATTTATTAATGTGGACTTTTAATCCCTGCCATGATGGAAATATTCAGCAGTGCTGTTCAGATGCTTGATCTCAGAGTTCTTGTTCATAAATCTAAGTCACATTTCCTGGATATAATTTTTACTCTGCTAAATACAGTTTAGGCAAAGACTTTTATAAAAGTCTTTGTGTTTTAGGATATGGCTTAGATGGAATTCTACTTCAGAGTTGGGCTGAAATGGTTACCTAATTTGTAATGGAAATGAAGTTTAAAAAACTATGCAAGAATAGATATGAGTTGCTAATTGGTCATGGCCTTGTCTTTCTATTGACATGTATAAATTTTTTCTCCATGTGCAGCCACAAGGGAGACTGTTATCATATGCATATAAATCACTATTTTGTGGGGTACAAGTTTTCACAATTTCTTCTGAAATATGATTTGAGCAGAGGCCTTTTCATATCATGTGCAGATGGGAGGCCGTGGTGTTTGTGGCTGCACACATAAGAAAGGGGCTGCCCCATCAGCAGCTTCAAACAAGGAAAGTCTTGTATGTATCTTGCATGCAGTGAGTGAAGTTTGACAAGTGTAGCTGTATGAGTCCCACAATCTCCTTTGTATTTTTGCTTTTCTCTCTTGCTTTCCCTTGTCTCCTTAGTGTTGAGTGACAGTCCTTCCAACTTTGCTCCCTTTTTCCTGATAGGGTATTTTTAGGAAAAAAAAGAAAAAAATAAGTTAAATCTTTGCAGCAAATCAGGTGATAGAGGAATTTTAAAGCAGGAATCTTGTATTGCAGGACAGATTGGGTGAGTGCCTTGAGTTATTTAATTTACATTTTTATTTATTTGATTTTGAGCATCTTGCAAATGTGGTTTGCTTGATTTCCTGCAGTTTGGATTAGGACTCACATCTCCGTCTCTGCAACTCCCAGGTTAGGCAGCTGCCTGTTCAAGGTGTTGCCTCTTCAGAAGCATGTTGTTGAGCGGTTCCTCTTCTAGGCATTGGGAGTGGGGTAAGGACAGCTAAATTCAGCATCAAGGATCTCAGCTGGGACCAGCATGCCTCCAAGGACATGCTGAAGCTCAGCGTTGCAATGCCCAGTTCGAAGTTGAACTGAGCACCAGTGTGCTCTCACACAGGCAGGGTGATGATGTGGGCTGCAGTGTCGTACTGACATGGCATAAACTGGTGGAAAGGGGTGACACACATGTATGCTTAGTTTGTGTATTGCAATATATTTTGCAATGCAGGCACTGACTCTTCCATGGGCTGCTGGCTGTGTTAATAGCCAAAAATACTTATTTTCAAGTTCAAGCAACAACAGGTGAGTTGATGTCCCCAGGTGATGTGAATCATGTTACAGTGACAGTATCCAAAGCAAACACATAGGTTTATATTGCGTATTTTATCTTATTTATTTGGTGACGAAGCTGTCTAAGAGCCCTTCTCTTCAGCATTTGATAGCTGATGTGTTTCTTGCTTCATTGATGCAGTAACTGTAAGTTGGATATGGGGGACTGAGTTTCCCAATTAGAGGGTGTTGTGGTGTATCTGTTCCCATGCTGCGCACTTACCTGCCTGGGGCAGCAGAACTCATGTGGAAGTGTCCTGATCCCCATGTGACTTTCCATCCCTAGTTTCTCAGCTGTTAGTTTAACATTATATGGGATAATTAATTTTTTTTAATTAAAAAGGCCTAGTAGCATTTCAGAAGTGAAGACAATCCAAATACAAATTTGCGTTATTAGTTATATTGATCTCATGTGTTTCTGAAATTAGTTCTATTATATGTGTTACTTAAAAATCTGGTAGTTTGTGAGAAATTAAAAATTCCCTATAAAAAGCCTGATTGAACTCCATGTATAGTTAACCTTGCATGACTGATTACTGCTGCAGCTTACATGTACCTGAGAAAAGCCTTTTTAAGGAATATATCATAGAATTGGCTGAAAATTATCAAGTTCATTTGTATTGTAGATCAGTGGGGAAACTTCAGTGTTGAAAAATGCATTAGAAAAATGAACACAAATTTAGGTAATGTTAACTGTGATTGAGAAGAAACAGTGTTCTTTTGTAGAGTTTCTTTTTTTAGGGTTTATGTACAAAGTATTTTCCTTTTGCCAGAGAAGATCAAGACTTATATGTTATCTTTAGAAATTTTTAAACATAGATACAATTTTTCTGGAGGTATTCAGCCTTGAAAGGCATGTTTTAAAAATCAGAAAGCAGACTTTCCTGATGCAATCCTTGATGCACTACTTTCATGATAATTATCTTTGAGATAATTTGATGTTTGGAAAATCTGTGGGAATTGAAAACCTTTTCATAACTGTGTTTCTAGCTGAGGCTATTCTTGTGCATTAGGATATCACGTCTTGGAGCAATAAAGGTGAACATGTTACTACAGAACAAAGACACAGAGAAATGAAAAGAAGGGTTAAAAATATCCCAAATGTTAGTTTTGTGCTGAGTACTGTATTTTTCAGAAACATCCCAAGAAACTCCCTTGAGACAAGCTGATGCAGTATAGCTCAGCTGTACTTGATTGCAGTCAGTAACAGCATAAAATCTATTTTAACTGGCTTTTCACACAAGCAACACTTGGTGCATGCTAATAATGCTGTGCTGCTTTGATAACTAAACAAAGAAATGTATTGTTAATTTTCTGTAATGAATGGACAGGAACCAGATTACCTGGATCTTTTGGAGCTGATTAGTATATAACGACTTGGTGAAAACAGTATGATTGCAGTTTAGTACTGTCAGGTTGGGACACAGTCTGATGAACCTGAAAGCTACTCTCAAATTTCATTTTTGTATTGTCATTTTAACAGGCAGTTTTAAACAGTTTTAAAACATATATTTTGAAACTGCCTAGCTCTGAGTATGTGTTTGGGAGCTCTTTGGTTTGATACCCAGCTTAGGAGAGGTTAGGCAAAGCAGGCTGCATCCTTTGTTCATGTCTGTTTACTTTGAAGTACACTCAGTCTCCAGGACTGACCCCAACGCTACCACCATATTTCAACCCCGATACATCCCTACAAGAGAGCTTGCAAATAAGGAGAGTGGGTTTTTGAGGACAATCTTGTGATCACCCTCCAAAGTGCTTGCACTGGAGTAACTGGCTCACCAGTTTGTACCATCTGATGCTTCAGCACAGACCACTGGCAAACAGTCCTTCCACTCCAACCCTTCTACTCGGCATGAAAGACCCAGAGCAGAAGGGAGGATCCAGCATGTGTCTCCATCTGGGCTCACCATTCAAACACAACAATGCATATTAAGTTTGTTCTTTTTATGAAATTTAGAAAAGAAAATATTAATTTCTGTATGCAGAGCTCTTGTGGGTGTAAAGATACATGTCAAGCCAAAACCCTCCATAAGCCTCACTGGGCATGATGGCAGCCTTACTGGCTCCACAAGGAGCTGGAGGAGATCTGTATTAAAAGTGGTCTGTATCCAACGCTTCTGGTGGCTGAGACCTAACGCTGTTATGAAATATCATTGGGCCATTACCCCTGTGGCCACATGCTTGTAAACAGCACTCCAAGACGTCCATCTGTGCTATGCCTTCATTGGCAAGTAATTCAATGCAACAGGATTGGTTCAGTAGGTTGAAGCAGTTAGTGCTGAGATCCCTACATCTGCATAGTGTGAGTTATAGGGCTTTTCTTCCATCAGGCTAGAAGTTAGTTCAGGACTTGAAACAAAAATCCACACTATAGATGTGGGTTGAAGATATCTGAAGGATCGAGGATTCATTCAGACCCTTATTTCCCCTTATGACTAGGATGCATTTGATGTCCACCTCAGCTTAAGCTTCCAATTTAGTTTCCTCCAAAGGTAACCTATTTCATGCACACCAGAATTACTCTGTAAAACAAGCCAGAGGACAAGAAGTGGAGATGATCAGAAGATACACTTCAGAACCACATAGCTGACTTCAATTAATTGCACTGATTTTTTTTAATGTACATGCAGTCATATACAGCTGTGACCTTCACCTGTGTGCAGGGCATTCAAACTGCCATCTAACTAAAGAAAACATTGTTATTTTCACAATATTCACAAACACTTAGCTAGCAGATGTTTAAGTTCAAGGAAGGGCTAAGCAGGGTCAAGTGAGCAGTTTAAGTATTTCTTCCACCAGAGACCATTAATAGCACTAATATGAAAGTCAACATGATAAAAACTGCCTGAGCATGTGGGACACCCTTGTATGCAAGTAAGTGTCCCGATCTCTGATGTTAGCTCACAGAACCTTACTAAATGGGCTTATTGGGGCATTACACAGGAGATCTCTCCTCATCTATAAGCAGAGTGAATTCAGAGCTCCTGTCAGCTGTGCCATTTGCATTGTTACCCTTCCCACAGTGCAAGCACCCTGTTGTGTTATCTGATGGGTATTCCCATCCCTGCTCTCTTTCTTGAGGCTGGAGCAAGGTGCAGGGTGGAGAATGAAGTGGCATGAAGGCAATCAGCATGGGGCTATGCTGGAGCTGCAAGGACCTGGGTCTGCTGGCAACCCTTCAACAGAAGGAAGCAGTGTCACTCTCTGAGACCAGGAACTGTGAAATTACATGTTACTATTTCTTTGTTTTTCATACTTCAGTATCATTATTAGGATATTACTGTCACCCACTGTTCTTAGTTTGTTGTATTCTTAGTTTGTTAACTTCTTCCTTCATCCTTTTCCTCTGTTGTTTTTGTGTGTGTGTGTGGTTTTTTGGGGTGGTGGTTTTCTTGTTAATTTTCTTTTAATTGCTGGTGAAAATAAAAACGTCCAAATCAGGAGTGCTAACAAAAAACTAAAACTTCCAAAAAACCACCCCTCAAGTCAAGAAAAAGCATAGTCCCTGATGACTTATGTTTGGTCACACAAAATATAAATTCATTTTATGTTGGGATTTTGAAGTTTGTCATTGTAAGAAGCAACCACTGATTCAAAAGCCAGTTCTGCTGAAAAGAAGACTTCTTAATTTATTTATCTTGTGTTTGAGCTGGAGTGTCAAAATTTTGAAATCTTATCTTTTTCTACATAAAAGAAAAACAGAAACTTATATTTCTTTTAGCTATTAAAGAAATCAGGACTAAAATATGTCGAATGCAAATGGCATCCTAAGTACAGTGAACAATAAATAGCATAGGAAGTAAGGAGGGGAAATGTCTTACAATATATCTTTTTAATAAAGGATAAAACCCAAACTGCTATTATTCAACTAGTATCAAGGCATCACATTTTGGTTTTGTTTGCTGGCCTTTAAAAAGAAAACCAAAGAATTCATTAAATACCCACTGGACACATTGGAAAATATACTAGTGCATAATTCATTACCTGAGTCCCATGTTAGGGCTGTTGTTATTAGTCAAACAATTGCTTTCCTCTGGCACAATATTGAAAATAGATGGACTTTACATTTTACCCTGTTGTGGCTTTATGGATTGAGATATTCTCAGACAAAAAGGGGAAAATATTAGAATCAAAGGACTTCTAATGAGAATTTCCTACTTCCAGTTTGAGGCTTGATGAAGAAAAAGAAGAAATCCCTTCCAAACTCTTGGTCTACCATTAATTTATTGAGTTGTTTTTTTAAATTATATATTTAAACCTGTGGCTTAATAATTATTGGGCAAATATAACAAAGGCAAACTTAGTATGAAAGATCAAGAGCTGAAGTATTGCTTTCTGTTGTCTTTCCTTTTTCCTCTTAATGAATTTTTCAGGTGACCACTGTTTTAAAGGGACCATGCCTATTCATGGCTTGGGAAGAGGAGTAATTATTTTTCACTAGTAATTATTAATTATTTTTCAGTAGTAATTAACTCTCATTAGTGTAACTTGCTTTTCTTTTAAAATTAAGACTATTCGTTGGGTTTGTATTTCTGTTTTGAAACCCAGAGGAATCTTGTTTCTTTTTATATAGTAAATTACCTTGCATTGGAATTTTACTGCTCTGCAACATATTTGTTCAACTTTTGTAACTGCTTCTGAAAAAGGGAGAAACTAGCTAACAAAGGTCTAAGATTCAACTTCTTAAAACCTTCAAGAAGAAAAACTAGCTGTTGTGGTTGAACAGAAAGCTGCTGGTATACTTTGTGAGTAAATGAGACAATGGCTAAAGAAAATGGCAACCTACTACTTCATTTACTAAGTCTTTAGGCAAAAATCTAGACATTTATGGTTTTGTGGTACTTCCATCAAGTCCTAAATCCAGTCATTTCCAAACACAAAGGCAGTGTCTTTATTTTGAATAGTGGGATATCATTCAACAGAAACTGCTACTATTAATGAAAATCCTAATTATTGAGGGACTTTTTGTACCAAGGGCAGTTTTAATTTTGTGCTTAATGTTGTAAAGTGTTTTAAATTTGTTTTAACTAAATTGTTAGAAAATAAAGTATGTTCATCTTAATCGTATATTAATGATAACACAGATTTCCCTTATTCTGAGTGACAAGTTTCCCTAAGCTCTTTTTCATCTATTTTAAAACATAGCCAATATACTGAAAGCTTCTGGAAGATTAGTATTTCTCAGTGAAGTGGTGCAGTGTAGGTAACTTTCAGGGTTAAGTCTCTGGCACAGATCAAAAAAACAATGCAGAAATAGTGTGATTACAGAAGCTGAAATACAGGCCCAGTGCTTTGAATAACTAATTCCTTGCCTGACAGTGGAAATCTTTCTTGTTGCACAATGCAAAGATTGATTTTTGTTAGTTTTTAATTTCTAAGGCCATAGGATTATATAAATAATTTCATAAATTTTCCCATACATGAAACTGTTCTACATCCAATTTCTAGTGATGCATATACAGTGTAACACCAACCATATTAAAAAAAAAAGCCTTCCTTATTTATGCTTTATTTTATTTTAGAAGATGGCAGAGAACACAACGAAGAAATTAGTATTTGCATTTCTACTTTCAAAATGCTTCAAAGAAGCGTAAAACAATGGCTTTGGAATACAGTTTTCTTTATTTTAATTGTAAATCATATTCACAGAGTAGCCTTTTTTTTTTTTCCCTTAGTCTTGTAATCACTTTGTTTACTATGGCAAAGTAAGTATTTTCATACCTTGAACTATTCCTTTCCTTTTTGTGTTTTCTGGGACAGAAGTAGAAGAATGGCCAGTCAATAAGGAGAAATCATCATATTGAAAAGAACAACATGATTTAATTGTTGTCAATTCATGGGCATTAAAATTCAGATACATTGTGAAATACAAGATAGTGACAGAGAACATTAATTGATTTTAATGATAGAATATTCTCTCATGAGCAGAAAATAGCACAGACTTTTATCCAGTTCTTAAGCTGCTTTTTAAAGTTTTTATCCAAGCACCTAGCTAGCTTAGTCAAAAATAAGAAAACATCCTGACATTTGACATTATAAGAGGAAATGGAGTCAGTAGCAGTAAAAATAAATATAATTCGTGTCTTTTTGCCTATTCGTGCCCACTTCTCAGGTAATTGTACACTTTTAATGGTTTTTATACCTGCTTACATTAGAACTAATTATTTTTTCATACAAACATATTTTCATCAAACTATCCAATTAACTGTATCTGTTATAATAATACATAATGTTGTGTATATCACTGCACAGATCTACATCTAGCCTGATCCCAAATTAGACTACTGGGCTCTTCATAAGTAACACGACAAATGTAAATTCACATACTGTGACTCCATTACATGAACATATGATTCCTAGCAAGCAATATCTTCAATGCGAACTTACAGGCATAACTGAATGATACATTTGGCCATCTGTGATCGTATGACAGCTCAGTGTCTCTCTGGAGACCTAATTCTTTGTTGCCCTGTGGCTTCTTCATGCTTCCAAGCTGGGAGCCCAGAGGCTTTCCCTGGAGCTGAGGGATCACCTGGGTGGTGCAGAGCCTGCTCAGCCACCAGCCCAGGGTATGGGTGATGCACAAAGCAGGGGTGGGTTGGGGGATGCTACGCCTGGGCTGTCACAGTGGCAGCCCGGAGATAAGAACACAGAAGGCATAAGCTAGCGCAAGCCTGAGATTGCTGTGATTTAGGACCTGACCAGCCATCTCCAGAGCGTTGCAAAGTTGGTGAAAGGCTGAATTTGCCTTTCCCGCAGTGCCTTTGGTCTAGCAGTGAGGGCACTTTAGCCAGCCCCACGAGTGGGTTGGATGTGTACATTTTTTATGCAGGCAAAATATAATCCCCAATCCTGCAAAAAAGATGTGTCTGGGTGAAACCCTGTGAAGGGTTTCCCTGGAGAGGTAAAAAAAAAAAAAAAAAAAATAATCATGAGGGTCTCTTCACCTCTGTGCAATAGAAAAACCATGCAGCCTCCTCCAGATCTAGCAGATCTTTGGGGAGGATATAGCCAGCTGCATAAAAGGCTTCCCTCTTTACAGCAACTCTGGATCTAGCTGGGATAACAACTGGGATATTCCCTATAGCTTTTCCCATCCCACAACCTCCCTGTCCAAGCTTCAGAAAAGACTATGAAATAGCATCTTTTTTTTTTCCATGTTTCTGAAGGTTGGATAGGGTAATACCATATATTCCCCTTGGTCATGGTCCAGTCTTGCATACCCCATTCCTTATCCTGTACAGATATTTTCCATTTCTTTTTCCATTTCCATTTTTTCTCCAAAGGGTTCAGAAAAGGTTCTGAATGGCCTGAGAAAATGTGTGAAATGGACACTGATTTAAAAAATGGTTGTTGGGAAATGATTACATGGGTTTACGGGCTTGACCTATAATAAGTCTCTATTTATAGCTAAGTGATAGAATTTCAAGAAAATCCAACCCCTAGTGGATTAAAAAAAGGGAGGTGGGGGTGGTTGGCACTGAGATTGCTTTATCTGTATAGTATGAGCAAATATCCACAGTGGATACAAATATCCTCAGAAGGATGGAAATTTGCCTCTGAGCTTTATGGGAACAAACTCCAACAAAGCACTTCTTGCACTATGGTATCTTTCCACTACAATCCTACCATATATTGCTCCTGGTTTGTTCACAAAGTTTTAAAACAGGACCACAACCACTCCAGGGAAGAGATTTATTTACTCATGTCCATGGGAAAATAACTACACCAAACCGTGAAAGTATACCAGTTGTGTCCTAGTTGGATAAATACTGCTATATCTCATTTAGATATGGAAAAAATGGGAAGCTATAAAACTTTGCCTAATACAAATATTGGTCCTCTGAAATCTTCATAGTCAGCAAGCATAGAGTAGGAAAGAGTTCTCCATTTTTAAGTGGTAGAACTAATACTGGGTAGAGAATGTCAGAACTGCCTAAAAGATTACTCAAGACAGATATTTTTAATCAGTCCTCTTTTTAATCAGGCCTCTGTTTTTTGGATATCCAGCTTGAGACACCATAAGTGGAGTAAATATTCAGAAAGCCTTGAGCACCCACTGTCTGAAAAACTGGTTGCATTAAGGTATCTGAAGATGAGCACCAAGAATTGCTGCATCCAAAACAAGTTTAGATCAGAAATCCAAATTCCCTCAAATTGGTATTTAGGGAGGACCTAGTGCTTTAGGCAGCTCTGAATATCTTAGGCACCGTGCACAGTGCATATTTTTCTCTGACACTGGCAGATATAGGTAAACATCTTCTACCTAGACCACTGCAGATTTAGTGAAAAGAAGTGTTTCAATAGTTATTTTCTGTCAAATCTAAGGAGGATTAACTAAATAATTCAGGGCTAGTGATACTATTTTCCACTGATAGTTTAAAAAACAGATGTACTTTTTAGATACAAATAAGATGTAAGGAAGTGTTTTTTTCTCTTCTAAACCTTAAGAGCTGGTTTCAAATTTTATTTAATAATCTTGTTTTAAGACTTCATAATTTTAATGTTTTTTTTTCTAATTTTGTTTCTTGTGTTATGTAAATAGGTAAGAAATATTAAATATTGTAATGTTCTTTCATTAAGACAATAACATTTCAAAGGCTAATGTAAAATCAAGCTGCTAAAGTTTACAATTTCTCTGTCCAGCAGTTCATTTATACAACTGCCCTGAGTAGATGCTAAATGCTGCTTAGCAAATGGCCTTTAAGAGTTTAAAAACAACTCAGTAAAGCTACTCAAAGGTAATACAACACTTCTCAGGCATCTTTAATTGGAGATAAGAAGAAAACAGGGCTTTCTCATTAGTTAATTATTCACTCTCTTATCAATGTTTTATACACAAAAAAACCCACAATTGAAATGTTCAGGAGAATTAATTGTGCTTGTTCCTATGCATGGGACCATGAGCTTATTTTTCAGAAAGGCAAGATTTTAGATTGTAAAACTAGTCCTATATTTGTGGACTGTTTTACCTGCTTTTATTAAACTCTGTGTAGTTCCCATGTGAAACCAGTGAAAACAGTTATTTTCTAACCTACATTTTTGTGAGGTTTTTTGCAAAACCTCACTGATCCCCTTTAACAAAAAGATTATCTTATTTCAAAATTCCTGATATAATCAATTTGCAGTATTTCTCAAACTGCTACAAATATGTAAAATCTGTGCTTTTAAAAGCTTCTGCTTTGAGTAGCCTTACATTCCATAATTGTGCCCTAGCAATCATCAAGCTCTATTGCATGCCTCATTCATGAAAAGTATATTTTGTTGGGATGATGTAGCTTAAAGAATTTGGCTCTAAAAATTCCTTACCTAGAGCTTCCATTAAATTATATTAATTTAAAATATCTATGGAATGATACTTTTACAAAAATACTAAAACAACAACAACAACAAAAAAGTTAATGGTTTGGATTTATGCAAATGAATCTTTACAGTAAGTAAAAAAGGTTTATCACAGTTTTGGTAACTTGCATGAGTTCATATCAAAAAGAAATCTTTCACATGTTCTTAATGAATTTAAAACTTTTGTGCTCTAGGTATTTTCAGTTGTATGCTCTGAAACAGTAGACACCATACAGCTTGTGCTTTTTATCAGGGAAGCCTACAAAGCGAACTGCTGCTTCGTTAGGACTGCAGCGTTTCCTTGGCCTGGAGATTGGGTAGCGGACACTGCCATCAGCCAGCCAGCCAGCATCGCAGCGGTCATACCCCAGGAGCTTCCAGGCGGCAAATATCTGGCCAACTTTAGCAATCTGAGCTCCATCCTTCAAGCACGCCTGAACAGCTTCATCGTAGGTCAGCTTGGTTGGGTGAATTAGGTAGTAAAAACGACCTAGTAAGAGAAAGAAGGAAAAAGGGTCATTAGCAACATGATTAAGACGATGTGATAATATAATGGAGACTTTTGAGAAGAAATTGAGATTTTCCACTGCAGAATCATATCAAACAGCTGTTGATTTGGGACTGCAGTTTGGATGTAGTGCTGTTAAAAAAAACCTTAATTTTTTGTATGGTGAGTTGATAAATATCAGGAGTTAAAAAAAAAAAAGAAAAAAGAAAAGCCAGGTAGAGAAAATAGAAAAAAACCCCTATTTGAACAACAAAAGTGGTGCTATATTTATTTCTGCTAATTTAGCACAGAATGGCCTCCCCACCACCACTTGTATTCAGTGGTAACTGAACTGTTGCAATGTATTTTTGTCCTCAGAGGCAGAAAAACAGGAAGAAAAAGATCAGGGGAGAGGGATGATGGAAGACACCCTGGGATTCTGAGGAGGGCCCCTGTTGTGCATCTAACTTTATGGTGCCAGATGCATTTACCAGCAAGGTGACAATGACAATCTAGTGAAACATCTGAGGAACCCTGTAGATTTCAGGCAAAGCAGATCTCATACAGCTGTAGCTTACTGTCAGAGAAGGATATCAGTTAAATGTCCAAAACAGTTCACTTCTACATTATGCTCCCAGCATTAGCTTGAAACCCTTACAAGTTTTCCTCTCAGAAGCATGGCATAGCAAGATCTGGCCTTTGATACCATTTGAGTGAGGGTGGCTGGAGGTAACACATGCAGGTTTACTCTCTGACAAGGCGATGACCTTGTTTCTGATTAAGTACAAGCACAATTTATTTATTTATTTATTTATTTATTTATTTATTTATTTATTTATTTTTTAAGAAAGCCGAAATATTGCACAGCTTCTCAGAAGCAGAGTTTGAGCCTGTGGTAGATCAAAACCATGCCTGTCTCAAGTCTTCATTAGCAGTGTCAAAACCACGTGCAGCAGTTCTGCAGCTCTGTTTCTCTTTAGACATCAAAGGGTATATCCTCACCGTAAGATGGCATTGAACTGATAGTGCTGCTAAGAAAAATGTGCCTCCGTCTCAAAGTAATGAAAACATATGCCAGCTAGTAAAGCTCCAAAAGGAAGTCTCCTCTACTAATCCATAAGCAGCAATACTACTAACGTTAATTTCGTTTATCAAGGCAATATAAATTAATTGTAAGCCTTTAATTCATTATACTTAGGGTTATTTATCATCACTGATTTGACAATTAACCAAGTGTGAGGTAGAAATGGATTGCAGAGGAATTGTGTTTATGTGAAGGAATAATAATTTCCAAATAAATTCACAAGTTTTCAATCTGACTGTCCTGTAAGAGGCAAGTTAGATGAAAAACAAAAGAATTTATTCATGTGGGGATCTTCTAATTCCAGAGGACACTCTTTACCTCTTAAATAACATAAAAATGTACTCCAGAATAATATCCTTTTTCTTCCTTATAAAAGAAAGGTGAACGCACAAACAGAATTCTGCTCAGTTTCAGATTACTTGCTTGGTGAAGAAAAAGCAGTGAGTAAGACGAAGAGTTACATCAGCTCCACATCCCTGAAAAAAACATTTGGCTTTTTTTCTAAGTAAGTGAAGAAATGTCAGGTCAGATGACAATATAAATATAACTGAATTACCTTCGTATGAAGGTTGGAAATTGCATACTGTGACAAGAACATATTTTAAAAAAAGGCATTTACTATGCAGCTGTGGTGAAGAAACTTTTAAAAAATTACATTACTGTCAGAGACATTATCTACAGTACTTCCGCAGAAAACTCATGAGAGTAGATAATCTACCCCTTTGTAAAATGCTTGCTTAAGTCCATTTCAGCAAGTTGAGAGCATTTACAAAGTGTTGCTAAAGGAATGTTTATCAAGTGGAAACCTGTTTCTACTATGTTATTAACAGGTTTCCCCAAAGCAAACAGGGTTTCAGACTTAGGGGAACAGGGATTTGGACTGATAGTATGTAAACTTCACCCAGCTTATTAGGTGCTCTTCAAACCATATGTCAAAGGAATGTAATTTCCTCAGGCTTTGCGGTAAGGTCAGGCTTTTGACATATGACATCAATAATAAAAGCACCTATACTCCGCCCCTTCCTTAAATGGGAGAACTTTAATAGTAAACCCCACAGGGATGCAAAGTGTATCCAAAATGTCTGATTAAATAAAATTCTGTTAATAAACTCAGTATAGCTTTGCTGGTTTTCCGCTGCTAATAGGTTGGAAGGATTCCTAACTCTTCAATCTTAGTATTTATTGATTTATGTGAAAGGAGAGGGAGGCATTAACTGTCTCTAATGAATATCTGATAGTTGGGTCACTCCTACAGAGGATGGGCGTGCTTGATTTGACTTTTCACATCCAAATCATGGGGCAGAGAGTTTATGCAAACCTCTACTCTGCTCTTGTGAGACCCCACCTGGAGTATTGCATCCAGCCCTGGAGTCCCCAACATAAGAAGGACATGGACCTGCTGGAGAGAGTCCAGAGGAGGGCCACAAGGTGATCAAGTGGCTGGAGCACCTCTCGTATGAGGTCAGGCTGAGATAATTGGGGTGGTTCAGCCTGGAGAAGAGAAGAGAAGGCTCCAGGGAGACCTTATAGCAGCCTTCCAGTACCTAAAGGGACCTGCAAGGAAGCTGGAGAGGGACTTTTTGCAAGGGCCTGTTAGGGAAAGGACAAGGGGTAATGGCTTTGAACTGAAAGAGGGTAGATTTAGATGAGATGTTAAGGAAGAAGCTCTTCACTGTGGG
>JANZLQ010000079.1:7043067-7080853 GCA_026212715.1 Elanus axillaris | reverse complement strand
TGCCCAGAGAGGCTGTGGCTGCCCCATCCCCGGCAGTGTTCAAGGCCAGGTTGGATGGGACTTTGAGCAACCTGGTCTAGTGGAAGGTGTTCCTGCCCATGGCAGGGGCGTTGGAACTAGATGATCTTTAATGTCTCTTCCAGCCCCAAACATTCTATGATTCTAATCATACCCCATCTATAACAGCTATTTTAATCAAAGCTCAGCTCTAAATTGAGAGATGGGCCATCAACTTCAGAGGCACAGAATACCAGTACCACCCCATTCACTATTAATGCAACACCTTCAAAAGAGGGTTCTTGGCAGAGTGCTGAGAGAGGTTGCCTACACGTGCAGCCAGCCATCGAGCATCTATGCACGTGGGCTCAGCCCTAAGACTACTCCCAACAGCTTATTGGTTTGCTGGGGCAGCCTCCTACTCAGTCTCGTGTCTTCAGTGCTGTGCAGGGGCAGCTGAGCAGCAAACTCGTCTTGGTGGGTGGCAGCACACATATGAGAAATGCTGAGTACAGGACTGCCTTTGCAGCCAGCGATCGACACCTATGCCAAAAAGCTTATATGGTTACAGAAATCAGTTAAGTAGTTTTAGTCTGTAAAACTGCTCTAATTTGTCGTTTCATATGGCCATAAAAGGCAATCTCAGCAACTAGTGCAGTATACCTCTAGCTTTGCACAACATGTAGACCCTATCATCTGTTCAGCAGACTCAGTTCAGTATTTCTTATAGCAATACTAAATGGTTGAGTGAGGCCACTGTTCCTCAAAACTGAAGAACTTGTTAAAAATTTGTGCAAAGTGAGACACTTTCCATTCCTTTAATTATAAGGTCCTGATAAGTAGTTTGGTATCCGGTGGTCATCTCAGGTAACTGATTTTGAATTGCCCTGATTTCAGCAGTGACTCCAGTGACTCAGAATCAACCCCTACTAAGAAGGGTATGTAATTTTATTTTGGGTGGGTTTCTTTCTCTTTTTGGAAAAATGGCTACATGTTCCCAGTAAAATATTCTGAAATGCTCAAAGGGTGGAAGTGGTTATCTTACCACATGGATTACTGTAACAAACAGGTGGTTCACAGCTGCACTTTTAACATGATCCCTAAAATTAATTATTTGTATTTTTAACTTTGTTAACATGAGATTTTTACTCGATTCTGCTAGAGCTGACAACAAATAAGTTATGCACTGTGGTTCTGTGCGCAAAGTGTATAATAAAATGCTCTTTAATGAGCAGAAAGTGTGATACAGGCTCTACTTATGTCTTTTTTTCCTTTGAAAATCCTTAATTATAGAGGAGCAGATAGATATGTTTATGTTTAGCTCACTTAACACTTTTCAGTGCAAAAGATTCCTATGGTTTTTCCTTCAAGAAACTCACTGTTCTCCTTCAGAAGCCCTTTGAAATTAAGCAAAGAATAACCACTCAGCTCTACCATTATATATTCTTTGTCCTATGCCTTTTGGGTTCTGTGGGGAAGACTACAACAAAAGGATTAATCTACATTTATTCCTCCAAATTGGTGTATAAAAGCCCAAACTGACCTTCTAGAGGGAATGTACGGAAGAGGAGCATGCCCATTCCTTGAGGTAGGGCAGGGAGAGAAACTGGGGTGGTCTGCAACCCTTGCAAACCTCTTGATTGTGGCAGGTTGTTCCCACAGCATGGGGCAGGAGCCTTTAACTTTTCTAAAGAGAACATGGACTAAAGTGGCTCCTACTGTGAAGGAAAAGTGATGGAGAAATGGGCTGTGAGGGAGTTGAGCTGAGCCATCAGACATCAGGAAATTCCAAAATGGAATTTCCAAATTTAAGTTAGAAAATTCCCACTTGTGTCTATTAATTGCCTATTGCCTTTGTCAACACAAGGGGTGTAAATGCAAGTTGGGAAACATGTTGCTATTCAATAGTTATTTCTATGCAGGCAGAAAAATTATGTTATTTTACAATATTTTGTTGGATTTGATGGATAGCATTATGCTAATGTTACACTTTGTATTGTTTTAAGAAGCATCACTATGCATTCTTATAAACTGGTAAATTGCTGGTACTACCATATACAAAGTGTATGAAACATTTTCAGCTTTTTGCCTTTGCCTGCACAGACGCAAAACTTGAACACTTCTATGAACCAACAGAAAGATTTGAGTCTAAAGCAGTTATACAGGCAGAACAAAATCTTCAAGTATTGCACTTACACTAAGAAAAGATGCTGTAGAGGGTAATTTCATAAAGTACTAAGATTATTTTATGTTGCATTGCATACAAAATTTGTTAAAATAATTTTCCTGTGCAGGTAACAGGAATGCATACAGAATTCTTCACTAATGGTATAACTCCCCCCTCCTTTTTTTATTAGTACTTTTTGGTGTATTCAGTTCATCACAGATGGGTTTCAACAGTTCCAGAGTAAAACCACTGAGCCTGGATTTGAACTCACTGCATTGATGATGACATTTTCAATTTTCACCTTAATGGCTGAATGTAAATTTGCTGCTCTATACCTTTCTTCTTCAGGTAAAAAAACCCAAAAGCTTTGCATGTATTTTAGACAAAGACTTTTTGCTTTGACTGCTTAACTATTTAAAATTGAGCCCCCCCCCCCCTCCCCCTTTTCTTATGATTCCTGAGATCATAATGTGTTTGGGTGACTTCTTTCCCTAAAAAGAACCCAACTAGCAGAAATTTAAACCTCACTCACCCCCTTTCTTCATAGCAGCTCCCACAACTGACATTCTTTAAGATTTTAAATTTTTTTTTGAGCATGCCTTATATTGCCCTAATCCTGGGGCCCTTGGCATTTTTCCAGCTCCCTTACATAACACTGAAGGCTTCTCTGTTTTGTACCATCAGTAGACGCCAGCAGTCACTGCCACTGCTGGAAATGCATGGTGTCCTAACCACTTCTCTTTTTTCCTTGGCTGTTCCTGAGCTGAGAGAATCAATACTGGGTGTTGCAGAAATAGCTTTTTACCCGTAGCCAATATCTGTGGCAATTACGACCTGGTGGCAAAATGGGTTATTATAAGCTTTTCCCTTTATAGTGAGAAAGCTAATGTATGCTGTTAAGCATACATAAGATCTCTGAAGCATTTAGCTGAAAATAGGAAGTTGGCATTTTGGGAGAGTGACTGGGTTTATTGTGGATATTAAGGTAAGCTTGGGACATGAATAGTGGAGAATATAGCAGGGATGTGTGAGGATATCGTAATCTGGTGAGTTGCTGGTTAAGGAAATGGATGCTGAAAGAAGCAGAAGTCCAGATTTTCTGCTGATACCTTGAGAGACTTAGATGACACCGAGTCACCAGGAACTAGAAAAGATGGTGCTCAGCTCTATATATCATCCTATTGCTGTGTAGTATTCTGTCTTGCAGGTCAGTTGAACAGACTCGCCAAGAATGAGATTAATTTTAGTGTCTTGTATTTGATTTTTCTACTACCTGTATACCTTATCATCACCTTAACTCATTCCTCTTTCTCTTGCTGTATCAATGCACAGACAATATTTATCTGTCAATACTTTTTTTTTTTCTTCAGAAATTATTTTTCTCTTTCCTAAGAGATACTGTCCAGCTACTAGCGTGGAAAAGGGTGGTTATTAGTGAACCATAGTCACAAAGTTTACACTGCAAGCATCATAAATAGTGCAGCTATCACATTTTCATTCTTTTTCCTTGTTTATTTAATTCCTTGGTGCTATTTCTATAATACAGGGTTCAATCTGCATATAAAAGATGAGCTTATATAGGATTTTGCCATGGATAAATGAAGCGAGTAAAAATGAGCCAGTATTTCATGGAATGATTCAGCATGATAAAAATCAGCTAAATTTTTCTTTCAGACTACATCCAACCTAATTTAATATTGCTGGTTGGAGGATTTGGGATTTTTTGAGATGGTGGAGCAGACTTAGCACTGGACCGTATCTTCTGAAAGAAAGACTTATGTTTATTTTTGGTGTGCTGTAGGACAAAAATGCTTCATTGTGGATAAGCAATCTGTGCATAAACAAAAAAGGCCATGCTCCTTGGTCTGGGTGGGCTGCAAGCCAAACATGTGCAAAGTTGCGTAGGAATTATCCACAAGTGTCATGCTATAGAGGACTGTAGACTCCTTTTGCACATGTTTCCTTGCAGCGTTCCTCTCATGTACAGCAAAATTTTTCAGCCACTAGATTAAACCTGAAATAATAGCAAACTGATATTAAGAAATTTCATACTGAAAGTAACATCTACTAACAGCAAAAAAGCTTGCAGATGCTAAAATAAGGTTTAGAGCAGACAAAGCTCAGAGCAAAAGTGAATGGTGTTTTGGTATGCATACTAAGATTAGGAATCTAAGTTATTAAGCATAAAAGCCAGAAATAGTTTTGCTGATAAGGAAGTATTAGTCATATTAGAACTCATATATGAGCAGGAGCTGCTTGACACAACAGCATAGATGAAGCGGTAGTCAGAATTTTGTTTTGGTGATACATTTAAGTTGTAAAATGTCATAATTATAATTGAATTCAACAGGAAATCTCAATTAATGAATCACAGGTTTCTTCATCACTTTAAGTAAAATAAACTGGGCATACGCCAGCACTAAAAAAGTACATATAAATTTTAATGGGGTGAAAGCAAAGATATTAGAAACTCCTGCCAATGCAAGTTCTGAGTTGTAAAAATGATCTACATGAACATGTGGCAAAGACAACCTTATTCTGCGCATGTGTCCTTGTAAATTCAACAGTAACATTTTCCAAGCCTAATGTAAGCTTTGACAAATCAAATATCACTTGCTGCCATCAGAGTGTCTTTCCTAAGTACAGAAACAATCATTTACAAGGTAGTGGTGAAGAAGGCTCTTACCATTGAAGTTCGAAGTGAAACAGAAAACATCATATCGGCTTTTATCTTTATCCCAGAACCCATAATTCCTGACCCCAGGCACTGTGTTCTTCCCTCCGCAGGGCTCCCTGGGCTTGGTGATAGGGTACTGCACGGAGCCGTCGCTGAGCCAGCCAGCGTTACACCAGTCCAGCCCTGACCTCCAGGCATCATAGAGCTGGTCAAAGGAGGCGATAACAGAGTCTTGGTCCAGACACGCTCGCTGAGCCTCATGGAAGTTTAAGTTGTAACGACCCAGCCGTGGAGAGTAAGGGAATACAACACCTGAAGGGGTAGAAAGAGGGTGAGTTACAGGACACTGAAAGAGCAGAAGAAAGTGAAACAGCATTTACAGTCACCAGAAGGAGAAATAGTTAACTGCATGATGTGTGTTGAACTGTTAAGTTGTTTTATTTCTGGGGAAAAATGCACTGTCAGCACATCAGCCATTACGTTTGAGAAGGGGATAGGGCTGCCGCCTTACCTACTCAGCTCCTCTCCCCATAACCTCATCCCTTTCCCAATGGGAACCATGCCAGATTTGCATGTTGGTCCCATCTGCAGCTTTCCTGTCCCCACTGGGATCTCACCTTCGTGCACTCTGAGAGTGCTTAAAGAGGAGCAGAGCCGGCTGAAATTTTGCAACTGCACAACAGAAAATTACGGTTTTATCAGCTGTAAGATCAATTTCTCATTTTAAAAAAGTAAATTAAACCCCAGCCTAGTTCTGGTTTTTGTGGGATGGGATTTGGGGATTTTCTGGCAATCATGTAGAAAGAAGAAATTGTAGTACAGATGCATATGAACTATTTCTTTTTACACATAGACATTAAAATGAAATGTTTTGATTGACATAAAAGAATGCTATGTTCTTTGCATGGACTCTTGGCAAGATTTCCTGAGAGGTTCAAGACAGTTGTTTTTTTGTTTGTTTGTTTGTTTTTTTATTTCACATTAACCTAGGAACAGGAAGGTATTTCATGCTTGGCTTAATAACAACATTTCAAGGCTAAACTGGTAGGAGGCATAATTTTAGTATCCTGAGGTCTTAAAGTAGGAAATCTATAGGAAAATAAAATCAGTGAAGTTGTGTGTGGTTTTAGGGAGACTTTTCTGCTACTTTCCAACATTTTTTTGGTGGTTTGTCACCACTCAAGGAGGGAGAGCTCCTCACAGAGGGCATCAGGGAGCATGGTTCCTTGAGCAGAAGACAGGTTTCCCCAATTGCAGATGGTGAGCCATGTAGCACACAACATGTAGCAATGCAAGATAGCGCTAGTAGGAAGCCGTGTGAGACACCTCCTTCCCTTGCTACTCCTATGGCTGCCAAAAGCGCCGCTCCCTTGACCAAAGGACACATGTTGGAGAGCCACTGCACAAAGGGCATGGACGTGCCAAACGCTTCCTTCCATCCCTGAGGACCGGCTGCAGGCTGTCCCAAAGACCTTTCTGTTGCTCATCACTGGTGATGGCAGAGAGACCGTCTCATAACAGAGGACATCCAAGTGGAGATGGGAGATGTGGGGACACCTCCAAGATTATTTCAGCAGCAACATTTAATCAAAGTAATTGCCCTTATCTGACAGATTTTTCCACAGTATATTTTCTGTTTGTTTTATGAAAAATATCTGTATTTACAGATTACATCTTGAAGCATGAAAGATGTTTCAGAAAATGCTGAAGAACCACCTCCCCATGTGGCTCTGATAAAAAAGAAGAGAGAGACTTGGAACAAAATTTTGGATCAGACCACCCTAAACTTTGGCAGGGTTTAGAAACTTAACTCAGATCTAAATTTTATAGTTGGCTTTAGCCCAGTCTAGTAATAAGGTGAAATAAAACAGCGCTGGAGAAGATCCAGCTCAGAATGTTTATTCTCAAACATCTTTGTAGGTCTAAGTGCTGTAGGATGCAGAGGGACTGAAGACAAGATAACACATAAGGTGAGCCAAAAACCTTACACTGGTATAAAACCCCTTCTTTCTTTTTACTTTCTCCCTGCTGACGATTTCTCCCACCTATAACAAGTTCCTTGTCTCTGGGGCAGTGTAGCATAGGATAGAGAAATTACATTATGGTCATTCAAGACTGTCACCATGCATTGAAGCCATTCTACTTTCAAAACATTCAAACCCACTTTGTTATGTATTCCACCAGTACCTTAATGTCTCTTTTCTTTCCCTTCTCTCCCTCACCCATCTATCGTCCAGTAAGTGTTATTTTTGTTAAACAAAATCTTTGTTATTACTAAACCTAAGTGACTTGGACTGAGAAAATAAAGCACGCAAATGTAAACTTGGCAGGGTAATAATAAACAATATTTTGCTCTCCTTCAGCAATTAACTAGAGTCTGCTGAGGTTCTTTCCTTTTGTAAATCTTTTGTTAAAGGGCTTTTCAGTTATGAGCTGTTCTGAACTATAAAGCATGAATGTAATGTAACACAACATGTGCTGTTAACTGTAACTTCATAAACAAGAAGCGTAGATGTTTCATATTTTTCTGGATCTCTGTTTTTCCCTCTTCCTCCACACCTCTTTTTTAAAAAATTATTTATTCCCCCTCAGCGGTAACATAGAAATATCACTGGCTATAATAAAAATGTAGCAAATGTCAGGAGTCCAAGCTTTATTACTTTATTACAAATCAAATACCTACTATTTTTCCAGAACTACACTTCCCCAGATAACTGACTCCTTGTCCAGTACATGTGCCTGATTTGCATATACATGTGAAAAAAAATCCCTAAAAGCATCAAAGGTGGGTATTTTTTAATCACATTATAAACTTCCATATTTCTAAAACCTGAGCAACAATTAAATAAAAACTTCAAACAGATTTGATTCCTTAAGGTTTCCAGAATCATTTTTTAAAAGGGGTTAAATATGTATGTAAATTTGTTACAAATCTATTTGAGTTTGACAGTTTGGGACATAATATTTTAATAATATAAACATGCACAAAACTGTAATATTAGCTTTGGGCTATATTCGGGTAGACTGCATAGAAGCTGATTTTTGTTTGAGTTCATCTGCAGTACAAGTCTGCAACTGATTAGCATTAATTTCACCCTGCAGATGGGGGTGGCCATTGCTGATTTTGTAAAGCAAAATTGACTGGGTATGTGTTTAGTGTAACTTGGCTTTTTCTTGCATCTTTGTTAATATTTTTTTTTCTTTATTTCCCTATCAAATCTAGTTGAAATTTATAGTTAGACCTTACTATTCATCTTCCTTTTGTTACAGTTTAGCAGTGCTGAACTTTAGTTAATTGCAAAGCATCTTCTTTAGATCCTATAACCCGTCAAAAGATAATCCATCCCATCTGTTCTTGAATGGACAAAAGCTGTCCTGAGGCTTGTTACTGTTCCCAGACTACAGACTGAATCTAAACTCCTGACTCCAACCCTGTGTTTTACCACTAGACAAAACACTCACTTCCAAACATTAACAAATTCAGCTTAAAAAATAGAGAAAAACTTCGAGGCTCAGATGGTTAAAATCTGGTTCATTTGTGGGAAGATTGATCTGAGGAGCCTTAACTTGACCTTTGTGATTCGGCTGCCTACCCTAAGGAAGAAGCTGAGCCACTTGTGGAGCCTGAATGGAGCATATTAATTTACAATATTGACTTCACAGTGTGGCTCCTCTCTCAAATGTGCCATTCTCTGGAATAGGTCCTGCCCCCAGGGAAGGACCTCCTTTCCTCCAAGCAAGGGAGGAAGAACCTGAGACACATCAATTCAGTGGAGAATAAATCTGTTAGTGAAAGAGGAGGGCCAGGTGAGGCTTGCTGTATGCACCTGTGACAACACAATCACAGTCCAGAAAATGACTGTTGTAATGGAAATTAGGATTTCTACCAAGTAAGATCTGGATGTATAACATATCCTCCCCATATGGACACCTGTATTTCCATGAATGCCTTACATTCAATTCCATAAATGTACAACTCTGTTTCAGTTACTGTAATTTTTAAGGAATGCAAAAGAGATGATATTTGTGTGTCTTCTGTAAGCTCTTTGTATTTCAGAGTCTTACATGTGGGTAATCCCTAAAATTCAGTGCAAGTGCTCTGCAATTACTCAGTCACTACAGACACATTGTCAGTGCAAAGAGCTGTTATGATTACCCAAGACAACAAGGTAAGGAAATAGCCCTAGAAAGCTCAACTCCTGTAACAATTTATAGGTGACTATTAAGCCAGCACCATACACAGTTAGCAGTTTTAAGGGTATTTACACATAGAACAAAACAACACAACTTTCTGTTGACCCATATGGAAAAAAAGGTCTTTTTGCAGCCAAAGTAAAGAAAAGGGCTTCCTTGAGTTCTAGCCAAAGCAGAAAAGTAAGGTTTCTCATAGCCAGTGTAAGCACAGGGTAACACTAGGGTTTGCTGTATGCTATACTGTAGGGTACAGTTTTATGCTGGCAGGTTCATACACTTGATGGCAAAATTTTCCCCGCTGGGTTTCTAAGATTCTGTAAAAAGTGGTTAAAGTCCTTCATTTTCCTCAAGACTCTATCTCCAGTTCTCTGCCTGACAGGACTGTCAGATAAGTGATCATTCAGCACAAACTCCATGGGTGGACCACTAGCTGTCAGCAGGTATCAATCTCCCTAAAAATTAAACTGAAGCTTGAGATGGTGTCCATCCAGCACACAGCATCCCGTAACCAAACTGTCAGTGGGGTAGCTTATTTCTGACAAATACAGGCATATGAACTAGACTCACCTAGCCTGGGAGCGGATTATTCCTTTCTTTTTCTACAGCCTTTATCAAAATTTGGAGACTTGTCTTTCCTTGCTCTCCTTGGGCTAATTAGTTCTGATTCTTTTAGCATTTTCCTTTTCAGGTCATCATTTCCAGATAATTTTTTGCTGCTGTATTTTCAACTTTTTACTTCACTTGCATCTTTCAAGTATCATTTCTCACAGCACTTGCAAACACAGCAGTGTCTGCAAAGGCCTGTCACCCTGTCACAGAAGGAATTACATTGGTCTGTCATGACTTACTCTTGACAAACTCCTGTTGTCTTCTACAAGACTTTTTGTTGTCTTCTAGGGACCCACAAATCTTGTGTCCTATAAAATCAGTTTTATAGTAGAGAGTACAACATATTGTCAAAGGATATTTAAAATAGCTTTTTGTCTATGAATATAACAACAACACACAGAAGAAACAAGTATGACATACAGTATTAGGCTAAATCTGATTTATCCTGCTGTTGAGAGCATGGAGTTGTTTCATACTGGTTTCAGCCATAGTTGCTTACATCCAGCTTAAGAGCAAGTGACTGGATTAGAAAATGATTGCTGGGAAAATTTGGAAGAATTTGTTTATATGAATCTTATGGATTTGTTTGATCTGTTTTGAACTATAAAGTCTGTTTTTGAAAGAGATGCCTGTTCTTTTTCTATCTTGGATATAAAGGCTAACATACCTCTAAGCAAGATCATAAAACCTGATGGGGTTTTTGGTTCATGTGGTGCCACTCAAAGAGTTAGCTTCTACCTAGAAGCAGCTTTCCACAGAGATTTTTAATGGCTTTATCAAGAGCTGCATATTTCTGGTACTGTTGAACGTACAAAGTAATTATTTTATAGCTTGTATTTCAAAACTAATGTGTTCAGTTATCACCTCTCCCTGAAGACAGAAACAATAAAAAAAAATTCTAATATAGTAAAACATCTGCCTTTGGCATTTTAGTGTTGTTCCACTTTCTTTGTCACCTGGCTCATGAATCTCACGAAGGAACAGTACACAAAATCTGTGCCTTAGCAGCATAACTGAGGGCCAGTGCTGGAGCCTTTGCATTGCTTGGGAAGCTGAAGCACACAAACCTGATATAGTGAGATTCATTATAGTGCCTAGTATTCATAAGAAAGGAAAATAGTAAAGCACTGTCATAAAGAAAATTTAGCGTAGAACAGTAAAACACCAACATAAAGAAAATTTAATGTAAGCTGAGAGTTCTTTTTTTGCTTATGACTTGGGCAACAGTACCTGCCATAGGAGACCTGTTAATTTGTTCAGCTTTCAACTCTCAGAACATTTGACAAGGAGTGTAAAACTCATAATCCATAGTTTATGTGCAGGAGGGGAGTAAGGCCAGTTCAGTGAGAAAATGGCTTTGGTGACAAGGCCAATATAAAAAGTGTTCTGCTCTCTGCAGTACTTGATATTTCTTGCAGCCACTGTGCCCAGCCCAACCCTCCTACCCTTAAAGTAGTCCTTATACTTAAGGATACAAACAGGTTGACAATCATGACATGACTGAACAGCTCTTAAAGCTGGTGGTTGTGAAATACTGCAGTGAATCCCTAGTCCTCAGCTGTAGCTGCAAGACAGCACTGTCTCTCTAGTGCAGGGGGGAAATGGTATGGTTCTGCATTAAATAACAGTGAAGAAAACAAACCCAAATCATGTAAGGTATGTAACAAACACAGACTGAATCTAATTCCACTATTTTTTCAAAGCTAAAAGTACCCAATTATTATGAACAGTTTATTTAATGACAATCCCAGGAGGCCTTTAAGTCTAATAAGAATAAAACACTACCACATTCAGAGAAGAAAAAAGGTCCATTGAGGTAGGGGTCAACTATTTTCATATTGATGAAAATGCTTTTACCTAGACAAAGCTATACTGTTTATACAGTGAGCTCGCATTGGAGTGATCAGCTGTTTTGTACTGCTAGTGGGCATTCCTAGATATAAATGGTTTTGTCTTGCTGCCAATTAACATCCTTAGGGCCACCATCTCAGGACATCAGGCTATTGATGCAAATCTTTCCCACTGTGAGATTAACCTTATTATTTATAACAGATGTAGAATGTTGGAATGGGTTGATATATTTTTATTTTTGTCCGAAGATTTTTTTCCTTGATCTGTTCTGCATTGCTCAAATACATGAAATGGCAATTAAACCCAGCACTACATAAAGCTGCAGATGTGATGAAAAAATAAGCATGGGGCATGCAAACAGAGGAACACATTCCATCAACTATATAAGTCCATTGTAAATATAAGTGCATTTTAATCATCACTATTTTAGAAGGAAACTTCAATATAACTTAGACCCTGAATCACTGGAATTAGTTGCCATAAGGAGGACTGACACTGACACGCTCACTAATCTTATCTCACATGAAAGGTTACATTTTACCATGAGGATCGGCAAATGAAATTTTCCTGTCAGTTTAGGAAACATCACTCTATAATGTCAGAAATGAATAATCTTACACCTGTCCCATGTTTGACAAAAATCATTAAAAAGACATTGTTCCTTAAGTTAGCCAGACACTAGTTAAATATATATAAACATTCCTTTGAGGACAGATTGGAACATCTTGGTTGGAGAAATATGATTCCTCCTGTCCTTATGAGTTTCCTCATTTTGGAGGTCGGGGAAATCAGGAAGAAGTGGTGCGGTTGTACAGGATGGGCTGGAGTTGGCATACTTCAGGGGGAGACACCGTTTAGAGTAAAAGTCTTTTTTTTTGGTTGTTTTACTGCATGGAGTAAAGAAAATATTTATTATTGCTTTCTTACTCTAGTATCAATCAGATATTGCCTTTCAGATGTGGATCTCTGCATGTGCACAAGCATGTACCAAGCTTCAGGCAAGCCTTCCTGATCTGCCACTACAGCCATCAGCATCTCCCCTTCCTCAAGCACTCCTGGCACAGCAGGAAGCATTTGTACTGGAACCACCTTGCTTTTAATAGCAGAAAGCTAATGAACTTTTGCTTCAGTGGCACAAAGCTAAGTGGCACCAGATGAGTATCTGGTTCAGATGTGTGGTGTCATAAACATGGTAAAGATTTTACACTGGCTCTGACCCTTTTACATTGGCAAAAATACTATAATGACATAAAACACAGGGAAATTCCAGTATCTGATGGGGAGCAAGATATATAGTTATTGACCTGGAACATCTCAAAGCCTGATAGAAGTATGTGCTTAGTATGTAAGGAGACTGTCAGAAGAACATTATCGAATTCTCACAACCCAGGGGTGGGCTCCAGGACTGTCTGCACAACAGTGTGAAAGGACAAGAGACGTGCTGGGATTAAACACAGCCAAAGAGATGTTGCGTGTTTCTGACTTGGATTACATGGCGTTTGCGATTCCTCAAGTGCAGTATATAGCTGCACTTACTGCATTTTTATTTACAAACTTATTGTCTGGGAACCACCCTGTGAGGTGGATCACTCTTGTCCCCTGGGGCTGTCCACCTCATAATGTGTCTTCCAATGCCAGGGCCCATACCTACAGCCTGGACAGCAGACCAGAGCCTTGCTTTCAGTTAGGTAAACCTGAGAATGCCAAGCAGAAACTGCTCTCCCTTTAATGGCTCAGCTCAATAACAGCAGCTGTAAGGAGCAACCACAGCAGTGCCTGCCTGAGCAAAGAGGAGGTTGAACATGAGAGCCTTTGGCTAGCAGAGTAGAATAAAGTAAAATGCTTTTTCCTCCTACTCATTTCCGTCTTCATTCAAAACTGTTTTAGACAACTGGACATGTATATATCCTAAATTTGAAAAGAAGAGTGTGCATTCTTGTCAAATATGGTTTATGTGAGGTGAAAAAACCTAAATCAACTATCCTGCTGGCATGGAAACTGGGCAGGGCCTTGCTACACTCAGAAATGGAAGGTTGCAGCAACCTCTTACCAGGAATGGAAAAACAGATGTAAAGTAAGCTAAGCCCATGACATCTATTTGGTTCCAAGAAACACTCAGCCCAGTCTTATTGTGCAGGGTAACTATATAACCATGATAATGTACAGCAACTTGCAATGAAAGTCATATTTTTCACCAGTTTACAGGTGTGAGAGCCAGCAATGTGATCCTTCTCCTCTCCTCTCCCTCCCTCTCCCTTCTTTCCCTTTCCCTTTCCCTTTCCCTTTCCCTTTCCCTTTCCCTTTCCCTTTCCCTTTCCCTTTCCCTTTCCCTTTCCCCTTCCTAACTAGTTTTCACAGATAATGTGGCTTTTATAAAGTTCTCTCTGGCATACCCTTGGTGGTAAGTATAAGGGTAAGGGAGATAACTTCATGCAACTTTTAGTTTACTAATTAGTTCAGTACAGTGCTTTGGGTTAAAAGGCCAAGTACTGGTTTACATGCATTGAATCTCATAAAATTTATTTGAATTTCATAAGAGTAAAGGAAAGCTGAATTTCTGGTCCTCTTTAAACCCATTTCACTATTTCCTCTAATGCTTTGTACTCTATTGTTTTCAAGAATATTGCTGAGGGAAATGACTACAGAGTACGTGTAGGAGTTGTCTTGGCAGGCAGTACAGAGATCTATTTTATGTAATTATAAGGCTGGAAAAAACAAACCCATTGTCTTTGGAAAACTACTTTAACATTTATCCTCATTTTAAGAAGATTTATATTTGCTCGATAATCTAAAATGTCCTGAAGTTCTGTAAAATGGCTATTAGAGGAATATTTAATGTAATTTTGCCTAAGTCTACTGTAAAAACATGCAATGACTTCTGTAAAGTGACAGGAACAAATTAAAAACATATGGAGTTCTTCACAGTATGTCTGGTCATTCTTTTTTGGCTCCCCCCACACCAAGTCTCACTGGGAGCTGAATATGCTGTAGGCTAGTATAAGTTATAGAAGTCTTAATGTTCTTCTAATTTATGATTGTTGTCATAGGCTGTCAGGCTGAGATCCCCAGAGCACAATGAATCCCACCTCTGAGCTTGCTGTTATCACTGATAACAGTATCAGCAGTATTAGCATAAAAAAAAGGTACTCCTTAACACTGCGCAAATATGAATTTAAGTATAATTCAGTTGTTACCTACCTTCCAGATTCAGAGCTACCACTGCTGTATCATCCTCTAATCCTTCAATCACCTCGCACTTATATCGCCCATAATCCTCCAGTATTATATTTGTGATTATAAGAGAGGCATCATTTTCACTGCTTTCCCTCAGAAACACTCTGCCCTGGTAGTTTCCGTAGGTCTTTCTGTGGTGTCCCATTGCAACAAAGACGTCCACTTCTTTGAGGTAATCTGAGGTGAGTTTGGTCCATTTGACCCGGATTTTGTGGGTTCCTGAGCCAGCTGCTGATGTGTGTTCATGGTAAAATTTACATGGCAGTGTGACATTGCCACCCCGGTGTGAGAAGATTTTAGCTTGCTCTGCTACCACAAGTAGACGGGGTCCATTCTCTGCTAGGATTCAAGAAGAAAATCAAAACAAAGAATTAGTCTGCAATCTACCTTTTACAGAATGGATATGCTCAATGCCATAACAACCATCAGGTATACTATACCCTAGGTCTGCAGGATCATTTCCATGCAAATATTTTGTACCTATGCAGTAGTAGAGCATATAAACTAGTTATATATAATTATTTACTTAGCTACAAGTATGTCTGTGTCTGTACGCTGCCAGATAGGCAGAAAGGCAAACTGGTTCACAGCATTATCCTTCATATAGGCAAACCCATGCTATATACTCCATAATCATGAAGACAGAGCTGTATAAATATATTTACAGAGTGGTATATCTGGTTGATGAAGGGCATTATCCATAAAAGGCTCCACTCAAATGTACCATATTTCCCTGTGGGATGTTAAAAAGCTGCCTATCAATGCTGCAATTTTTTTCATAATTCAATTTTTATGTATGGACTCAGCTTATTCAGATGGCAGCCTAAAAAGCCCCTCACAATCTGGGATGTAGTGAATCACACTCACAAAACAGAAGAACCATTACTGTATCAAATAGCATTATTTATATTGACATGAAAAGTGTCAGCATAATTCTAAAATATCTCATTTTCTATTTGTATTTTATTCCAATTTTTGAGTTTGAGTTCCTTTTCTGACATACTTCCACTAAAAGAAGGAAGTCCAATTTATCTTCAAATGTAAAAATCTGATCCTCTCCTGCCCAATGCCCCCATTGTCTCAATCTGGTTTTTCCTCATCTGTTTTCCTCATCCCCTTCAAATTTGTCACTATTTTATTTTTAATATTTTGACCTCACTTTTTACACAAGCCCATATTTAACTGGCTGACTTCTTTCCTCCACACCCTCACCCCAGATTCCCTACTCTCTTCTCTCTAGAGAAAGAGGTTGATGTTGCTCTATAAAATCATTATGTTTAGGACAGTCAGCTGAGCAGATGCTCACTTCCAACCTTAAGTCTCTGGGGCTTCTTTGATAGGATGTGCTGCTTTGGGAAAAGCCCAGAAAACACAGATTTCATGGTGGCAGTCAGCAGACGTATCCAAAAGTGAGAATATTTCCTTCTTTTGGTACCATTTGCCTCTCCTCTCATGCACAGTTTGCAAAATTGATTTAGCAAGCTCAGCACTTCTGTAGATATTTCTGTCCTGTATCACTGAGACACTGAAACTAGCAATGAATCACTGGTGCTCTGCTCACTAGGAACGAATTATTGACCTCACTCTATGCAACAGATTGCAAAGAAAGACTTTGTAATTCTCTGTGTTCATTCAGCAAGTCTATGTAACTGCCTAGAAATGTGTTTCCCGACTCTAAGGCTTGGTCTCCCTCTCTCTAATGTCAGCAAAAGCCAAGGCTAAGTTCCCAAATGCAGAGGTTGCTGAGAGGCTGACCCTGTGAAGGCTTGCAGCAATCTTCTGCTGGCATCCACAGGGATGAATCTGGATTGATAGAAAAAATTGCAGAAATATGTGCAAAAAAATCATCAGCCAGAGAGAGGCATGGATGACTGAAGGAGGGAAGGACTGGGATGGAGATGGGCTGACAGATGAGGTTTCAGCAACGAGCCCACCAGAGAGTATCCCACCCAGCCAGCTGTCTGTTCACAGCACTGTGAAAACCTGTGGTGTGTCTGCAGCCACGGCAGGTGCAGGGAGACGTTAGGTAGGGTCTGTAGCTCATAAATATCTCCAGACAGTCCTAGGCTTCTGAGTCTTGTTGATGGGTCTGCCAACTAAATGATACGTTCACCTAAACTGCAGTTTCATTTTGACTTCACTATCAGTCCATGCTGGCTACACTAAGCAGCAAAAGACCCAGGGTATGCAGCATTTTATGATCATGCAAACACATTTGTGGATGGTAGTTGCAAAGAGAAGCTTGCTGAGTGAAAACATGCATCTGCTTAAGAAAACCAGGTACCTCAAATGTGTAGTTCTTTGTCAGGAGGTGCTGTGTCAAAAGCATTGCTATTACCTGCACAGGACAGACTAGCCAGGGCACCAGCTTCCTCAAGAATGAACAAGCTTGAGCACTGCAAGCTGGTTTACCAGGATGAGAGACCTTCCTATCTAGTGAAAAATCATTACTGCAGAGCAGATCACTTGCAGTCCCATATAACTGTTTTTCTTTTTCACTGCCCTTCTTCCCGGAGGTGACTAGAGACTCTGGGCAGCTCTGATAAACCATCTTCCCCCTTTCAGAGGAGAGCATCTGAGGAGAGAGGTGATTTGAGGCAAGGCACCATGGAAAGTGTTACTAACACTGTTTCCACATAACAAGGAGAAGGAAGAAAGTGAAGGCAGCCAGGTTGGTTGGTCTGCAAATTTCCCTGTTTCCTTCAGGGACAAAGACGTTCCACAGACTTCTGTCCACCTTGGGAGGAGAAATGTTATGCTTTGGGGTGGTTATTACCAAGAAATCTGAATCAGAGCTCAACTATGTTGGGTCTTTAATACTGAAATAGTCAAGTCAATAAATATTAGCAGAAAGGACTGGGGCAGGAGGGAGAGTCTGACTCAGGCTGCTAATGCTTGCTCTTTCTAACAACAGCTAGTCTGTGCCAGCAAGGCCTGGAGATGTGCCCAGAGCACTGCCACTTCTGACTCCAGCTTTAGCATCCTAATGCTGTGGTGTACCTCTCTCACTGGCTGCTTCCCACCTCCTCTGGCCCTTTGCAGCAGCCATTACCTGAGTTTATATCTCAGTAAGTGTAAAGAAAAGAGGGGATGGTAACCTAGGGAAGGAAAGAAAAGAACAGCTTTTCTAAGCTTGGAACATCTCCTACATCCCTGGAGGTTCCAAGGGAGATCTAACACTTGAAATAAGCCTCCCACCCCTAAGTTTTCTAAAAGCCAGTTCTTCTTTACAGAAAAAGGGACGATGTGCCCTTTTCTCTGGCAAGACTGTGGGGCAGAAAATTGCATGGCTGCTGCTCCCAGCCCTAGGAGAGGAGGAAAGAAGAATCTCTGGCTTTCAAGGAAAAGCAGATGTCAGACTGGGGGATGCTGCATGATTTCTTTCTTGGCTAGAAGACATGCAGAAGACATGCAAGTGGCAGGGACTTGTGATTAAAAATGAGATGACTGGGGTTTGGCAAGAGGCCAAGAGGCTTTCATTATCCAGCAGCTGGTGAGAAGCATGACCAAATTCACCTAAGTGCATATTTTTGGGAGCATAGCAAAATTAACAGTCTTGGTCTTTCCGGAGCTGACAAAGGAGTCAAAAAAAACCCCACAACAAACAAATAAAAAATGCCTAAACACAGAGCAAACCAGAATCCCTTCATTACAATATGTTTAGCACTCTGGTTACAGCATTCTATCTTATTGCTGTGAAAGTCATCTTAAATGAGTAATGAATCCTGCTTCCTGGGTTTCCTTAATACAATGAGCAATGATCTGTTTTGAAACAGTGATCTGATCATGGAGGATAGGGTAAACACTGAGGCTTATCAGACTGGCTCCCTGGCTGCTTTCCTCATGGGGTTTCTGACAAAGCTGCTCCTTCTGAATAAAATTATCTTTGTATCTAAATGGCAGGAATATCTTAAAGATGAGTACAAGAAGGAAAAAGATGGGACACCAGGGTGTTATCACAGAGTCTAGCATATTACTTGAAGAAGAAAATACTTCTTTTGCCCCAGAACTACTTTCTTCAGAAGTACTGTCAGGTGAATAGCCAAATAACTATAAACTCTATGAACGCCAGATAATCCCTCACTAAACAGTTGTCTGCAACAGGACAGTTTGGATCCTTGCTGGAGACAAGACAGACCACATGCATGGCCACTCAAGAGCCTCAGACCGTGGACAAATGGCGAGGAATGTGCTGAGCAACCTCCAGCTGCTCATTCTGTTGGGAACAGAGATAGCAATAGCCTAGTTATTGGCTCTGGTCTCAGCTCCAAGGTCAGAAATGGGATGAGAAGGGTTTTCTAGGTGGGGTTTTTACGCTTCCAGGTACATTTTGCCTTTTTAGAACAGGCAGCAGCTTAGCTGTTAGCACAGAACCAGGCACTACTGGTGACTAATTTGCCGTATTTTTTCCACACCTGCTTCCCTACTATTGATCCTGACAGGCTGTGGCCTTTTGTTAATCCTCTTGGTACAATTAGATGGATGACAAAGGCAACAATGCAAAAACAGCTAAGTTAGCTAAAAATGAGTTTGTCCAACTTGCAGAAGCTATCCAGCTGTGTGGGATAACACAATGACACTTTATCCATCAGAACTGCCCAGAAACTTATGCTGACCTGGCTATGAAACTTGATTATTCCCACATTTTAATGGGCAGAAAACCAAAAAATCATAATTCAGGGGTCACATCATAGATGTGTTTTGTCAGATAAACTGATGTATTGCCTAAATGTTCCACATTGCTAGCAAGCTATTAGGTTAATAACACTGCATGCCATCCTACTTTAAATTAACACGGAATTGTTTCTTGCTTTCCTGTAGCGTTACTAGGGACTTGAGCATAACTCTTCTGCTAAAATACCCTTACTCTTCCTATAGCAGTGGCATGTTTTGTTATCCTACTATGCTTATTTACACCTCAAAAATAATTTCTGTGATAATGATAATTCCCACTTGCTATAATATGTAGGGAGGTGCATTATTGTTATATACATATATATGTGTACTACTCAGAGAATCTGAAAGGTAAAACATGAGGAAGAATTACACACAGACTTTTTTCCACATATTTTTCCTACTACATTTTTTCTGTGTTTTTACTAACCACATTTTTACTTTTGCTTTTGGAAAAAAATCTAAAACCTTTTGTATATCAGCTGTTAAGACTAGGAAAAGCTGTTCTTATTTGGCCCAAGCTTTAATGCAATTTTGTTTATGTCACAAGAAAGAAGCAATTGGAGTCCTATGTTCCTGCCTCTAAACTGACAGGATAAAATACTCTACACATTACTTTTAAGTTTTGACAAACAACTGGTTAGAGACATGCTAGATAAATCATAGCTAAAAAGTTCAGGTACATGGTTCCAAATAGCAGTACAGTTAAAAAAACCTGTTTTATAAATGGCAAAGAAGAAATCTATCTCTCCAACATAGAGATGACAGGATTGAGGTAAAACATTTCTCAGCTGGTCCCTTCTACTCAACCTGAGTAACATGGGGGGGGGGGGGTGTTGTGCGGGGAATGGTTAAAGGGGCCATATTAACCCAAGTTTAAATTTTTAGGAGATCTAACAGCACATAAAACCAACAAGGAAATAACAAACTTCAGCTCTTCTGAAATATTGCCTTGTTTTGCCTTAAATAAACTTTAAGTAAGTGTTTACTTCAGATAAGGAAATTACACAAAGATCAGGCCTCACAGAGCAGAATAGAACAGAAATCATGACAATGTCTCTGCACCTCTTCTGCACAGAAGGAAATCTTCATGGGTGGCATTGAGACAGTTTGACAAAACCAAAACATTACACAGAATCAGTGAGGAGCTTTTCCATTTCTTTACCTTTAAATTTTAAATATATACATATATATATATATATATATACACATGGAATTATACTGATGTAGCAAGTAAAGGCAAATTAGTAATTTAAATTTATATCTAATGTGAAAACTTTTGCTTCTGTAATAATTTCTTACAACCCAAATATACTGGTACCTATCATTTAAGATCTATTCTGGAATATGCAGTCCTGAATGCCTTTAATGAAACTAACATGCCAACAGGAGTGAGGTTACTCTTTGCTGACATTTCTATTACATGCTGTTGCAACATGACATGCTCTGAAGAGGAAAGCAAGTTGTGTTGATGTAAAAGAAGCAGCTCAATTATAAGAAGAGACTGCAAAATGGGTCATGACATAATCTAGTGTCCTGAATGGCAACAAAAGTAGTAAGAAATTTTGAGCAGAAAAGATAATTGCAAGAAAATGGATAGAAATAACAAGTAACATCACTGAAAGTGGAAAAATCTGGAAAGGTGGACCAAAGGAAGAAAATCAAAAGGAAAGTGGACAAGTGTAACTCTTGGAAAGGTAAGAATTAGTGTAAGAGGTCAAATCAGCAGTGCATCTAATCTCTTATCATATTTTTGGCTAGTTCAGCAAGTCTATGCAGTTTCTTTATCTCTGTTGGTTCTGGGTTGTTTTGAAAAAAGAGGAAGTGGACTGTAAATAAAACTTGCAATCGTGCAGAACAAGTTGGGCAAAGATATCTTCTGCTTTTGTTACTAATTGATTTAACTTTTTTATTTTTCTGATAGGGCAATGTTAGGAAGTTTTTTGCTTATTCCATGTTGACATATTTCTTGGTACGTATAAATAAATCGGTGCAGAGATCTTGACAGGCAAATGGGTGTGTATTCTTGTGTATGAAAGATAAAGAAATGCTGCATAATGTAAATTCACTTATATTCAAGGAAAAGCTAAAAAGTTAAAGGTAGATCTTTCACAAACCAAAATTTGTGTTCTCTTTGCTGGCCTTTCTTGTATTTCTAAAACCTGAAAAAAATGGAGGCATATGTTAAAGGCTCCTGCTACCCTTAAGTAATTAACTTAGCAATTACTGTAATGGCCTAGTCAACTTCATTTATTTTGCAGAACAGCTACACACAGAAGAATGCTATTATCTATTATCTCTGAAGGGTACTCTGCCTCTTTGAATCATTGGTCAGCCACTAGCATCATGAATAGATCAGGGAGATACACAAAGCTGAGCACTGAAAAGAATCATCTTTGTCTCTCATGGGTCACAGAGTGCTTCACATATCTTGACTTCAGAGAAAGATTATGAGTCTTTAATGACATTGATATGCTCAGAGTAGCATAGTTTTCTTGTTGTGAACACTTATGTGGCTAGGGCATACTTTTGTCCCATTTGCACATTCATCAGATTATTTCATTTAGGAATAAGATTTTTCCTAAAGAGTGAAACTGGTATCCCCTAAGGCATATGGAGTTTACTGGGGTGGGAGAGTGAGGGGTACCACACATCTTATTTAAATATACTTCTTTCATTGGCTTTTATCCACCAAAGTTAAACTGGAACAACTTGTATGCAGACAAGCTACCAGAGAGGGAGGTGATATCATCAAGCAATCTGGGATAATAGAGCAGCCTGACCAAGACCATGAAAGCCACCACAGGCTTCAGGAAAGGAAATAAAGTAACAGAAGAGATAAAATGCAGTTTTAGATATTTTATAAATTTTGTTCATAGATATTGGAATAGAACCAAAGAAGAAAAGATATAAACAAAAGAAATGGGCCAGAGGAAAGAAGCAGGAAGGAATACTGGTAAAGGTAGCGAGGTAAAACTGTCTAGCAGATGATAAATTTGGCTGAGGTCCAGTTTCACTGTATCAACCAACAAGGGAAGAACCAGCAACTAGAGCTGACACTGAGACCAGGAACAGAGATATTAATGAAGCCAGCAACTGTTTTCTAATAAAAATTGAAAGATTTAAGAGACACCATATCTATGTCTATTGCAATGTTAAAGAGGTTAGCAAGTGTTTAGTAAAGATGAAGAAATCCACAGTTTGAAGAGAGTGGACATTTGAAAGACAGAAGTCTGTATTCATAAAAGCAATGACCTGTCAGTGTAATCAAAGAATAGTACAATTTATGAAATACTGTTTGTTCTGGTTAGCAAACGCTGAGTCTGAGGGAGATGGCAGGAGTTTTTATACTAATGGAGGGGCATCAAAGTGGGGTAACTAGATCTTCTGGTTCCTGACAGAGTTGTTAAGAGAGTCAGAAGCACATTGAAATAGCCATTCAGACCATAATACCACATTAATAGGTGGCTGCTTTTTAGGAGGGCCAAATGAAAGATAAAGGTGATGAGGTGGCACTGTACATTAGTGCTTTAGCAGGATGTGAAGAATTAAGAAATGATAGTGATGACAAATGGGGCATATATCAGAAACATGTCAGGAAGGACTGTAAAGATCTTACTGTAGCAGTGAAAAAAGTCTTTTAAACAGGCTGTTGTGGTTTAAGCCCAGCCAGCAACTAGGCACCATGCAGCTGGTCATTCACTCCTCACCCCTGCCCCTCGCCCTCAGAAGGATGGGGAGGAGAATTGGGGAAAAAAAGTAAAACTTCTGGGTTGAGATAAGAACAGTTTAATAACTAAAATAAAATAATAATACAACTATAATAACAATAACAATAATTGTAATGAAAAGGAATATAAGAAAAAGAGAGAAAGTGGACCCAAGAAAAAGACAAATGATGCACAATGCAGTTGCTCACCACCTGCTGACGGATGCCCGAGCAGCAATCCGCCCCTCCCAGCCAACTGCCCCCAGTTTATGTGCTGAGGATGATGTTCTATGGTGTGGAATATCCCTTTGGCTAGTTCAGGTCAGCTGTCCTGGCTGTGCTCCCTCCCAGCTCCTTGTGCACCTGCATGCTGGCAGAGCATGGGAAACTGAAAAATCCTGAACTTAGGGTAAGCGCTCGTTAGCAACAACTAAAACACCAGTGGGTTATCAACATTATTCTCACACTAAATCCAAAACACACTGTACCAGCTACTAGGAAGAAAATTGACTCTATCCCAGCTGAAACCAGGACACGGGCAGAGGTTCATTTTGTAGTATGGAGTCACTACATAAATAAAGGTGGAAGACAATAGAGAAATGCCCCAAGTGCTATATTAACAAATCCTCTCTTTTTAATAATGTTGGTCTTAATGCTCTAAAGTATAATGTTTAAAGCACATGAGTGCATTGATATGAAATGAAAACATAAAGATGAAAGCTGAACTCAGAAAATATAGCCTGATCAAATAAAAGGGTAGAAAATTGCACAGCCTGAAGTACTGCTGTTACTACTGACACTTGGTATGGCCAGTCTGATGGCAGAGGTATTAGCTCATGTATCACTTTAGGTATGGTATCATGTGTTTCTGGACAACAGCAAAATAACAAATATATGTAAGGAAAGTAATTTAACTATTAACAGGCTGATTAGTCTGGCCTCAACAGCAAACAGGACCTTAGAACAATTTTTGAGGAAAAATTGTTGAAGAACAGAAATAGATTAAGTCACTAGAAAGAGGGATAAAATGAAGTAGAAACTTACCAAAGGGTGTCAGACTAATTTGATATCAACTATAAGTAAAAATAAATGTATAAGGCCAAGGAAATGTGGCATATAAATTGCTTGGAGCTCAAGGAATCAAGTGATATGGGAAATACATGAAATTAGACAGGATGGAGAAAATATGTGTTTTGGTAGAAACTTTTCTAAGTGTCTAAGAACTAGACACAGAGGAGACTGCAATTAGTTGGGCTGAAACATAAATGATTAGCCTAGAAAAAGGCCAGTGAACTGTCTCCAGTATAATTTCTGAGACTTTAAAATTTCCAATAATTTTACCGTATAAAGTAGATATGACTATTGAATTAATTAAAATTTCACATGGCATATTGAACATCACTGAAGGGAAGAGAATGGATATTTAGAAAGTTTGAAGAAAGAAGTGTGGGAAAAGCATGATAAAATTTAATACTGAATGCATAATCTCGATCCTTAAGGCTTAGTATGAAAAACTATTGATATAAAACTTGTACTTGTTAATTGCAAGTGATATTGAGGAATAATGACTGCTAAATATTGTCTATCACAATAGACTGTTGATCAGCACTCCAGCATGGCTGGGAAGATTACAAATTTGACACAAGGTCTGAAAAACAAAGCATTGCTAGCTGGAAAACAAAAATACTAATGCCAGCCCAAGATCTTATCTGGAACAAAATTCTGGCTGGGCGCACTCAAAGAAGTACAAATTCAAACAAGAACCACTGTAGAGATGAACAACTAGCAGTATCAGGTAACTGGAGATTATACACTTAGAGAAGAATTTGAAAAAGTTTACTCAATAGCTGTGAGGATATGGTGTTATCAATGTTTTAAAGTGAAAGAATAAAAATTTTTATTTGAAGCTAAGGAACAGCACTAGGAGAAGAATAAGGCCATACAATGGTTATGAATAAATATGGAGAATTAGGAGAGTGTTTTCCATATCAGAAAAATAGGGTCCAAAACAACCTTGCAGTGGTGAGATTTGAAACCTAGCTTTTTAAAAAAAATGAAACTTGAAAAACAGGAGATTACCTGACCTAAAGAAATGGGAACAGAAGACAGTTTAATTCTTTGCCTCAGGAGATCCCTTTCAGCTCTATGTACTTGACTACACATCTATCTGCACTTTTTGTAATTCCAAGGCATTCCAAAGCATGCAATCCAGGAGTTTAGCTACACATCTCTTGGATTTCAGCTGTGGAGATTGATGCTTCACTCCTTAATGTAATATAAAATACCTTTTGTATGAAGCTATAACACATGTGTTCCACAGGCTTCCCTGATTTCCAGCTCACTTCCAGGTGTAGATCATTGTATGTGTTTATGCAGCACTGGGCAGAGCAGAATCCCAACTCTGATGGTATTGCACAATGCAGAGAGGAATGAAGAAAATTAATAGTAAAAATACCAAGTTCCAAGCAGTTTTATTCTTTCTGATTTGTGGTCTGCACATTTCGGAGCCTGAATCAGCTGATGTACAGAGCTCATGGCAGACCTATATTTCAAGCTTATCCAGCTTTCTTTGAAGTAATAAACTCTCAAGATTCAGATGAGTTTTCATGGGTAGGAAGAATAGTCTATCCTGAAACTTTTATCAGCTTTGAACTATTTATTACTTGAAGACTCCACTGTACACATGCTGTAGGACTAGTAATAAGCACCATGTATGACTTGCAAATTACACTAAACTGCTGACTAAGCAAGTTTAACATAATGGGTTAAGGAAAAATAATTTTGATTTGGTTTAATTACTTCCACTAATTTAATCTTCCAAAAAGGTAAGATAAGTAAAGTTCAGAGACAAGAAACTGTATTATTAAAAGGAAAGGCAAACTGTATGTTTATTATACATTGGTGTCAGATTTGAAATTTACCCCTGAGAATGTATGTTCATCATCTCACAACAGTAATATGTCTTAATTTTGATATAACAGGTTCATTTGACCTTCATCTTGTGAGTTTCCTTAGAGTGAAACCAAATACCCGTTATTCCTTATTTGACCTTGACAATCTGAGTGCCAGCTTTAATAGGTGCAGGGTATCTTTAACTTTTGTGACTTTCCTGTGAACTTCTAAATTTTTAGGCTTTCTTAGTAACCTGCCCTAACTTGGTAATTCATATTTACATAAACACTCAAATAACACAATTTGCCCGCTGTTGAGAGAAAGGATTCGAACTTTAAAGAGAGAGAGAGAACAATAATGCTGCATTTCTTGATTTTGCAAGATTAATTTTAGCCAGCCTCAAGAAAGCTATAAATGAAAGAAGGAAAATCCCTGTTCATCCTGCCTGTCCTTACTGCATAAATCCCCTGTTTTTTTCTTATACAGGATGACCCTCAACGACTGAAGCTGGGACTGAAAAAACAGCTGCATTGTACTGCAGACTCAAATCCTGCTACAGCTATAAACTCTAGGATTCAAACATGAACCAAACAAGATTATGCAGGCGGCCAGTATAATACTTAGTGCGAATTAAAGGTATGAGGGAAGACACATTTCCTTTAGGGTAAGCTTTTTTTTTTTTTTCCTGGTTTAAATTGCCCAATTATGATCTCAGATATACTGAGCCTTTTTAAATAATAAACAGAAATACATTTCTGTAATGCTAAGAGCTATGTATGACATTCTTCTTGAAATCAAATATGTTCTACAATAAACTAAAGGTATTTAAACCCACTGCCATTGCTTATTACTTTAAGATGCATGCTTTTTTCTTTATCTTAAATCATGCTGTACTTTACTCATTAATCTTTGCAAGGTTGTGACTAAGTGTTATTAAACAGTGCAACTTTCATTTTTTTCACTTTCCTTAGGAGTCATAATAATGCAACAGAACCAGAAAAGAAAATGTTTGATCACCAATAATAATAATATTTAAAAAACAGTGCAGCAGAATAAAAAATAAGGATCATTAAGCACATTATTCTGTTTCCTTCAGCAATCTGAAGATACTGGCATTTTCTTACGTATTTCCTTACCTTGAATGTGAATAATTCTTTCATGCTCCAGACTTGAGTTGTCAGGGTGAGGTTCAGCCCAGCAGACAGAAATCAGCACCAGAAAAAGTAGACTCTTCATCTTTATAGTCAAAAGAATCTTCTTCACTGTAAGGGCATCACATACAAAAAGGCTTGTGAATCTTTTGAAACCTTTACTGTGTTGCGCTGCACAACTTGTTACAACAATGATCTTACAAGGGATCTATAACACATTTAACCCACTCAGCTGAAAAAGTTGTAACAGTTACTAATTTTTTAGGTGTGAAGACTAGACCTTTTTATAGTGAACTTTTAGTAAATGGAACAAACGGGCAGTCCATATTTAACTCTGCCTATGCAGAATACAACATGAAAAAATAAAAGCACACACATAAATATCCATATCCAAACTACTTGCATATGTAAGCAATACCTGTGTTTCAAAAATGGTTCTAGTGTACTTTTGTTTTTCTAGACCTACTCTAAATCTGGTCTGTAAATACAGTTCAAAGAATCACAGCTACCACTACATCTACACCCACTGCATGATGCAATCCACTGGTGATAGAGTTTTGAGATTAAAACAATCTTCTTGAAGGTTTTGGCATTTCAATCAAGACTGCAAGTTAACTTAACAGTCAGGGTGGTAAGTTTGCTTGAGCTACGCAGTAAAGATGACAAAACATTTCTCAGGCTGACTAGAAAGATCTATTTTATTTCAGATCCACTTACCATTTTAAAAGATTTCTAAATACACAATGAAATGCTCAAAACCATGCACAAAGTAGGTTAGAGTTGTATATGCTACCACTGCAGTTGCCCTGAATGATTTTTCATTCATTTCTACCTAGAATGCTGACGCACTAACTTAGTGTGCCAGGTAGGGTCTCTGCAGTCAGCAGAGCTGAGTGCTGCAGGGAAAATCTCTGCCAGCCTCTGAGTAGTAATTAGGCAAATGAAGACCTGAAATAGAAAAAGAGGCATAAAATACAAGAGGGTTTATGTACAGGGTTTGGGCTGCTGTGTGTTTTATAGCTATAATTTTTATGACCCTGATTTCTTGAAATAAGAGATAGCTATTTCCCAGCTTTGCCTTTCAAGAGACTATATTTTTTTTCCCCAATTACCAAACAGTGGCAGCATTATTAATACACTTTCTCGCTAATGCAGACAGAAATTTATTTTTTTCCCTTTTTCTTTATCAGAGCTAGAAACACATCAAAGTTGCAGGGTACTGTCAGTCAGAACCTGGGTCAAAGGCTTTGCAAACAGTCACTGTTCCCAAATAGACTCAGACATCTATGTGTTTCAAGCCTAGATCAAAATATTGTAATCTAAACCAACTTCTATTACAGACTAAATGCAGAAATGCTATTGCCATTTTTTCATAACAGAACATGCATGTTACTTGCCTGCCCTTCCATTTCTTCAAAGCGAGTTTGACTGGGAGTTCAAAGCCAATTCAGCATCCCTTACTCCTTACTGTGGAGTGTCTAGAGGTAGGACAAGTGCTTGCTGCACACTATTTTCCAGGTGGTCCACGCTCAGTAACTCAAGACTCTCCAGCCACTCCCTCTTTCCTGGAAATCTTGGCAGGCTGATGACCTCCATTCCAGAGAGCAAGGACAGATGTGGCTCCGCCTAGAGCACATCAACCCCAGCCTGGGCTGACAGGAGGGGTCACACAAGTGCAGACAGGTCTTCCTCCTGCACGATGGGACCACTGGCTTGAGAGAGCAGGGCACACCTCTTTAAAACCACACTGCTCTTTCACAAATTCCAGACCAGGCACCCGATGTATTTCCTCTAAGAGTGAAAAATGCTTCAGGTTTGGGGTTTGGGTTTTTTTGACTGTTGAATAACAACTGACAATTATTTTTTTATTGGTGGAGGATAGTGTTATTGATTTAGAAATACTCTGGTTAACAAGGAAGCTTTGATTTTGAAGGCAAGTTTATAGGGGTATTCCCACCTTAAGCTAATCTGCAGATTAAAATGCAAAACCTCCTGGACTCAGTCAGTGAGGTTAAAGCCCACAGGGTTTCTACAGACCTGTTCTGAGAGCGACTTATCTCCTCAATAACACTTTGTCTCTTCCTCTTGCCACAAACCCGCTCTTTTTCATGGCACTAGTGAAAAGAAACAGCCATATAACCAGATGACAGGTAGTACTAGCCTTTTTTGGGACAGTATCCCCTTCTGCCTCAAACTCTGTGTGCACAGGGGCTGGGGCTCTATTGTGGAATAAGAAAGATTTACCTTCTTGTTATATGGATGGGGAACCCCACACATGCCCCCTTCTTTGTCAAAGTCTCCCTAGTATGATGGAGTAGGTCCTCCACGTAGCATCATCAGGTGATGATTGTCAGAACAGCAAGTTTCATGATTAGCCTGGTGCACTGAGCAGGCAGGATATACCTTTTAGAGATATTTGCCTGTACCGTCAGGCAAATATCATGTTACTGTATAGAGTTTATGTAATAGCATCGCACGAGCAGGATGAGAGGCAGGTCAACTATGACTTGGAGATCTGCTCTTCCTTTTCCTCAATTTCCTGGATGCAACTGAACAATTTCATATATCTCATGCCACAGATGTGGTTCAAAATCAACCTTATGGTTACAAATGGACATGTTTTTTGGAGGGATATACCCAAGATGGTGGTACTTTAGCTTTGTTAATAGGCAAACTTTATGGTGGCTGGGTTTCTTGTTTTCCGTAATTACTATGGACAGAAAGGGCATACTAAAGTGTTCATTGTCTGTGCAGGAGCATACACACAAATAGCATATGTGTGCACATCTGTGCTCTCTTTGACTCTAGTAATGTTCATCTGCACTGCTAAGGTGTGTTTGTCAGACTGCATAAAACTAGCAAGATCTTTAAAACTATTTCCCAGGGGAGCAAATGCCTGGTCAATGGTTTAGAAAATGTATCCATCACATATCTTTGCTTAAGTCACCAGATGCTTCATACTTGAGGTCAATCAACTGAAAGTAAAGTTTTAGCAGGGCAGAAGCATCCCGTTGGGGTCCACTTCAACCCTCCATTTAAGTTTGAGCAGTTTTAAGGCTCCTCCTTTTTATTGCCATGTACAGCAGCAGCTGAGAAAACATGGGTATCTGAAGTTAGGAATACCTGAACCTTGTACCACTCTTCTGGGATTCCCCATGATGGGAGCTGTGGCATGGAGCCAGAGCAGTGCAAAGCAATGTTACCAGGCCAAGAATCTGACCCCTGTTTTTTTGTAGGTTATCCAAAAAGCAATTAGCTAGAGGAATTCACATCCTCAACTCTAGCCAAAGCAATAGAAGTCAGGCTCCATTTCTGCAGCAGCCTAGGAAGACCTCAGGGGAGAAATGATAGGTGTGAATGTTTTCATATTAAAATTAATAAAATCTTGGCTCTGAGTAAGTGAATTTTCGGTAAGAAATGGTAATGATTAGTCATACTCAAGAAATTTGCACTGGTTTCAATTACTGCAGTTTATGAATCTGTTATCTCCCTGGATAGGGATACAAAGAAGCTAAAAAGTAGTTTTTAAAGGGAGACCTCAAGGCTCAGGCAAGTGGTCAAGGTGACTGTACATCAGTTTTTAAATTCTCAAGAACTGTTCATTATTAGATACAATTTGAAATTCTGATATTAACCACTATTTTGTCATACTTACCAAGGCACAGTTCATCTATTACTGGCAAATCTAAAAGTCTATAAAGCACCAATGTTTGTATTTTAATATAATATTCTGAAAAGTAAGAAAATGCCTTCAAGTAATTTAACTGCATAAGTAACAAGCACTTTTATGAAGAACAGAGTACTGAAAAATAATGTTACATACCAAACTCTGTTTTAAATAAAATAACATATTTCTTATATAGTACTGCAACTACTTTCTAGCTACAGAAGATAAGAGCATCTACTGTGTGAGGACAAAGGTCCATCTACCTCAATATTCTCTCTGACAGTAGTTAAAAGCCTGAGGAATGCCTTTGTTCACTGGAGCTACTTTTTGTCTTATATGAAGCCATGGTGATGTCCTATATCAAATGCTTGTTTCCCTAAGAAAGACCTATGGAAGCCTGAACTTACAATGGCTCAAGAGTATATGGTAATACAACCACCACCTCCTATAATCCAGCTGCTGACACTGTCATCCTAGTAAAATAAGTGCTTAAACTAGATTTTACCTAACTCATGCAAAAATCTGGCTGCTTTTGTGGAAACATTCCTGCTGCTTTTGGATCTTGCAGGGCTGTGATTCACTGACAGCTACCCAGGTATCCACAGGACCCTCAGAGAAGAGGGTATTGAAACAACACACTATGCCATCTTCTCATGTATGTAACTTCATGGTGCAAAGAAGGTTTAGGAGGAAAGAAGGCCAAATGCAGACACCTAAGAAGGAGATGAGGTACCAGTGCACAGGGACAGAGAGAAAACCAAACTCCTAGGGTAGACACAGGGGACTTACTTATTCATAAAAGGTTCTGTCTTTCTGTGGAGTTCCCTGTATTTAATACAGTGAGACCCAGCAACTAAAGGCAGTAATCAATGATATCTAAACCAGGTAACAGAATCAGTTTCAATAATTTAGTGTTGAAATATCCCTCAAATCTGTGGACTATTCACATCCATACACAAACCTACTGTGTAATATGAGCCTTTACAGGTCCCTTCTCTGTGGAACTCTGTTCCATCTGGGAATTGGTGCTAAGCACTAGAGAAGTACCTATTAATGAAACAAAAATTATGTATTTTCAGAGACAGGGTGTCAGTTGCAGTACTGAGAGTATATCATCTTTAGATGCTGCTGGTAGAATAGGATGAAGACCAGTCCAGGCAGTACTCACACACTCTCTTCAATAGCCTTTCCTAAAACTGGGAAGTTGGAGTAGAATACTTCAATCTATCTGATTAGACAGATTTCTAGTATCAAATGACTGGCCCCAGTCTCTTAAAGTTCATACCTTATATATATGTATCAACACCTAGGTTTAGGCAATTGAGTCAGACCTTAAGCATGGAATTCAGATCCAGATTGTGGACACCTAAATTACTGTGTTTGTATGTAAAATGTTTACATTTCACATAGGAGCCCAAGCTGTTGTTACAGTCAGTTTATACTTAACCAATGTGGTCAGCAGAAGGTCGTTGTGTGTTTAGTTGACCTGCCTTTTGTCTATTCAACTTTGTCTTTGAATAACTTCCTCCATCTGCCCTGTGACCTCTCTGGAGAATTGGGAATTGTGGGCTTGAATCTTGCACACTGATGTGGAGGAGACCTTGTGTGGCCTTTTGGCTGAGTAGTCTAAGATGGAGCTGTTTTGCAAACAAGGTACAGATGCAAATTCATTTAGTCAAGGACTCATCACTCAGGATCAGAGTGACAGCAATGGACAGACGTGCCTGAAGTGCAGATCTGACTCAGGGACTCCTTACAAGTGGGAAATGTGTCCCTCTCATAGTTAGCATTTCTTTTGGCTGGCTCTAGACAGCTTTCCACTCAGCACGGTAAGCAACACTTTAAGAAACAAATACTCATGTCCCTACTGACTGCAGAAGGAGAGTGAGTGTTCTGACTTATCCTGGTAGCACTGACACTCAGTTAAGAAATCCTAATGCCAAAACTGGTCATCTAAACTAGGCAACAGCAAAGTCAGCCTTGCTCTTGAAGGGCACCTAGCTTCTTATAAGAATTTACAGTCTCCTTTGAGATCTTCCATTCTCCAAGGGCAATAGTAAAATACTCAGTTCCAGCTACAGACTGAAGAACTCAGTTATTAAAATCAAATGAAAAACCACTTCTTGCCCTGGAATGTCCTTACACCATCTAGTCTTGGTTCTACTTTTTGCTTACTTTGCTGAGAAGACAGGTTCTTCTCAGTGAACAAGCCCCCCAGGCTGATGGAATTAAGGCAAGACAGATTCAGCAGGCTGGTCCCCAAGTTAAATTGTTCCTACAAAGGCAATTCTGCCAATGCCATAGCAAAAGAAAGAACAATCAATGGCATAAGAACTATAATTTTTACATGCTCTATTAGAATGACTTAGAGCAAGCTTTCCAAGACCTCCCCCCATGCCACTTCATTAGTTAAGGCAATTAGGAAATTTCTGAGACTATGTGAGTCTTGGGGCCATCTAAAGTACCAGACGGTCAATGTCTGGAGAACAGGTTGTCATAGTAGTTCCTTAACCATAGGCAGAACAGTTCAGTGGAAAAGCAGCATGATCATTCAAAGACATCTGGAATCCCCTGGAGTCTATTAATTCCCTGGGAAGAATGATGATAAATTGCTTGCAGGGAGACAGAAAATATCTTTACGATCTTTGAAGTAACTGCCTGGTGTTAGATATGAAATTTATTGCAGATACACAGGGTAACAATGGTAACAATACTTTTGACATTATTCATAGAGTATAGCCAAGGTCATGCAGTCTGGCTTTATGACTAGAAGTTAGAAAATTTGGCACTCTAGGTCTAATGCAGAGAGGGATAAGGTAAATGTGCTGCAGTTAAGGTCTGTCATTGATGGAATACTGGTGACTCAGTGTTTTGTGTAGTTTTCCTTCTTGTTCTTTATAATGGACTATATAGATATGCCTTTAGTTCAGGAATCTGGATGATTTTGCTTGAAGTAAGGACGTGGGATGTTCTTTGATAATACATAGTGTGATGCCATAGTAAGGTAACTCCACTTCTTGCTTTATAAAGCAGATCCACTTGTTTGTAGTCCCTTCCTTTAGAGAAAGTACATACTGTAATCTGCCCATATCAGTAGTCTTCAAAGAATTTCTGCAATCCAGCTTGAAAGCTGTATCTCCAGCCAGACTTTGCTTGTATTCTGACATCTTCTTCATCAAAAAGCCTCTTTTAGACTTGAGCATGCAGGCCTGGACGTCAATGGAGGTCAGTTAGAAAACTTATCTCTCTCCCTCATTTTTCTTGCCCCTTGGACATATTTACAAAGCTAGCTTCTCATTAGGCTCCCAATGCTTCCCAGGTCCGCTCCCATTACCTACACTTCTTCAAGGTGCTTTCTTGGTTGCAGCTGTATTTCCCAGATGCCTGCACAACTTCTACAAGGCCATTTACTTTGGGAAGTTCTGCCAGAGTTTTTACAGCTTCTCTAACCTTCACCCTGTTGATGCTTCCAGTTCTGCCAGTTCTTTTTTGGATGCTTGGACTTTTACAGGGGCATAAATGACTTAAGTTTCTACTGCTCTGTTCCCCTACCAAAGATGAATAAAAGCTATATGCCTATCTTCTTTGGATCATTAAAAAGATCTCATATATGATATCTTATAGACAGGTTCTTACAAACTGTTCTTTTGACCTGTTTATAATAGTAAATAATAATCTGATTATATTACTAATTATTATTATAATTGCTGTATTTGGGAATTTGAACTGCCTTTATGGATTTAAACTTGCAGTGCTAGATTTTGTGCTTTAAAGTGAATGTTTAGTGCAATCCATTGACCAGTTCTAAGCAGTTGTACAGAATTGTGGAGGGTTTTGTGTACAGCAACAAGGCAAAGAATTTTACTCAAAGTCCATTCAAGTGAGTGGACATTCTGACTTTTTTTTAATTAGCATTAGATTGGGACATTTGAGTAGGGAGACTCTAAGACTTTTAGTTCCCATTGGGTATGCTCAGGTTACTGAGCATCACAGCAGCACTACTAACTGTTGCCTCGCTACTAAGGTCTGCCAGGTGCATGACCCAGGATAACAACAAACAGGTTTCTAAATACTAGTTTCACTTCACAATTTTCTGTGGTGTATGGTTGCTCATCCATCCTACAACCCATGCCATGTCTCCCCCAAGAGTCCTCCTGTGTTCTTAGCCACCTAAAATCTGCTGTTTTGAAGCAGACCTAGAAGATGCATTTACACAACTTAAGTCTTCTCCAGTTTCGACCAAGTACAAGTGTACACTTGGTGGGAAAACTGTTACCACACAATAAAAACAAAATAAACCCCAAACACACACCCCCTATAAGGACAAAGAAAAGAAGGAATTTTCTTTTCTGGAAATATGGCAAAAAGGAATGAATTCAAGCCACAAAAATCACACGCTGATATTGTATGTAGAAATTCTGTGTCATTGTAGACATCAGCTTTCTAAACTCATTCAAACATTTGGATAAGTCACTCAGGCCAAATGATCTAATTACAACTTAAAACTTAGTCTTATACTTTTTCCTTAGGAAGTACTGTGAAAGTTATTGGAATGGTAAAGTTAGGAAACTTGTCCATGTAATTATAATACCTTGAGATAAGCAAATAGGCCAGATACTATCTCTTTTATCTAAGGGAGGTGCAACGTCTCTATTCTGACAGTCCCACATTTAATTCATTTGAATTCTCATTCCTTTTCCACAGCTAAGCTGACTGTACCAGCAACATAAAAATAAAAATTAAAAACATTAATAGTGCTTTCACATCCTTGAAGAATCCCACTATGTGAGACAACAGATGCAGTGCCAGACGTCTGAGTAGGAGCCTGGTGCCAGCCTGCTGTAAGGAATTACTAGCAGTATACCATTTTTGGCATGGATCCTGGTACAGAGCATAAAACGGGACTCCTTGTCCAGCCAGCCATGACTATTTAGTGCTGTCCTCCCTCTTTGTTTGTGGTCTAAGAATTGCATTGTCTGCACTCTCAATGTCATTGAGAATGACTTTAACAAGCTACTCAGTTTCCTAAAGAAACAGTGATCTACTGCTCTGCATATTTTTTAAATTGCTGTTACACATTTCCAGCGCAAGTTCTCATTGAAACATTACATCTAAGAAGGTAAACACTTTAATTTTACAACAGCACGGTTTTCATCAAACATCTACTCCTTACTGCAATGATACATAAGTTTTCTTTGGATATTTGGTCATGAAGAATTAGCTGTGGGTGCAGCCCGATCAAAGCCATATGGGGATCACTTGTAAAAGCACAATTCTTTCAACAATTTTTTAATTGAATTAATCAGCAATCAGTGGCAAAACATACTTTCTACAGAGATCAGTTATTCTAAAGAGGAGAAAGGTCTAGAGGTTAGGGCATGAGTTCAGGCTTCGGGGGACATGAGTTCAACTCTGCCCTCTCTCTACCCTTCATGTGGGACCTTGGGAAGTGTGGAAGGGGTGGGGAGGATTAGTTTTTGTTATCTTAAATCACTATCATCTCTGACAGTATAACAGTATTTCTATTGCTCAGAGGGTACTGTGGAAGTGAATACATTTACTGTTAGAAGGAGCTCTCACATTGCTGCAATGAGACATGTCAGTATCTAGAACAGAGGGGGACTTTTTCATAAGGGCACCACTTCTAAACACTACACATTTCCATATGCCAAAGCACAGTGTGATAGTTGACCACATGTATACATGCAGACAAACAGGCAGATGTCTACTTGTACCAAGTTTGCCCCCTGCTTTTCTTAAATATCTTTTCATTGCAATATCTTAAGCCTGAAAGCACTGGAAAATCACATGAGTCATGATTGTTTAGTTAACTTCTTGTTAGTTAAATTCTACTGAAAACAAATAATAGACATTTTTAAGATCATGGATGTTTGTAAGAAAATTTAGCTAGATAGAGGCAACACTTTCAAATTTTATTGCTAAACAGTGTCACCTCAGTGTTATGCATACACTTTTTTTTTTTGTTTGGTTTACAAAACAATAAACAATAGTGAGACTACCACAAATTCAAACCATGGTCTGAAAGCTACTTTTTATTTTGAGTCAAAGTACATGACTCAATTATTTATTAAAGAAATACTCTTTCCTGGTTTACAGCAATAACAGAGACTTGCACAGACATCCTTGGTCATTCAGATGTGAGAAAGATGCCAAAATTAGTCTTTATTCAAAGGTCCAGACTCCGTATATCTACCAATTGCAGATATTGGCAAATAGTGATTGCAGTTCTGCACTTTGAACTAAGTATGTTAACAGCAACACTAGAAAGAAATAGGAAAATAATTTTATTGGATTCAAGAGGAAAAGATAATAATTTGAAAACTAAAGTTGAAAACTGATAGTCCTGAAGAAATACATCTGGGAAGGTAGAATGGTTCTTTATGATGAATAAACAGTAAATGTTGTGCCAATGAAGGAGAAAAGCTTTGCTAAGGTAAATCACACCAGACTAGTTCTGTGTCTGGGTAACAGCGTGATTCCATTACACTACTTGGTGTCCAGGAAAGCATCAAAACATTGGCTATGACTCAAGATGGGAAATTATTATTTAGGATACAGAAGGAAGAGACTAATACAAGAAGGCAAAGAATTTCGAAAAAGGTAGATGATATTGTAGTTGTGCTAAACCCCAAAATTTTGCTGCAGAGTGTCACCATATGAGTTCAAGGACCACTATCAGAACCATATTTGTTATATATGCTATTATATTATGTATTTTTATATATTATTATGATGTGTACTTTAATTAATAAGCTGGCACAGAAAGTAGATACATACAAATTTAATCTATGGGTGAAAAAAGTCAAAGGCTTTGTATGTTATGATGGGCTGAACCTGTCTGAATGCCAGGTGCCCACCAAAGCTGCTCTATCACTCCCCCCTCCTTCACTGGACAGGGGAGAGAAAAATATAACAAAGGGCTTGTGGGTCGAGATAAGGACAG
>JANZLQ010000079.1:7029967-7042967 GCA_026212715.1 Elanus axillaris | reverse complement strand
GCCTCACCATGGTCTTCCCCACGGGCTGCAGGGGAATCTCTGCTCCGGCGCCTGGAGCACGTCCTCCCCCTCCTTCTGCACTGACCTTGGTGTCTGTGGAGTTGTTTCTCCTACATGTTCTCACTCCCCAGCTGCCGTTTCTCCCTGTCCCCCAACTTTTTCTCCTTCTTACAAATGTTATCACAGAGGCGTTACCACTATCGCTGATGGGCTCGGCCTTGGCTGGCGGAGGGTCCATCTTAGAGCCGGCTGGTATTGGCTCTGTCGGACATGGGGGAAGCTTCCAGCAGCTTCTCATAGAAACAACCCCTGTAACCCCTTCCCCCCTGCTACCAAAACCTTGCCACAGAAACCCAATACATATGTACAGAGTGGAATCAGCATGTGGCACCAGATTAAGTGGGTTGTTAGCCAGGTGGCCTCCACCACTGATGCAATAGAAACTGGACGTTCTGGCAACAGAGCTGCCAGGGAGCACCACAGAGGTGGACAGACCACTTTGTATCACCATCACTTGGCAATCTCTATTCCAACTCCATACCACTGGCAACACCTTCAGATTTACTGCCTGCAACTCTGGTCCTATGGCATTAGGAGGCAGAGTGACTTAAAATGGGACACATGCAGGCAAGGGTTTATTGGGGCAATCAGAGGAAAGGAAAATCTGTTTTATAAAAGGAGACGAAAAGAGCTTGTTTTGGTTAGTGTGGCAAAACACAGCTGAACAAGAGTATAATCGCTCTCTATAAATATGTCACAGAGTAAATGCCAGAAAAGAAAAATGACATTTCACCTAAAATTTAGGAACTGAAGAAGTAGGGCCATAAATAAGTTTAAACTGGGAATTAAATGATTTTAAGCTGTAGAAAAACATCACAGTCTTCCTAAAGACATTTTAGCAGGGAGGAAAGAATCATAGCTAGTTTTAAATCAGAACTTGCTTGCTCTGTGAAAAAATGCCTGGAATGAGGGGGAAAGTGGATAGAAGAGGAATAGGTTATGGCACAGAGCATCCCTTTTGTTTGTTCTTGTATACCTAAGGTTTTGGCAAAAGCCTCAATTTAGGTAGGTTAATCAATTCTTGTTTCAAGCAGATTTTTTTTCTTTTCTTTTATGACAGGTCAAAACTCTCCTGGCTGCTGCTATTAATGATACAATCCAATACACTCAGATGGGACTTCCTATTGCTCCATGTACAGCTCCAGACATGCCCTCAGTAATACTTAGCACTGGCAGCAAAGCACCTTTGTCTTCATTGGGACTTCTTATGAGAGATATCTCAAAGCAGCTTTTAATATTCTGACTTGGTATCTGACTTCTCTAATTTCCTAAGTAGACTCTATGCTTTATGTAACAATGCTGTTGTCCCTGATACAGATCATTAAATATCTGCAAATGAAATGGAGGCACATGTGGCTGGCTTAATGGCCTGGTTTTTGCAACGCTCAGTCATATGGAAGTTTTTGCTCTGCCTGCTGCAGTGGTTAGGTGCAAAACGTGAAGAAGACAGCTTTTATGTTCTAGAGGTGTGGTAGGGCAATGCAACCTTACCACAACAACATTTAGTTGTGATATTTTTGAGATTTAGGATGATATGATAAAGTAAAATGGCAATTCCATTTCCACTCTGGACCACTAAATTGAGAAAATAAAGAGAATTTCAACACATGTAAATCAAAGATGTAACATGAAAAAGAATACAGGACCACCCCCAAACACATTATCCTGTTTTAACATCCTCATAAGGAAATAGTATAATGGTTTCGTAAATTTCAGAAAATGTAAAATATAGAATTAAGATTAGCTGAATAATTTGCAACTGTTTGATAAAATCATAATGCTGAACATATCATGGTAAATAAGAATCTCTTAAGCTGTGCAAGCAAAACAGTTTGCAGAGTATGCAGTTTAGTGCATCTAGTACAAGAACAAAAGTACATCATGTTTTAGATTCAGATAGATTCAGATGTAGGAGGATGTGACTGAAGAATCTATATCCAGGGAACAAGTACATTCTGCATTACAAAATTAAGTAACATATAAGCATATATTAAGAAAAAGAATGCATGGAAAGCCACAGACATCACAGAGCTGAGTCTGGTACACACAAAGATAGAGATTGTGAGAACAAAATCCCGGGGATGGGTTTTAATTTGTTGAAATATGCCACAAACCAGCAGACATTAAAAAAAAAAAAAAATCAATGTCATTGTTAATTGAACTGTTTTGACATTTATTTTGTCTGCCAGAAATATCTGCTGGCATTTGGTCAGTCCTTCAGGTAAACCTGTGCAGATTTCAGAAAAAAAAACACAGACCCAACAACAGGTTTTCTTGACAATCTTGGAATTGGAAAACTCAGTTAACAAGGCTATATCCTTGCTTAGTTAATAATAAGGATACCTGCGGAGGCTGAAAATGAATGGGCCTTCAAAGATACATAACTATGATATCCAATTTAAATTAAAGGCATAAAGATAGGATTCACATACTTTTTTGCAAGTGCCACTCAACCACGTTAATTACAGGGATCAGCACTTTTACAGTCATCCAGAATAAATGCAAGGTTTTTGTTTGTGCTTTAATGTCCTCAGTGTTATGCAGGCTGTTTCAATTTAGACATAATTCCCAGTTCTTAACTAGCACTTGTCAAGCATTTGAACACCCTCCAACCAGTGTTACCCCATACACATCCTCACATCTGAAGTGAAGCTGTGCTTATTAGGCAGGGTTTGTCCCACTGTGAAGAATGGTGGGAATCCTAGGAACAGTTATATACTACAGATAGGGATCTTTTACAAAGATGTTGGAAACACAAGCCAGAAAAGGTCTGCACTATTTCTGCCTTTTTTTTTCTTTTTTTTTTTTTGGAATATGTATTCTTTTCCTAAGCAATTACTGCATGTGGTTATTGGACACTGGGAAAGGTTGACTTTTGCCTTGGCATAGTGTAGCCCCTCTCATGCTTTTTTTCGGTTACCAAAATTTCACTGATACTTCCACACCAAGTACCTGTACCAGAGACTAGAGTGACAAACTGCTTGTAAGGACAACAGGAAAAGTTCTATAGTAACCTCCACTCAATGCAAATAGGGGTGTTGAAACTGTGGCCTGGGGTGAAGGACTGAAAAGCAATGGAAACAATGCACTCCAAAACTGTCCCTGCCCCAAAGTGCTGCTAGTGGAAAAAGGATTGGTTTTCCCTTTGGTGTTCTGATGGCAGGGATGGTTGCCCCGAGCCTCCATTGCCCCACAGGGTAGAGGAGAAAACAGGAGGATCTACTAAGGATTGCCCTGATAAATTGGTATTTCTATTCATTTCTTCTCAGATGCTCTGCAGCCTGTACTAGGGAATAACCATCATTTTTTTTCCACACCACATGCAATATGTTAAATCACCTACCTTCAGTATTTGTCAGACCATGACAGATCTGTGCCAAGCGTGAGCAAGGTCTACCATTTCCTTATTGCTTTTAGAATTTAGGGTTGTGATTTTCAACTAGGTCCATAAATTAACAAATAAACAGAGATACTGGCTTCTACTTAAGCCAGTTTTACTCTCAGTGACTTGTGGAAATTTCCCAAGCTGCATAAACTGCAGAGCACACAGGGCAAGGGACACTGTTCTAGGATCTCTCACTTACCCAGTAGTTTCAATCTTGAAGGGTCAGCACAGTTTCATTTCTTTCTCAGAGGCCAAATGCATAGACTCAGTTATATTCAAATGTCAGGGTTCACAGTCTGAATGTCATTTTCTAGGCCATTTTGCCAGGGCAGCATTTTTAAAGAGTCAGATAGCAGGGGTTAAAAAAGCCCCAAACACCCAAACCTATCCCTGTGAAGACCTCCATAAACTAACCCTAGCAGAGCTCCACCTCCCAGCCTGAAGGCTGCCAAACAAGAGACTGGGAGATGTGCTAATCCCTAATTAATTTTAATCTACACTAGAGAAGGTTTGTTGATTAGCCAGATAGGTAGAGCAATGCTGACAGGTCAGTCCTAATGTAGGCATAGCTGTTTAGAGGAAAAAAAGCCTCTAAGAGCATAACTGACAGCAGCTGGTCTATCTTAGAAAGCATGGGTTTCTCACACTTGTGCAACTGCATCAATGGTACATGACATAGTGGATGAGTGACCTGTGGAGCAACTACAATCTTGGAGTCCTGCTCTCCTGTGCCCATGGCTGCCTTGCAGAAAGCCTACAGTTTGCATGCTTGAACCAGCCCACAACTTGCTCCTATTTTGGCCACGATGAGGGGGGGGAGGCTGTATCTGCTGCTGCGGTAGTGGCTACTACTGTGAACTGGAGGGCAGATGCTCTGCCCAAGCCACAATGAGAAAAAAGGTGAAACTCATTTAGGTCCCCCATTGTACATAAAAAATGCTACATATATATATATATACATACAAGCACATATTTACATATCTATGGATGACCACTCAAACTTTGGCTGTTGAACATACTCTTATAAAGCAAGATATGCTTTTGGCTGATATGATTGCACCAATAAAAGCTGGTAAGATAAACCAGAATGTGGGAATTTTGTCATTCTCTTTCTAGAGGTGTCTACTTCAGACAAGGAGAGAAATTACCAAACACAAAATCTGCGATAAAATAACTTGTCTCCTTTTTTACTCTTGAAGCATCATGACACGTAATTATCTGCTCTGAAAAAAAGAATGACTACTTACACAGTTATTCTGGATCCCAGGCAGAAAGTGAATACTTATTCACATATTAACTTGCTGTTCTCTGGGACTGGAAACTCACAGGATGGATTTGAGCAGGTCCCACATTCAACCTCCACGTCCACACCTTTTTCATACTTGTGTAATTGTTAATCTGTTTCTAAAATGGGTTATTCATGTACAACAGCCATTTTAACATTGTCACAGGGACTGCACATCTAAGGGGAGAAGAGTTTGTCATTTTAGGGGCTATAGCTAGTACTATAGCAAAAAGTAGTAAAGAAAATGTCACTGAAATTAGCAGAAGATTAAAAAACATGGTTTAATTGGCTGACACATAATAATAATCTTATAAAATACCCTTGTCTTTTGGTCAATTTGAGGAATGGATACTATTTAAAAAGTACTTTCATGAACCTCAAAATGAAATAATCTGAAAAGCACAAGCATAATAAATGAGCTTTTTAATAATCTAGTCTCACTGGAAATGCTGTAGACTGTAGAAATTTATTTCTAGAAAATCAGGTAATTGCTCTAATCAAATCTGACATAGACATAAAAGCATGCATATAAAGCATGTGTTTAATGAAGAACAATTTCACACCTCCAACATGCCACTAAAGGGTTATACTACATAGAATTAATGCCTTTGAACCCTGCTATTTTCATCTGAAATTTACATAACACATCTTTTGAGGTATAGTCAAGGATCTGTTTTACATAAATGTAGAGTAAAGGCTGTTTTCCTTGCACTTCTAGACTAACTTACAACATTTAGCTTTGTTTTTCGTTGGTGTCAAGATGGAACAATTCCTGCCTTTATATACCTGGGCATCTTACTCTCAGGGAGTCACAGTGTCTCAGATGTGCTGCCGGGGACGGGAAGTGAGGGGAGGGGTGGGAACCAATTAAAGACATAGTACTTTCTCTTCTATGGGAAAGGGACAACAACTGCTGCAGCAAAAGCAGGTATGTGGGTGAGGAGAGGAACACATTTTGGCTAAGCATCTGATTGGGGCTTCAGTTCTAGGTGTGCTTTACATGGATCACCCAAAGGAAGACAGCTCTTCCTCAGCTGTAATGCAGCTCTAAATGCATAAATGCTATACTAAGCAAAGCAGATTGTAGTCTAGACTTTGTCAGTAAAGGCAAAAGTACAACCGCAGGAGGGACTGCAGGTTCCTTGCTGAAACAAATTGGGGAACAGAAGTGGATACTGAGTCAAGACTAACAACATTCATACCCACAAATTGCCAGTCGACAGACCATTCTGCATAAAGCAGAGGGTGGTTGCAAAAGATTGTCTCTCTTGGGAGTCGAGAGAGAACAAAAGCAGAAAATCAAAATCAGAGAAAGAATTGAGAATGTGCTGTGGTTGTGCACCATTCCTTGCATTTACTGTGTGAGTTAGTGGGTGACCTCTATTTCACAACTGGATCAACAAAGGCTGTTAAGCCAGATGCTATTTTAGAGCTGAGAAATTCTCTTCATTTTTACTATAAAAGGACTGGCACGCATACTTTATGAAGGATTTCAAATTGGTCACAAGTAAAGGAAAAAAAGACTTCAACACTAGTCCTCTACTGCAAACACCTCTGTTTAAATGTCTCAGCTTAGATTTTGTTGGAAAAAAGATACTGGCAGACTCATAACCTGACATACTTTCCGTTATAAACTCATTTCTAGTGTAAACTCTGAATGTACAAGCTATAAAAAGCACCTTGACTACAACACAGACTTTCACTGTGTGCTCTGAATTCAGAAATAATATTTGGACTTTAGCTGATTTCTTTCTTTATGATTCTTCACCACTTCTACCGTTTATTTACTACTTATTTACCTTTTAATAAAATTTTGTAAGAAAACTTTTCCATAATATTATTCAGACAGGAAATAAAAGATGTGTTTGCAGTGAAAGACCCCACACTTGCTACCCAGTGAGCAATACAGTGCAGTTCCTTGCTATGCCATTGCATAAGAAGCAGTAAATGCCAGGAAAAAAGAAAATCCAGGATCATGGTCCAGTATCCTTCAATTTAATAGCCAGCATCTCTGTGCTCATTTCAAACTTCTGTGGCTGTTAAGTGCCTCTACTTTGTCAGTCAATTGTGATTTTATCCAAAGTAATTTTTTTTACCTTTCCTCAGAAGGATTCTTTCCCTTCATTAAAAGTTTTTGCTTCCACCTGCGTGTTTACCGCCATCTTGAAAATTCTCCTTTCTTGTGTTTACATGGTAAGAAAATAAGAGAATAGAATCTAACTACCTACTGTTCCCTAGGACATCTACAAATAAACCCTCTAGATGTTCTGAAACACCTAGAATAATGCTACTACCTGGAAAAAAAAAAAGAAATACCTATGAAAAATGAACTAACCAAACAAAATTCCCTAAGATAAGCCTTTCTAAAGTGTATGAAGGTATTTGAGACTTATGTTTTACAAGGATAAAGAAAAAAGACATTAATAACTCTGTAAGCACAGCTTCCCTTTTGCTGGCCAGCAGAAAAAAGGAAAAGTGATCTAACTTTTGGGGGTTCACAAAAGAGCATAGTGGGTACTGTTAAACACAAATATTGTTTGTTTCTTAGCATGCAAGCGGAGTGGTTAAACAACATGGTCTTTAGTTCTTGGCCACTGAGGCAAAGTTTATAAATTTCACAAGAGACATCCACAGTTTTTACTGTAGTGATATGCTACAAATTCAGTAAACATTTTTCAACAGTGCAAGCTAGCTGAGGCAATATCCTGACCTGAAAATGTTTTCTGGCAAAGTGTTTCTTGCTGTTGTGTTATTTGAGTCTCATGGTGACTCTGTACAATGCCTCTGAGCAGTACACAGGATGCAGTCATTACACAGACACTGTAAATGGATTTTGTCACCATCTGTATATATTGGCATATTTAGGATTCTCTGCATAATGGATGCATACAAACAAGCAAGACCCATAAGATTTCTCTCCACTTGAAACTGCTAAATGTGTTCCAGAATACAAGATTTTATTAAAAAAAAAAAATTAACTTCGCCTCCACTTTTACCAGGTGACTTAATGCTAGGTGCCATCTTTGTAATGCAATTTAAGATGCAAGGATGAACAGTGATTTGTAGGAACTAAGTATTATTTTCATGGTTCTGAAGAAAACCTTTCAAATATGAGCTCATGTCAAGCAGCTCTCAGCTTCCTAGCTGAACTTGTAGTATTCTGCCTAGAACAGTATCTCTCAGAGGGGCCCACAGCTCCTATTTATTTCAAAGAAGTCAAAGTATAATGTCAGATATTACTATTTAAATACAACACAATTAATGCTTTCATGGGTAATAGCTTTAGCAGAAATACTCAGCTAGTTTGTCTAAGTCAACTGCTGCAAACAGGTGGATAGGCACATACAAACTGCTGAGAGATACAGGCTTAAACCTCTGGTCCTTCCACGTGCCACTTCTGCCACATTGCTATGGTGTGTATCATATCTGCTCACAACGGGGCTAGGATTAGACATCACACTTCTTAAAGCATCTTTTACTACAGTTTGCCCAAGTTCATGCTGGCTTTCCTGAATGCTAAAATCCTGAATACCCTAAATTATCTAAAATCCCGGATATCTTCTTATGCAGTAAATACTCAGCTTAAAACATGAGCATGGTGTATAGAAGCTGGTTTTAACATCAAAGTATCTTGGGAGTGCACTTAATGGTGTGCAAAATGATGCCCTTTCCCAATGCTCCTCATGAAATAAATACGCACAAGATGTGCTGCACTGACTAGGCTAAATAAGAGGAAAATAGAGGAAGGCTTCACATGGTCAACGTGAGATGCATTTCTAATGCAGTGGTTCAAGAGTCAAGCCTCGTTGACATGTATGCTATCAAAGGTGGCTCAGGGCAGCCTGTGCAAACAGGCAGTTACTAGGACTATTGGAGTAGGCATGGTCTCACTGTGTTCTTTGCCTATGCCAGAATCCAAGAGAAAGACTGATGCTATCTCCAGTTAGGAGGGTTAGTGTGACAGATGTTGCTGGAGTGAGAAGGGTAGCTGGACCTGCCTAGGCACAGCAGTTGATCTCCCTATTGCTGCTTTCCATCCAGTGGCTGGGGGAGAAGTCAGCCCCCCTCCCTCCCTTTGCTCTCTGTTCCAGCTCTGTCTGTCTCTCATCCTTTCTCTGTGGCAAAAGATGCTTGACCAAGAAAAGGTCTGAACCATTCTCCTTGGAATGACAAAATTCAGTGTCTCCTTTGTGGTGGTAAACCTTCACGACTAAGACGCCAGGAATCAAAATGTGAACTTTGTGACATCTTTATGAAGCACATAGCCACAGAAATACAATCAGGAAATCAGCAGAGAAAGGATTGACATGCTGGCTAAGAGCCAGCCCAAGGGCCTGGACATGTGTTAATTGGTCAGATCAGTGCCACTGTTTACCAGAGAGGTTTGGTGAAGGGAACACTGCTTGAGAGAAGTTTGATGGCACAGTCCTGCCCAAGGCTAGAGCTCGGTGGGGGGTTTGCAGCCTGTCCTTGCCTAAGAAGTGGCATGAATAGACAAGGACTTACCAGTGCAATGGGAATCTTGGCTTCCCAAGTTTAGCTTTCTCCAACTTGAATTGGTGGCTTTCCAATACCTTGACACAGAGAAGATCACATACTCTGACAACTGAATCCTTCCTTCAGCACATGGAAGAAAAAAACCCTTTACAACAGCAGCAATCCATCTAAGCTAGGATGGAATATAAGACATATTGACATGATAGATGACATTGCTGGCCAGCGTATGAAATAATTTTACCTGCTTTGAATATGCAGTAAGTAATACCTAAAGGTATTCCCATTAATTCTACAAATTTATAAATTAATGATTTCAGAAGCTATATATACTTTAAAGAGAGCATGAAGTCAGAAAATCAAAAGGAGTATTATTGTACTCTGAGTCAATGAGCCAGAAGACTTTAACATATGCAATCTTTACTGTAACTATTTAACATTTTTCAGGCTGCTGTATTAACATTTGGAAAAGTAAACAATGGAAAGTTACATGACTATTTTCAACAAAGCATGAGCCAGAATTGCCTTTTTTGTCTTCTTCATATGGAACAATAATATCATTGCTCAATTTTGACCAGATTTTTATTTGCCTTCTACTCGTGTAGACAATTATATCTTCATAAACTAAATGCATAGCATTCACATACAGTATATCTTAAACAAGGTGAGTAATGGGGTTCCCTTGCATTGAAAAAGGTGCACAAATTTCCCCATATAATTTCTATTGCTATATGCATTTTTTTAGTTTTAATCTTTATCACTAAAATGTGTACAAATATTTGACAAGCTGTATGGTTTTTTTGTTGTTGTTGTTGCTATTTCCACATTTTCTCTGTGTAGTTTTTTGTATTTTTTCTAGAATCAAATTGAAAATTTTCTCAGGCAGAAGATGACTTTTTTTTGAACTATAAAATTCCTAGTACTCTCAGGCTATCCAAATGCTTTTCTTTGCCTATGCTTCCATTTTCATCTTCTTACTTTCTTGTAGTCTTTAACATGCAGGCATCTCTTCTTTGTTTGGAGTAGTGACTATCTGAAGTACTCTGGAAGGTGACAGTCCCAAGCAATATGGGCACTGAGAACTATTCCAGCGTCTAGAGGACTTGTTTGGGGCTTAGTGACTAGCTTGTTGTGATTCAGTGTCACACAGAAGCTCATAAACCCCTTTGGAACCATGAGTTTAGCATAAAAAAAAAGATGTGCTATCAACTGAGCAACAGTCAATGATGTAGATATACTTTCCATAAAGTTCCTCTGGATTTCCTTCATTATAATCCCTCAAAGCCATTGGAGATGGTCAGGATTAGAATGGCTTGCATGAAGGTGGATATACAATTTCTGGGATAGTGTCACAAGAAGAAATATATATAGCATTGAGCTGGAGGTTATAATATGCCTTGCTTAACTGAACCGGTTGCACAGCCACATTTTATAGGTGGCTTTATACCACTACCAGATAAACTGAGGAGGTTGCCTACATGAATACCTGTATCTTCATACCATCCCTATGAGGAGGGGAAGTTTTATCATCCCATTTTCATAGAAGGAGGAATGAAGGATTAAGAGATCCCAACTTATTCAAGGTATTGCAGGGTTTTAAGTCTGAGCAGGGAACTGAACCTAAGCTTCTCAAGCAACAGTAAAATATCTTTACAGTAAAATGTCTTAACTAGTCAGTAATACTTCCCTATTGGAAGTAATACATAATTAAAAGATGACAATTAATAACTGTTTTCAGAAGCCTGAATCTTAAATTGGCATTGTGTCATATTCTCTCTGCTAGTACAGCAAACACAGTTCTTCCATTCAAACATCAAGGAGTTAAGATGGCAATACTGATTCCTTGTAAAAGTCCTAAGTGGGCATTCCATTATGCACCAAGAAATTCGCAGTCTCAGTGATGGGGAAATATAAATAAGGTGCTGGTCTTCATCTTTTCAATAAAGTTGCCTGACTTGCAATCATACTAGAACACTTACAGCACTGAAATGATAAACTATATAAGAAGGATACAGAAAGCACTAACTTATCCCTAATGGTCTATTTTGTGCCTATCGACCTTTGGCTGTCCTCTACTGTGATATTATTTCAGAAGGAGGAAAGAAAAGGTCAGCATCATAGGCAAATCTGTTGGCTCATTCCTCACTGTCCAAGCATATGCTATATGGAATACACTTGATGTCATTTTGAGATGAAAGATAACATTTCAAAAGGCTGTTCTAGCACTGAATCAATAATGAAGTACCCATAGCTTCCTGAGTCAGTCTAGAGATGCTGATCAGTTTAGTGCTAGAGAATTACATTAAAGGTCAAAGCCAAGAGCAATTAAGGGCTGCATGATGGAAAATTGAAGAGTCAATTGGGAAACATAGTGTAAATGAGCCTCATGTTTTCTCTATGCTTTCTTTCTTTGCTTCCTTCTCTAGATTCAGCTAAACACAGTTTTAAGTGGGTTGTTCAACATTTGACAGCAGTAGTTACCATGCACAGAAGGGGTTAGCTTCCTCTCACACCTCTCTATTCTTGTCTGAGGAAAAGGAATATTGGAATTTTGATATTTTTCACTTTTTCTTTCCCACTACTTTTGGCCTTCTTCCTCTTTCCTTGCATGGCATTGGAAAATGCTGCTAGAGTGGAAGTTTTGCATAATTTTGTAATATATTGTCCTTTATTCCTGTGCTTTTCTATATCCAAGCAGCCAAGAAAAAAACCCATAGGCCTTTTTAGCTAAAATCAGTGATTCTCTTTATCTTCAGTACCGTGAATCTAGATGATACATGAGCAACTATGAATTTGTCTGTAGGAGACAAAGAATCAGACATTAGCTGAGGTTGGAAGAGGCCTCTGGAGATCATCTAGTCCAGTCCCCTTGCTCACAGCAGGGTCAGGTAGAGCACGTTGCTCAGGTCTGTGCCCTGTTGTGTTTGGACTGTCTCCAAGAATGGAGATGCTTCCACCATCTAAAGGCAACCTGTTCCAGTGTTCAGTCAACCTCACAGTTTTCTCTTATGTTTAAAGAGTATTTCTGGTATTTCTGTGTGGTCCCCTGGCCTCCTGTTCCTGTCACTGGGCACCACTGAGATGAGAATGCCCTTTTCAGTCTCACTGAATCCAATGATATAGAGAATTGCTAGACCAAATCATGTGGTTAGGACTTTTGAATTTACTTCTGCAGTTCACCTATTCAAGCTGTCCATTGTAAGCACAAAGGCCGAAAAGACTTTTCTAAGTGGGGGTCAAGACTCTTATCTAGTATTATGACTTTAAAACTGATGACCTAACAAAACAAACTCACAAAATGTTATGAGAATTGCAAGAGTAGACTGTTACACTTTCTAGACCATCTGCCATATTTAAGCTTCTATGACAGAGAAATACAAACCAAATTATCTTTGAGGTAAGGCCACATGCGTTTCCTTTGTGCTATATTGTCCTTACTGAAATCTGGGAAGAGTTTATGTACCTATAGAGAATCAGAATTGCCCTTCACATTTTGTTCAGATCTGCAAGATTTCCTAAAATGACAACATGCATCCTAAAAACACAGGAATAAAAAGTTACAGCTGTAGGCCAGCAGTGTTTAATTTGTCCTTTTGTTCATATTTATTTGCACATTGCACAGTAACTGAACTTGGAAACCTTTAATTGCAAAAGACGAGGCATATTCTTGCTTCTGGTTGTCCTCCAGACTACAAAGACTACCTGTCCTGGTTTCAGCTGGGATAGAGTTAAGTGTCTTCCTAGTAGCTGGTACGGTGCTGTGTTTTGAGTTCAGT
>JANZLQ010000079.1:7016150-7029867 GCA_026212715.1 Elanus axillaris | reverse complement strand
CCAAACTGGCCAAAGGGGTATTCCATACCATGGGATGTCACATTCAGGAAATAACTGGGTGGTGGGGGAGTTGGGATTGCCACTGTAGCAATTCCCCCAAACACAGCAAAAAATGAAGCATATTGCCTCCATTCCCATGACTCTAAACAGACACGAGACCAGCTACAAAGCTGGAAGGGGTGAGCGGCTGTGTGGTGTTAGTTGCTCACTGGCATTAAACCATGACACTACCTATAAATTTCCCTGAAGTAGACACAATGGGACTGTGACTCTATTGCCAAAAGAGACATTGCTCATAGGTGGCATTTCTGTGGACTTAGAAGAGAGAAGGCTAAAATTTATGGAACCAAGATCCTGGATTTCTAATGACTTTGTGTCATAGTTTAGGGCATATTCAAGCCTGATATAAGAAATACACTGAATTGGCTATTTGGTGTCAAAGGAACTCAAAGATTGTGTGCTTCCACATTGGAGTCACCCATCTCCTTCTCTTTAGATATGTTTGTTAGAGTGAGCTCTTGCCCTCCAACATGTGGTCTCTACCATTACACAACGTCTGTAAGATTTTATTTAAGAAACTCAATATAAACTGGACAGTTGGTACTAATATGTATATATATATAAAAGCATAAAACCTATAAATCGTAGTTCCATGGCAGTTTCTGGAGTAATAATATAATAATAAATAATCAATGAATATCATTGTCTGCAGAAGGAGGGTTGTTTTCCAAGATTACTATCTTGCACACTGCAAGTCACAGAAATAAATATAGATATGCTGAAACTCATAATCAGCTAGAAATAAAAAGTCACATTTACCCAATATAATGTCAGGAGAAGGCTGAAGTCCAAACAAACAAGTTGCAGTAATACAGTAATGGTGCAGTTCTGAAACAACATTCCTCAGATAAAACAATATAATCTGCATCAATCATCAGACGCACCAAAAATAACTCACCCTCACAATATGACTTGACAGGATCTATGTCTCCTGGTCTGGAAATAAATGTTTGTACTTTCCCTTCACACTTAGGGTGTTTTTCATAAATGTGGTAGCTTTAATTTTCTGATAGATGACCATTATTCCTTGGCAATGTTCTATTCAAGTGACATTATCTTATAATTCTCTACATATTTTTTTTCTGCTTGATACTTCTTGAAAAACAGTACATCTAAAGTTTCTATCAACTTGGCACCTAAAATGAATCAGTCAGTGCAGTGATATGCATAGGTGAGGATGTTTCTTTTGTCTCAGATTTGCAGTACATGACTAAAAATAAGTAATTCTCAAGCTCCATTTACCTAGATGAGATTTGAAGCCAGAATGGACTCAACTGTGTCTGCAAAGATCATGTATTTGAATTGCTACATTCAAGAACAAAGAGTTGCCTTCATGGGCCACAAAATCTGAAATTTCATTAACCTCTTTAGATTTTGTTGAACACTCTTCTTCTTGTTTAGATGCCAAAACAAGTCATAATTTTCAAAAGTATTTCTCCCAAACAAAAATACCTAATTCAGTAGAACTGTAGAAAAGCTGTTCAACAGAGAACCAAAAGGAGTCACCACCTTCATACTTCTATGCATTTTTGTCTAACATGGTATTGAAAACTGAAACAATGGGACTTCACAGGCTTTCCATGCAACCTATGCCTGAGCTTTCTCACCTTTTAAAAATCTCTTTCTCCAGTCTTTCTTCCTGCAGTATGCACCCAATACTTCTTTTCTCTTCTATAGACATAGGGAGCAGATGATTATCTTTGTAGCACCTTTTTATAATTTAAAGACTATTGCTATGCCTGTCCTTCAGTATATTCATCTGTAGGCTAGGCTAGGCTAGGTTAAGTTTTCCAGTTGGTTCTTCCAACTCGTGCTTCCTAAACTATCATTTTTATTATTTTCCTTATGACTTTCTTTAGCTGGTCTATACAGCTCGCAAAATTGAGTACCTGGCACCAGAACAAGCTCAAATGCAACTGTAAACTTTACTCATCTTTGTAGACTGTATTCTTTCTGCCTCAGTTTACTAGATTCTATTTGTTGGAAAGATTTTTTCCATTTTTTTCTCCAGTAAGGCAAGAACATTTTAACTTCAAAACACAGCTTCGAAAATAATTTAATCTCTCCCTATTTTCTGTTTTCTAAAAACTTAAGCATATTTTCTATTCCATTATCCAAGTTACTAATGAAAACATTGAAGAGTATCAAAGCTGACTAGCCCTGGCAAAATCCCATTTGATATGTGCTTCTATTTTCACATTGAGCTATTGATTTCCTAAACAGTTTTGAAAACATGTCACACTAGTTTTATCAAGACAGTATTTTCCTAGCTTGCTTATGAAGATGTTATACATGCCACTACCATTCTCCTATCCTACTGAGGAATACGCTACTGGATTTGAAGGTTTTTCTTATTCTCTGATTTGATCAGAGCAAAACACACATTAAAATGCAGATGCAATCAGATATGGAGGTTGCTTTGGAAAAATGTAATAATTGCATGCTTCTCTTAGCCTGCTTATGAGGGAAAACAGAATGAAAAGCCTGGAAACTGGATGCAACAATCCATTCATTGGCTAAAAGACCAGATGTTGGTAGTAAAGAGAACCATTCAGACACATCAACAAATGTTTTATTATCCTTTTGATCTACTCTGAGAAATTCCTGTTCAAAAATTCCATTTCTTCCTGCTGGATTTCCTAGGACATATCATTGTTTATTTAATTGCACAACACCTTTGTCCCCTGTACAAATATTCTACTTCTACCTGATCTTTTCTGCTTTTTTTTTTTTATTTTATATTGTCAGAATGAGACCAGCACATCACACATCTGGAGTGCAACTGCTTTTCCTCTGGCTCATGGTTTACAGGCTCAAAGGAGCTGTGTTGAAAGACATATAACCCCTGCAGCAGCCAAGTGATTCTGTCTGTCTCCTACTATGTGCTCCCTTATGCATGAGGTGTAAGGGACCAGGTCACTTCAAACCAGCACAGGGCACAGTCAGATCAGTGTGCCATACCAGGCACCAGCCCCTGGGTTAATGACGCTGAACATGGTGCCTCTTACCCTGGCACTCAAATGTGTTGATAGTCTACTTTAGTGAAATCTGACTATCTGAAATCTACTGACTTCTGTGTCTTTTCTCATTTACAACAACACTTGAGAGAATAGATCTGCAGTACAATGCAGCCAGATTATAATCTGGTTTTACCAAGGCTTTTAATCAATATTTAAGAGTAAAAAGATAGTAGTCTGTAGTTATCAATAATAACAGCTGAATTACCATCCTCTCTGTTCACTGTTTCAACTGAGCAAAATCCAGAAAATGTTTGAGATCAACAAGTTTACTGTCTCTCATTAATTCTTGGCTCAAAGACATAACCATTAAGTCCCCAAAGCACATCAAAACATGTACAAGTGCATATACAAAACAAGTACATCATTATGACATGATGATGTATGTGACCAGACACACCACCACATGTACAACCAGACAAATACACAGTCACCACATTAATACAGGTTTTAGAATCATTTAGATTGGAAATGACCTTTAAGTTAATCGAGTCCAATCATAGTATATTTCAGTACACCAGTGAAAATGTGTTGTAATTAAACCAATCAAAAAATAAATACAGCAACATCTGAACAAAAAACCCAAAACCAAATAAAAGAAAATCTGCCTGCCTGTTTGACTTGCTAATGAAAGCTGAATCACACTTTGTACATCTATTTTAAATCTATATAATCAAAGCTATTAAAGAAACAAGTTACAAAGATGCAGCAAAACTTGACATTTTCTTCAGACATTTAGAAATCCAGAAATATAGTTTATCTGAAAATAACAATGTGCTCATTAATCTTTCAGGTTATGCATGAAAATAAAAAAGACAGAACTTCAGTACTGCACGTATAGCATCTCGGGCGTTAGAAAATGGGAGCAAACTACCTTAGACAATAAGCAGTGCATATCGGAAGGTGGCAGCACCGTTATGGTCTGCAACAGATGCAACACACATGTGTCACTGCAATTTCAGTAAAAGAACTACCACACCTACTGTAACATTATTTTTCTTTGATATGGTTCTTATAATCCTCTTGGATGGACCCAACACTATGTTTTGACAGCTATTACAAAACAGGAAAATTTGCAATGTGCTTTTCTCATTTCTAGGCAGTATTTTTGTATGTGGTGAAGGGCAGGTGAAGGGCAGGTTTTTTCTTTTGGTTGAAAATATGTTTACGGAAAGAAACCAACCACCACATATATATTTTGGGGTGTAGCATGTATTTTCTCAAAAATTAAAAAATACATGAGTAGTTACTCAGTTCCAACTGGAGAGTATGAGAAGTTATTTTAGCAATGAAAGGTTTTTTCCTTCATTAAACATGTACTTCTACACAGATTCCATAGGTGCAGGTCTTGATTCCTCTACTCTTTGTAAATGTGCACAGTCTTACGTAACACTTTATTGACATCACTGAGGTACTTATGTCTATAAACCTAAACAGATTTGCAGGCTAGGAGCTTTTACGTACTGCTTTTTGATCAGCCATGCACAATATTATGGATGCCATTCTGCAAATGGATTAATAGTTCTATTCACTGAGCCCTGTCTGAGTTTCTATTGATTTCAGTGAATTACTAATGTACATAAAGTTCCTATATATTGTTTTGCTGGATCAGAATCTCACAGTGCAGTGGTATTGTACCATCTCTTTTGTGTATATGATCTTCCAAAATGCAAAAGCCAAGCAGTGATAGCCACTAACAAGCAGAACAACAAATCACCAGTTTTAAAACAATGGAGGGTAATAGTCTGTATGCTAAAAACTACAAATCAACAGCAGTGTGCCATTTTACACAATCAGTTTTCAATCACTAAGCTCAAAAAAAATTTGCACATTCTAATAGGGCATGTGAGCATATATATATATATTTATTTATATACACACATACATATACATATGCATAGATGCACACAAACTGCCTCTTCTCTACGTGCATAGGCATTATTGTAGGAAAGGAATTCTGAATGTAGAAACATATTAATCACAATAGATGTCATTGTACCTCATTGATACACTTCAGATGATGAGTTACCAGGTACCATGACATAAGCAGTATAAATTAACGAGATATGACATGCTAAAAAACCCAAACTTAATACATCTATTTGCAAAACTACAGACCAAAAGTGATCAAACCCAAATTTGAACTACCTCTAAGTTACTTTTCATTCTTTTTACCCTGGAGCAGTTTGAAACATTTGTGTTCTAATACTTAGATTTCTGCCAAACACATTTCTAATCTAACTGGTCTCCATTGCCCATATGTTCCTTGTAGGCTGCAAGCATTTAAAGTAATTCAGAGATATTATTAATGGAAAGCCATCTCAAAATAATGGTCTTCTGCTATTAGACAAATGCCAAGATGACATTTTTTGAAGCAAGACGCATATATCCAGGGTCATTCTTCTGGTCTCACAATTTTATTTCTATTATGCCAGACAATTAACAATGTAGATTCTGCTGTAGTGTCTGCTCTAGGAAATGGTGGTGACTCTGCATGCCAGTGACACTAGTAGAAAGCTTTGTCCCGGGAGAGACTCTGTGGTGTTGCAAAGACTCATTAATACAGTTTGGTCTGATTCCATTAGCAGCTCTTGTGATTCACAGTACCAGACCAGGCAGAGCTAAAAAGAAAGGTAGTCACCTATGAAGCACAACATCAAATCAATTAGCCCATTTGCTGCTGTGGTATTTCACCTTTCTAGACTTTCATTTGTAAACCTTGCCTGATAAATGAAAAGGCAGATTTCCTTCTCACTTAGCCATTAACTCATGCATCATGTTAACAATCTCCTATGGTAATACTTCATATAACTCTTGCGAAAAGTTTTCAAAGTAGTCAGTGCAGATTACTGCTCTGTGATTCTTAATGCATGTTTTAAATGTTTGTTTTTGGAGCCATTGATCATGTTCAAGATTTCCACTCTGTTGTACTAATTAAAAGGAAACAAAAAAATGTGTTTTCACAGCTAAGTGAGAGAATGAGAAAGACATGGAAACTATTCTGCTAAATGTGATGTTGCCATTTGATTTATTGTTTAAACAGTGATGAAAATCAGGAGGAAGTAAAGCACAGGGAGTTTGACTTTGCCAAGTATTTTAATAACTCTTGTGGCACTTACTTGAAAAATGTATGATCAGAACCATAGATTCATCACTTGGTTTAGGTGCCTAGGAGATGACTGCAGTGGAAGCTGTGATGATGGTTGCCGTGGTTTAAAACCCAGCCAGCAACTAAGCATCATGCAGCTTTCACTCATTTCCTCCCCACTCAGTGGGATGGGGGAGAGAACCGGGAAAAAAAGTAAAAAATTTTTAAAAAGCATAGGAAGTGGAGGCGTGTAACCTGGTCACAGAGCATAAAAACAGTCACAAAGTATATCCAGACTGATGTATGCTTGCTTAAAACTTTGTTAGTTCATGGGATCCTTTAGAGCAATAACAATTGACAGCACCTGAACATCTACTACTGAATAAACAATCTGGTGGACGAAAAAGCTATTTTCCTTTCCCTCATAAAAAGAAGGGACAGTCCAAGCAATGAATGTGTGTGAGGTCTGAGGAAGGCGGAGATAAATGACATGCACAGAAAAAGAACATGGAGAGGGTTTATGACCTTTTATTAGCCATCAGAAATAATTTGACATTTTCTCTGTCTATGACTATCATTGACAAAATATTCAGGGACAAAACAGAAGGAGGTTTAATGAAAGCACATCCTATGTAATAAAAAGGAGTTTTGGAAGGAGCTTTGAAATCTTCATTGCTGAACATAGCTTCTCCTGCCACAATATTTCTGAAGAAATCTCTTCACTTTTACCGTAACAGCTCAGTATGTCAAACTAAGTGTTAATTTCTGGCTATTTGTTACAGAATGATTTAGCAAGTCTTTGGAAATATATATTAATAAATATATATTAATAAATTAATAAATAAAAGCTGAACTGATTTCTATCAGATCTAACAGGCACTTAAAAAGCAGAAAGAACCTCCCCTAAAAATCTATGGGAAAAACCCAAAAAGCTAGCTGGTAGTTTTTAATGGTAAAACCGAAAAAACCTAACCACTTAACAGATAAATTGCACCTGGATTAGCTGGAGATGTTCAGAATAAAAGAAAAATCTTTTAGAAAGACTCTGAAAGACTCTGCAGTATCCACTAGGTGGCATACAGTGACCATGTTTCGGTCGTCTTATCTCCACAAAACCTCCCATTCATGCAAGCAGATAAAGAACTGCATTATTAATTTATACCACTGCATCCACTCTACACCTAATATTTGTTTAGCCAGCTGTTTCCTCTAATCCTCCTTAAACACCGTTGATTGAAATGCTAAGTATATTCAGACTTTTTTTTTTATCCCAAAGAACATTTTGTTACCTACAAGTTACAAGCTGCCTTTTCAAGTGCAGTACTGTATGCTACAGTTACTAACAGTGGAGACAGAATGTCTAATGCTTCCTCACAAGCAACAGAAGCAGCCTGTCATATGAAAATAATTTTTTTCCAAAACTTTTCATTTTCAGAGAATTTTAAGTAGTGAAATACACTGCCAGGTTTACAAAGAAACAGAAACACAAAGTATTTCAACTTCCAAGGATAGTTTAACTACTGCTTTAATGAAAAGGCAAATGAAAAGCAGAAAAATACTAATTTCAGTTCTCACACTTTGCTCCTTGCAGTGAATTAGAAGTCTGAATATATTTAAATATAAACAATTGCAAAGTCACTCTTCACTTGAAGATCTCAAAACACTTTTCAAATGTTGGTCAATATTATTTCCAGTTTTTTACTGAAAGGCAAGTAGGTTAAGTGACTTGATTAAGTCAGTATTGATAACAGTACTTTTGGCTTGAGACTGACCAATAGAGGACAAAAATATTTCTTTCAGTCATGTATCACTATAAAATCTGAAAGGCTGGGGACTTGCAGTAGAAAATGCTCTTTTTATCCTTTTATAAACTGTAAAAACAAAGGTGCACTGCAGCATGCCACAGAAACCCTCCACCTTTTCCTGAAAACTCTCCCCCCCAGCTCCAAGCCTTTGTACTACTTTAGAATTTTTTAGTAGCTGCTAGTTGTTTTAACCATGCTAACTGAAAATGAAAGGAAACTGAACCCACTACATTTATAATGAAAGGATGCTTTGCTGTGAATGATACTGTTAGTCATGTCTCTGAAGAGGACATTGCCAGGGATAATACTTTTCTTCATAATGACACAGGTTTTTTTCTCTTTCTCATTGGAATCTGCTTACACATTCAAGAATCTTATTAGGAACACGGGCCTTTAGGCACAATTTCAGTGCAGAACAGCAGTTTCTTGATTATCACATTGACTTTTTTTGGTTATTTAACATGAAAAAGCTGCTCTCTATAAAACTGTTTTTCCTATTTTTGCTTTAACAAAGCATTACATTGTAAAGTACCACAAATTAATTTTTTTTTCTTTCTTTCTGTTCCTTCTTGCATTCTTCCTTCTTCCCTTTCCCCTTGTCACTAAATGTAATACAGGTAAGTACATATGGGTTGGAGTCTCAGATAATGCATTCAGAGCAACTCCACTTATCTATGCTTTATGGGAGCTGAAGATCTGCCTCATTAGATATGAAAAACCAAAGCATGAGCTGTCTCTGTAGCATAAGGACTTGGCGTTCTGTGTGACATACCTTGGCAAGAGACTGTTGACTCCTGGTTCCCTCTCCGTAAGACCTGATAATAATTTTCCTGTTTATGATACATTTCTCCAGGTGCTGAAATACCCTGACTATAGAAACAGTGTTTATCGAGAGGGTATCCATAGTTACACAGCCTCACTGCATCTACATTTTCAGCTACTACATCATACATACTCCTAACAATGTTACCCTAACAAAATACGAATCTTTCCAGATTGCTTCTTTCCACATTAAGGCAGTAAAACAGTCTTGCTAGCCATTAATACAAACTCGTTGCTGTTAACAATCTACATGACTCTCTTGTACACATTGTCTCCTGAAGGTGTTATATCAGTTACTTGACATCACACAGCAACACAGATGGCAATGTTTTCTGCCCTGAAAGTTCCTAGTGGTAATGAATCCCTTTTCTAATGATATACAAATAGCAATAAACCTCCTTAATTCAAACATGCAAATGCCTTCCAACCCTTTGTATCTAAACCTACCACACAAGTAGTTTTGCCATGAAAAACATTTTGAATGACACTTTTGTATGTATTTGACCACAAGAACCAAATAAACAGCCAGTAAACTGATACCTATCATAGGCACGGACCAGATAATGTGCAGCTACACATTCAAAATCCTGTGGCATCCTAAGTTTTTTGGTGAGTGGAGACAATACAGAAACCTGTGCCAAATGTTTTTCAGGCTTTCTCTGACAATAAATAGCCAAACATGACATCAGTATGTAATTTATCACATCTTATCAAAATCCTTTTCCTTCTAACTGGATGGTCAGTACTTTATGCAAATCTACTTCCAGCCTTTGAAATTCTTGCTCAGACTACTGTCCTCCTTTTCCTACATCCTAAAAACTTCTAAAAGCATCTGACTGGATGGGGAAATCCCTCAGAAAGACAAATCTCTGTGAAATGTACAAGCCGATAGGAGGAAGCCACAGAGCAGAAGTATACAACTTTTGTCTTTCAGACGGAATCTGCAGCTGCAATATGATCTCTCCTTTGGTAACACAGAGCACTTAAAGTCAAATACATTGAAGTTAGCCAGTTTCAATCCGTCTTTTGCACTCACCCCCCACCTCAGCTGCCAAACTAGATCGCTTGAAAATCCTTTCAGTTCAGCCCTGGAGCTGATGCCACATGCATTGCTTACTGGATCCCCATCCGACTTAGAGAAATAAAGAAGGAAAAACCTTTCCCAAAAGTTTGATTATTTTTCTTTACCTTGCGCAGAGCTCCTGAGTTGAGATGCTCTCAGAACTCTCCAGCAGTTTGAAACAGAGGACAGCGAAGTGCAGAGGAAGTTTTTGGTGCTCACCTTAAGTCAGCGTGTGCGTGTGTGTGCCTATGTCCCGAATGTCTCTTTGTGGCTCTGGGTGGCAGAGGACCTGATCCAGGGAAGAGAAAGCCACTTTCTCACCGAGAGGAAAAGAAAAGCAACACGTCATGAGTTAAGTACGCCTCCAAGATGTCTTAATTACAGCTCAACGTGCTTTCCATTCAGACCCCAGGAAGGAGAGGAAAAAATAAACCCACACACAGGGTTTCTCTCTCACGCCCACCCACCCACCCCGTCCCAGCACGCTGCCCTGTCCCCCTGTCCCTCCAGGTCCCTGTCCTCACCCCTTAGGTCCAGCCCTCCCAGATCTGCACCTAAAAAAGCCTCTCTCAATGCACACAAGTACCGAGCTAAAAACCAGAGAGGGCTGAAAAAAAAAAAAAAAAAGAAAAAAAAAAGGTTGGTAGTGTTCCTTGTGAAGGGATCATTGAATCTTGAATTTAGGAATTTAGGGTGTGTGACACCCTGAGAAACATGATACTTCTGACTACTTGCCTCTGCTTGCTCCCAGCCCCCGCGCCTTATTTACCCCCCACTTTACCATTAACTCTGAGGGTGGGAACGTGGTTTCAGAAGGGGAGATAGTGATGCGTGAAAGGTAGGGGGTGTGTAGTAGGATAGAAACAGCTGGACCTAACAGGATCCCATTGTGTTTTTATTTCACCCACAACTTCCAATTGAATTATTAACCCAGGAAACAAGCCCAGCTTCTCTTAGTATACCCCAAATACAGAACATGCCTTGCTCACGGCACTGGCATCACAAACCCCTAAAGTCAGGCAACTGTTGGCACCAAGTCTTTACACAATTTCTAAACACTACCTTGGGCCAAAGTGCTCCTCCAGCATCCAAAATCTCTGGACTGTGGTGTATTTCACATCAGGAGACACATAACCCCAAAGGAGTCTGCTAAAATCTGTGCAATATGTGGATTTAACCCCCTAAATCCAACGGCATGAAAAGCATACATGTTAAACCTCACTTCTTACAACTGCAGAAAAAAAAGCGCTGCCATTGTTGTATGTCTAAATTTGACTGTTGTTTAAAAAAACCCCAGCCAACCAAACAAAAACAAAACCCCAAATTAAACCACAGAAGACAGGAAGAAGAAAGGGAAAAAAAAGGCCAAGCCTTGATGATGTACTACAGGTTGGCAAACCAGGGCCCAAATAATATTATTTGAATTGAAAGCAGGTGTAGTTGCTCTGTCTCCACTTGAAAAAAATAAGGTTCTTGATCTCCCAAGAGTAGTAGGAAACGTATGCCTGAATGCTCAACCTCTAAATTCTGCTAGATTAGAAAACACAGGTAACCCAGGCAACTTGGTCTTGCAGATTCATTTTATCCCTTTTTTTTTTCTCCTTTCTCCAATGCTAAACAGAAGAATATAACTGTGCCACATCCACTACGACTCTCCAAAATAATTTTTCAGCCTGGACCCTGTGAAGCTTTTATCATTGTGCGTGTCAAACTCTCAGCCTGCATCATCAAAAGAGGCTGCAGCTCATCAATCCTACTTGATCAGGAAATGCCAGAGCCTAACACGTCCTGGTGTAAAAGCACATCTGAAGACATCGGTTTTAACAGAGTCACCAAGCAGGGGTCAGCCACTGCTGTGTCTCATCAGCTACTTCACAGCAGGTCCCACTGGAAGAAAAAAAGGGAAATAAAAAAAAAACCACCAAACCACCACAAACCCAACCCAAATAAACAGGTCTCTGCCTAGAAATACCAAAGTATTGGTTCACGGCTATTATCAAAAATGAGAAAAGGGGCACACTGCATTTCCCCGATGTAAAGGAATTAGGCACTGGTGGCCGCAAGAGAGCCATTTCGGGAGATAAGGGTGCGCGGATAAAGCCGGGGGCTGGGTCCCCCCGCGGCGTCTGATCCAGACCCACTCCCGGTCCGAGGCGGCACCGGGGACGGTGGCCCCCGCGCTCCTTTCGTGCTGGGGCACCTCAGGCGCCGGGCCGGGGCTGCCCACACCAGTCGGCTCCCCCTCGGGACCGGGGTCTGAGCTGAGGGGGTGTCTCAAAGCCCCGGCCGGGATGGCCGGGGGTGCCCCGGCCTGAGGCGGGACCGGCCCCTCCCGACCGCGCCATGAAGAGGGATGCTGGCGGTAGGTCGGAGGCGTCGGGCGCGGCGCTTGGCTCGCTGCACGGTGGGCCCCCGGCTCCTCCCCGGTGCCTTTCCCGGCTCCTCCATCGCCGGCCACCGCCGTGCGGTGCTGGCGGCTCCCAGGGAGGGGATGGGTGCGGGCGAGAGGCCTGGCCGCCTCCGACGAGGACGCCATTGACCCCGACTTGATGGCGTACCTGAGCTCACTGCACCACGAGTCGCTGGCACCCGGGCTGGATACGCCTGACAAGCTGGTGCGCAAGCGCCGCTCGCAGATGCCCCAGGAGTGCCCCGTCTGCCACAAGGTCATCCACGGCGCCGGCAAGCTGCCCCGCCACATGCGCACGCACACGGGTGAGAAGCCCTTCGCCTGCCAGGTCTGCGGGGTCCGCTTCACACGGTGAGTGGTGCCGGATGGACCCCTCCCTGCCTGACGGGTACCCGATGCCATCCCCATGGCACCTCTCCTGCCAGCGCTGCCAGTGCCTGGCTGCATCCCGGGCCCAGTGCAGTGCAGGTCCATGGGGTCATCTGCACCCTGTGAGTGCTGCTGGATGGACCCTCCCTGCCTGCGACCAAGGGTACCCGGCAGCCATCCCCCCCGCCAAACCTCCCCTGCCGGCACCTCGCTGCATCCCTGGTGTGGTGCAGCACAGGGACCCGTTTCCCACTACTGCCAGTGCCGCAAGGTCTCCACGCGCCCCAGCCAGGCATCTGGGACATGGTTCCCTGCCCTGCCAGAGCATCCACACACCCGCATCCTGCCGAGCATCCCTGCCACATACCCCTGCTGCAGGGCTGCAGGCACCATTCCCCTGCCCGCCACGGCTTGGTGGCTGCTTCCCCGGGGATGCCAGCCACCCCCATGCCAACACATCTTGTCTGTGTTCCCCCTCCCCTCGCAGGAACGACAAGCTGAAGATCCACATGCGCAAGCACACCGGCGAGCGGCCCTACTCCTGCCAGCGCTGCAGCGCCCGCTTCCTGCACAGCTACGACCTGAAGAACCACATGCACCTGCACACGGGCGCCCGGCCCTACGAGTGCTACCTCTGCCATAAGGCCTTCGCCAAGGACGACCACCTCCAGCGGCACCTCAAGGGCCAGAACTGCCTGGAGGTGCGGACCCGCCGCCGTCGCCGTGACGAGCCGCCCCCACCGCCCGCTGGTCCCCCTGGCCTCGACCTCTCCAACGGGCGGCTGGATGGGTTGCGCCTCTCCATCGCCCGTTATTGGGGTCCGGGACGGCCCGAGGAGGAGGAAGAGGAGCAGGAGGGCGAGGAAGGGCCGCAGCCGGATGACGCCGTGCCAGTGGAGACGGCATAGGGCCGCTTTGACGGCGGGTGCTGTGCCGAGCCGTGCCGTGCCCGCCAGGGTTTCTGTTCCCGTTTTTCCCCGTCACGGTTCGTTCCCAGTTATGCAAAGGGGGAATCTCCCCCCTGGCCGATTTGCACAATGGGGTGGGGGGCTCCCCGCCGCCCCCCCGCCGTGGGGGGGGGGG
>JANZLQ010000079.1:6999706-7016050 GCA_026212715.1 Elanus axillaris | reverse complement strand
GGTGTGAGAGCGAGAGGAGGGGAGTGGGGGGGGTGGGGGGGGACACAAAGAGCTCGGGAGGGAGAAGGGAAAAAAAAAAAGGCAGAGGGAGAGAAACAGACAGAGAAAAGGACCCTCCGCCCACCTCCCCTCTGCCTGGCCAAGCCCCTTTCTCTCTGTAACCCGAGCTCCCTCGCCCAGGCACTTCCAGCCCGCCGGGGTCCCCCCGCCGCCGCCTCCGCCCCCGGCTCCCAGCCGCCGGCGGGGTGTGCGGAGGGCCGGCGGGGCGCGGGGCGGGCCGGGCCGGTCTGGGCTGGGCCGCACCGCTCCGCCTCAGCGGCCGGACCGCGCCCCGGGGCCAGAGCGCGGAGGGATACGCGGCCGCAGGACAGGAGGCGGCCCCGCTGAGGCGGCGCGGCTGGAGCCGATGGGGCGGCCTGTCCAGCCTGCGGCCCCCTTCGGGACCCTTCTCGCCTCGGTTTCTCCCGTCCTGTCCTTCCCCACCGTGGTGTGGCTGCCCGGGGAGGCTGGTAGGGAGATGCGCGGCCCCGGCGAGCCGTCCCCCGTCCCGTCACCCCCCGGCTCTGCTGCCCCTTCGCGGGCCGTGAGGCCGCGTCTCCCGCCCTGCCGGCAGCGCTCCGAAACTGACCCGAAAAGAGCATTTGCCGTGTTTTTCCACTGCTGTTATTTTTCAAGACGTTTCCTACCCCAGTCCTCTCCTTCGGGTTGTATGTTTCTCTTATTGTATGGGGGGGGGGCTTGGATTATTTGCTCTTTCTTTTGGTGTTTGCTGTTGGGGTTTTTAGTGTACAATGACAGCGTTTTTTTTTTTTTTTTTTTCCTTTTTTTTTCCTTCTCCAGAATAGTCAAAATACTTTGAAAGGTGAAAAGGGTCATGCCACCTATAGCACTGGAAGACAGCCTGAGAAATTTAAATGTCTGGAGAAAGCAACCACAATTGAAGGGGGCTGGCTGCTGGGAGGTGATAGACTCCAGCTAATTTACACCACTGGTGTCCCAGTCTAACGCCTATGCTGTGGGGTTTATGTCAGTGAGTCTTTTAGGGGCCCTGTTTGTGGTTTATGAGATGGTAGTAAACCAAAAGACAACAGAAATATCCAGGAGAGTGAACCTGTATGGATTTTCACTGTATTTTCCAATTACAGATCAGGTGCAGGTAACTAGAGAACAAAACACCACAAAGTCTTATCCTAAAGCCTTCTAGTATATCTTAAAATTAGTTTTGGCACATAATGGCATTTGAGGACTTCCTAATAGAATGGTGTTAACTATTACCAATGCAAGTTTTTATAAATTATGGAGGCAGTGAGCTGTTCTTGTGCTGACTGTGGGCTGAATGGGGCTGAAATCCTTCATCTTTGTGCATCTAAAAACTTATGAAAAAAATGTTGGCATATATAAAGCCTACAAGCAGCATGAGTGAAATACTTACTCTTTTTGCTAATAGTTGGGAAATAGTGGAAAGAAACTAGTGACATGTGGAAATTCCTCCCAGCTCCATCGTTAAGGGAGTCCATAGCACTCCTTGAGTGTGTACAAAATTAAGGCAGTCTTTTTTTCCCATGAATCTTTGATGCAGAAGTATCAGCTCAGTACATACATTTGAAATAAATGGAAATAAAAGTGAATTAGCTCATAAAATTCCATTGTTTTATTTTATGCCATTTTTTTAAACTTGGAAATCCACATGCAATGCTAGACTGGATTTAGGGGCTTTAAGCACAGCTGGACATGTAGGTGAAAGTCTAGTGCAGAGTATTTACTTGGAAGCAATCTGTGGTTGAGGAAGTCCCTAAGCTGCTGGTTGCCCAATACCAAGAGGATGTATCAGTGGATGGCTCATTTTTTCCTTGCTGTCTTTTTCATAGTTATCCTTCAGGCCCCCACTACTAGATATTACTGAGCAAGATTCTGGGCTAGATGAATATTGTTTTGAGGCAGTATGAATGTTTCCATGTATTAAGCTCTAGCAAGATGTCATCATCTTGTTGAGCAAAGGTGTAGGTTCAAAATAAGCATGATGTTAATTACAAGCTTCACTTGAGAAGGCAGTTGTGAAATTGCAGGAGTGTTGAGTTAAAAAACCTCTGCACAACACAGGATGAGCTACAATGCACTGTCTCAAAGGTACCCGATTAGCAGTTGACAAAGGTAAAAAAAAGCGATTTCATATTGTTCTGTCACATTTGGAGGCCTAATCTCCATATCTGGATAGTGATGTTTCTGTATAAATACCGTAGAGGGTTTTAGAGAGACATACAGTTAACTCCAGCTGAAGAGCAGTTCCACATGCAGATCACTGCTCTGTGCACATTCATCATCTTTGGGAAGCATAAGTAACTGCAGGATTGTATCTATAATAGTTATGATGGATGTTGCATTGCCTTTCTTCCAAATATAGTTTATATTTTTTTTTCTTAGTATCTGACCATGAAAGCATGCAGAATGAAAGCTGTTTGCTTAAACCCAGCCCAGATAAGATGAATGGATATTACATTTGCTTTTACCTAGGAGCACTGTCATGACAGACAACTTCATAGGCCTGCTGATTACTATTCCTAGCACTTCAGAATGAATGTTCAGTATCTTTGAACCAAAGATTTTGAATTTTCCTTTTCAATGTGTGTGCAAAGAAGGCATTTTCTGCAAAAACGGATATTGTGATTCATGCTGCATTGGACCACTTTTCAAAAGAATTTGGTAATTCCTACTGGTACCATTTAAAATGTACTGTTTTTCAGGGTTTGAGGAGGACTGTACTGGCAAACAGCAGCTAAAACATAGACTTCCTGGTAAAGCAAAAGAGCATGAGAGGAAGAGTTTCAGACTTTTGGTTTGTTTTTAACAGGTTTATCACTTCTTAAGCTTGCTTGGGTTTGGGTTGATCACTTCTTGAGTTACCTGGTTTTAGACCACGTAAAAGTCCTGCCAACCTGAAATTCTTCCTGGAAGTTTTCAAATCACAGTAGTTGGTGCCTGTCTGATTTTTTAGGGGGAGAGGGGGCTGCAACCATAAACATACACAGCTGACATAAAAATCAGAGTTCCTCCATGTTGCAATGTAGTCGATTTAGGATTTGCCAAAAAATCAGGGATTGGTATGCAGTGCCAGGCACATCTTCCTGCAAGAAGATTATTGTCCTACAAGAAATGTATAGTCCATTCTTTTTATGCAACTGTTTTTTGTTCTTAGTGCTCCTTTATTTAGTCTTCTTCAAATTTCAGTATCATTCTTCTTACACATATGTTCCTGATCAGGAATGGAGCTGCTAAGTGACACTGGTCCCAAAGGTACCACGGACACTACCACCTTCAGATGCTCCCTCAGTTCTGTAACTGCCACTCAGCATGATTTTCAATAGCCGTCATTCACTCAAACTCCAGTTCATGCGACAGTGATGTTCTCTTGCTAAACACTTTTAATAACTGTGAATCACTTTAAAGAATAATAAACAGCTAGCTGAAACTGCAGGGCTCTGGCAACTGATCCTATGCTACAGTACTTCATGGAGTAACATGACAAGAATTACGTGATCTTTGAGTAAAAAAAGCTTAAAAATTTTTTCTGTTTACCTTAGTTGTTGTCCTCAATTCTCACTGAGTTCAAAGCTAGCTGTTGTAACTGTGCTGCTTTAGCTTAACAGTGATTATCTCCTGACAATATATTCATGTACAGTGAGATGTTCAGTCTTAAGCCAGAAAAGGTGAAAGCTGCTAAGGGGTCTGCTTGATGGCAAAAACGAAACACACTTGATCCTACTGAGCAATGACATAAAGTAAAGCTAATAATATGGTGAAAAGTGGGGGTTATGCACTTCCGCTCTTTGGAAAATTCAGCAGGATGGACACTATGACTCACCAGTATAAAGCTACAGAAATGTACAGGAAAAGGAGCAGCAGAACATAACCAATTTTAAAACAAATCCTACATATTCATGAACACTTATTACTGAAAAAAAAACCACTGAAGAGAAATAGAAACATGGGGAGAAATCAAGCAACATCCATAAAAAATAAAATTATAATCAAAAGGCGATATATTAAAGCATTAGTTTTCCAAACTGACTGAAAGTAAGGAAATTATTTTATGCCAGCTGAACAGCCAGCTTTCCATTTGAGATTATTTATAGTTTCTCAGACTACAGTGTTTTGTCTTTCTTTTCACAAGTTAGGCTTTTTACAGTATGATATTGTTTTCTTCAGACTGGTTATCGGGTTTTAATGAGACTGAGGTTTGGACATTCATAATTGTTTAATACTCCTGGCTACATAATCTTCTTCTTTCTACAATATTCTCATTTCTACTGCTTAAGTAATGGAACGCCAAAAAAAGTTACGAAAAAAATACAGATTATATCACTTTTAGCCTCAGTTTCTCCGGAGATAGATGTATGGGCTCCGTAAAAGGAATTTGCATGGTCTTAATTTTGCCTGATAATATTGGGAGAATCATTTTCATATAAATACACTTTTGACTTAGCACTTCATCACACAGTCTTTACACATTTCCCTCCAGAATTTTCATTGATTTTGTCTTCTGATCTATGTTATCTTTGCCTTGGAATTTGATTGTACTTATTAAAAATTTGGGCCAGCTCCAGGCTTTTCTGAGAATGCTTTTAACGTTAACACTGTACCTTGCAAGTAGCTGTGCCTCTTCAACACACCAGACCAGTTATGTTTTTTCTTCTCATCTTCTGTAAACTCTATACGTTTTGTTCTTAATTATGTTTCTCTTTTCCTGGGAGACCCTGAAGATGAATTGGTGATATGGAAATAGAGTGTGATCAAGAAGCAAAGAAGGCAGGAAGGATGGAAGGAAGGAAGACAAGAAGAAAGACTTTGTAATGTCATATATAAGCAGAAGCAGGAAATTTTCTTCTACCAGCATGCAAGTTAGCAAAATACTTTGCACTTACACTGTACCTCTTGCAGATCTCAAAGGTGTCACAAGTGTTCATGCACTGTCCACCCCAGAAATAAGGTTTTATTCCATTAGATAGAAGAAAACCAACTCTTGAAATACATCTTAGGAAGTGATAGGGCAAGTATTCGAGGCAATCTTTGAACTGCAAGTTCAGTATTGGATAAGATACTTTTAAGATGAAAAAATCACCAGTTCTTGTATATTACTTGATTTGTTTTTACCACACTCATTTGTTAAAACTAGTACATGACTGCAATGTCAATTGACTCCAAAATAGTCAATGAACATCCACTGTGGCTGTTGAAAAGTCAGTGATTTCTCTGTGTGTGATGAATGTATCATGCCAGAAAGATCACAGATACTCCCCCCCCAGAGACTAGATAATATTTTTTCAATCCATATGAATATGACTGATCTTTGGTATTTGATATAATGAAAGAGATTATTTCAGGCAATTATGGTGTTCTTAAAACTAAAAGAAGCAAGTCTGAGGAGTGGCCTTCTCATGAAAACTGAGGCAGTTTTCACTCAGTGTTGGACCAATATCAACAAAATGTTGTTAAACTGCAGGACCATTCCTGATTATGCTGTCATCTTTCAAGCCATTTGAACAGGAAAAAACACTTTTTATTACTGAACTGCTAGGCAATCCAAGCCACTAGCAATAGGATTTTTTGCTTGCTGTTGCATGTACTCCCAAATTACCAGAATTGAAGTGCTGCAGAGAAAATTTTGGCCGGTCTCCCAAAATGTTCACCAAGCCATGTCAGTACAGCTTTTAACCAGTCGGTTGTACCAATATAAGGAGGCAGCTCAGCTTTCCAGTGGCGTATTTTCAAGTGTCTGTTTTGCAAGTAGAGAGCATGCTAGTGAGCTTGGGTAACTGGTGTCTAGTCCTGACTTGTGTTGTGACCTGCTCTGTACCTCTGGGATGGGACTGTACTGCAGGAGTTGCAACTTCGCAGTGCATTTGTCTTGTGCTCAGTGGTGTTTTCTGAAGCATTTGGAAATGTGGGAAATTGTAGTTCACTTCAAATAATAGTGCCTCTAAAAATTTTAGTGTTAGAAGTTTTCAGATCATGGAGTCCACACAGGAGCCAGTAGCTATAGCCACTTGGCTGTCAAAGAGGTGGCAGATACAGAACACTGCGTTTGCTTGCAGACACGAAGGAAAAAGACCAGCTGCTATCCAGAGGCAGAGAGCTAAGCATTCAAGCTGGCTTGCTCACACTCTGAGGCCAGCTGGCCTAGAAAAATGTATGAATGAAACTGTGTCACACAGTTTTGGGTCACTTTTTATTTGCACATATTGTCACCTGGATTTGCAAATGCAGTCTGAGGTTTGTATGGGTGAATATTTTTGTTATCCAAAACTGCACAGGCTCAGACGTCTGCATTTACAAGTTGCTGTCAGTAACTGACCCAAAGAGTCCTTCTTTAAAGAATGTAGGGCTCACTCTGCGTTATTTTACAGTTTCAATGCTATGTAGGGAGCTATTGTATTACACTTAAAACATACAAACCCCATTCCTTCTGCATGTGACTGAAACAGGAGACAGACACAGTATACCATTTATTCTGGGAAATTCTTAACACTTGCTCAGATCAGCATTTCCATTGAAGTGGGATTTCTAGTGTGAGTGAAGGAGCATACTATCTAGTCCCAATTATTATTGCTATTTTAGCTGAATATTTTGTGTAGGTAGATGAGGTGATATGAATTGTAATACTGTCAGTGTGTGACTGGTACACCTCTTACATCTCCGGGCAAGGCAATTCATTATTTTTGCTTCCCAGGGGTTGTGAACAAAATTAAAATTTCTCTAAGAACAGATTCCCTGAAGGTCCAGGGTGACCTCTTTTCTCATTTTGCGTGATAGGCCCTTAAATCAAATGCAACAGATTTCAGTTAATATATTTCATTTGGTGACAGCATGACATTGTTGGTATTTAGGCTTAAATTCATATTCTGTCAAATCTCATTAGTTTCTTTTAATAAGGATCATCTTGATTTTAGCTCCCTGGCTTCAATAATAGCTGGGATATCTTTTAATAACCATGTGAAGCTCCAATATCACTTTCTTATTTCAAGTACTGCTTTGTGGTTTCTTATGGGACATGCTTCAAAAGAGAGGTGTTAATATTTGAGAAATATTTTATGAGAGATAAAGCTGTTTGAGAGGCTTCACTGTTTGCAGAGTTTAAAAGGCTCTATTTCTGATTATTGTCTTGAAGGCTACTAATGTTTTTGTGTTCTAGCTATCAAAGAATATTTTCTCCAGTTTGATGGATAGTCCTGAGCTCGTGAAAAATATGAACGCGACAGCCATTTGTTTCTCTGTTTTAAAGAACTGTCTTGGGGCAGTTTGTATATGCAACAGTTCTGGGATAATAGTATAACAATGACTTGTTGAGCTTTCCAGGCAATTCAGTATCGGCTGTCATGCACAGCAGTCTGTGGAAGTTATTTGTGGTGCTATTGGAAAGTTATGGATTGTGTGATTCTCTACAAAGAAAGTACTCACTTTGTCTTTTGAGTCTATTAAATTGTTTTCTGCTGGAAGTTTTCTGTCCTGCTGTTTTATTGTAATAGAATACTCTTTTTTTGATAGCAGTATTTTTACCTGTATGTATGGCTTTCATAGTATTTTTTGAAAGAGCTAGAATTATTTCAATATGTGTATGCCCACACATAATTTTATTGGTCCTCTGTGCAGGGCTTCATCAGTGTAGCTGTACCTACTAACGAAGAGGGAAAGCTGGATGTAGTTATTTTATTTCCTGTTTACTTATCCTTGGAGAAATTGCCATGAGGGACAAAAACCTCTTCTAACTTATGACAAGATCCAGTGGATCATTTATGGTACTGTCTTTTGATTCCTATCTGGCTGGAGCATTTTGAAGCAGAATCTCTGTCAGTGTAAATATATGACACATACAAGCACATAAGATATGGCTGCCAAGAACTTAATAATCTTAAATTATTAATTTAACCTGATTCTAAATGTTATAGACTGTTATTTTTCATTTGTTGAATGATTCAGTGTGGAAAATATTCATCAGGTTATAAAAGTATGGTTGACTTTGATCCTTCTTTTTTCTTTTTAGGAGGACTGAAAATCTTTGCAGTTACTGTAAATGGAAAACCAATATAATAAGAAAATGTTGATTTAGCTTTTCATATGGAAATACATCTTCTGAGTGTAGTTAGAAACAGAGGCTTAAAGAGACCAGATTCAGAGATTTTTTTCCTTTTTAAATGAGGATGGTTATTTAAGACAAACAATTTAAATGGGAAAAAATCTTACTCGCCATGGTTGAAATTAACTTCACCTGCATAAATTCTGAGTAATAGTCTATGAAACCATTCATACTGGAAGGAGAGCCAAGTGTTTTTGGAATGCTGAAGTTTTATAGTTGTCAGCTCTGCCACATTACTAAAAATCAAGCCCTACATAGTAACAGTCTTTCAGTTTAGCCTGACTTTCCTCATACTTTTGCAACAAATGCAAATATATCCTTAGTGACATGAGAATATATCTGATTTAAAAGGTACATCACTGCTCTTGGTAGAGGAGCTAGAAGAAGGGAAAGGGAGGTAAAGACTTGAAAAATGGTAAAAGAAAAAAATCTCTGATGAAGCCTTACTGGCCAAAAGACAGCATGAATAGAGAGTTTCTATCATTTTTAGAGGACTTAAACTAAAATAGCAATTCAGGATATAACCCTGCAGAACTCGAGTCACAGGGACCCTTACCCTGATCTATAAAGAGGATCAGGGTATTTGAAAAGGGTTTCCTATCTTCAGAGCCTTTGCTTTTTTCAAGCTTAACCACTAACCATTCACCACAAGTGGTGGGCAAATAACTGGCTTAATGGACCAGCTAGGATAAGCTATAATAACTGCTTAGGTTAAAAAAAAAAAAGTTGGTCTTACACTATTTTGTGTCAAAAAGTTCAGTGAATAATCACAGTGATGTTTTCATAGCTTCACAAATATTTTGCATTCCTAAAATACCTAAAAAAGCAATTTTTATTTTTGTTTCATTTGTACTTTTAAAAATAATTGCTATGTATAATGTATACCTGTGTGCATGTCTTTTTTTAAATCTGACAGTATTTCTGTCCTCACCAGTGGAGAAGAATTTCAGACATGCCATAGTCAATAAAAGAAACTTCTTTAGTCTTTTCCTGTGCCATATACTAATTTTCATATGAAGCTAATATTATCTTTTTGTCCAATTTCTTGTGCATTATTTTATTGGATAATACCAACAGAGAGGAAATAATGTGTTTTTCAGTCTTCTGAACATTTTCTGTGGGCACCTTTGTAACAGGAGGCCATTACTGAAGTAATTTGTGAAAGGAATTATTCTTTCCAGCAGTGAAAAAATTTCTTGGTCACAGTAAACTCTTAGAACAAGGATGAACAATGAGGGCAACATTATCCTATTTTAAAATATTTTGTGAATGTCATTTACATTATGCTATTTTCTTCATATCAGTAGACTTTTGAGCCATGCAGATTAAGGTATCTGTGCAATCCACTGGACAGAAACTGAGTTTGAAAGAAGTACATTTCTGGATATTGAATTTTGGATTCTCCACATTCCTTTAATATAACAATAAAATAAAAATAATTTCTCCTACATTCCTTAGGCAGAATGCCTACTGATCTTGGTGGCAGCTTTCAGATATTAAGAACTGCAGGGAAAGAGTCTTAATGAAAAAAAAAAATCCTAGGTTACCAGGGAACTTGCTTATTAATTTCAGTTTTAAAGAACCAGAAAATTATATTGTTTAATGAAGAGATGTTTATGAGGTATTGAGTACAGCAGGAGGATTGACGTTCATAGTCAGATGCCAAGCAGTGGAAAACTTCAGTATTTTTACACACATGATCTAAAATGCCCGTATTTTCTGCACATTTAGGTAGCCATTTCTTGATTAAGAATGGATTTATACCTCTGAAGCCACTTAACTTCTTTTACAGTATACTTAGGAATGTATAATGTAGAATACACCGGAGATTATACCTATCTATTTGTAGTTTGATGCTGATTCACAGTAAAGTGAGAGGTAGCCATTTCTGCTGCCAAGTAGAAACCTGAGAATACACAACTAGTGAAATGCACCCTAAACAGATGTCAAGATACATTCTGTGGTGTGCCAGAGAGGGATCCTTCAGGCTACTTAAATTAGGCAACAGAAAGTTGGAATAAGGGTTCTAGCTTAAGCATGGTGGTATGAGAAAATAAAATTAGGCATCTAGGACATCTGGTTTTGAATTTAGCTACCTACATTTAACCTGTATTTTAGTTTTGGACCCACAGTATTGATTTGGATCTTGTTTTTACCATCTAATCCTGAATAAAGTATCCCTATTCATACAGTGGTTTTTTTTTTAAGGTGATGGGCAAAGTGCTGCTGTTATTTTTAAATTTCTGATAAATATTATGCAACCTAAGTTTATAAAAATGTTACAGTTTTGGTGCCAGGCTTTGAAGACACAAAGAGCAACTGGTACAGGATGGCTAAGATTAGATTGGCATTCACATTTTTTGTGGGATCTACCTTTCTTGCTGGATACGTAGGTTCACATTCTGGAAACTATTGATGCCAAAAGATTTTATTTCACAAGCAAATGAACTTAGTGGTTTCACAGAATAAGAAAAACTCAGTCTGAATAAAGTTTCCAATGTGTGGCCTTAAATGCAGTTTAAAAAAAAAAATCTACAAAATTCATACATCAGTTAAAAACCCATGATACCTAATACCTCTGCATATCAGAAGACACTTGTCCTTCTGAAATTATCTGGTCTTGACCATGTGCTACAAGAAATTTGTGGACTATAGGCAAGAAATTAAGAGTTACTTGATTTAAACAAAGAAAGGTCAAAAGAGGGCTGGATATTACAGCTGAAAGCCAATACAGACTTCTAACAGGAGTGATATTTTCTCAACAGATAAACTTTGCCTGAAGATGACTTTTTGCAGTGAATGGTAAGATATACTTACTGTCAAGCAGAATTTCCTGTTGCTTTTCAATTCAACGACTTTCTTTTGATGGATGTCAGTGGAGTTAATTCTTATGAAATGCTGCATTGCGAAAAATTCAAAAGGAGGCATGAAGCAGGTGCATATCTCTCACTGACAGCCTAAGGTCTGCATTTGCAATTAGTAAAATTAAGTACTGCTTTCTAAACTTGTGAGCATCAATGGATGTGAAAGTGCAGCCACGCTGCTGAACAGTGGGAAGTTCATTTAGCTAGTCCTTCTAAGTAGTCATCATTAGTTGAGCTAGTCATTGCTAACTAGCAAAAAGCTATCTAAGCAATCTTGAAGTTGTGGAGGTAATTCTGTGTTGGAGGGAACCCCATGTTTAGACTTCGAGCATCTGAATGAGTGTGTTCTGAGACAGTGCAGCATTGCACATCTGTCAGTGGCATTATTTTCCTACAGTTTCCTTTTCTCTATTTTGTTCCTCTAAGCAGTTACTCCTCTTTAGGACATATGTTTGCTTCAAAGACATGCGGGTCTGTCTGGATCACCAGTATTAATCTTTCCTAGTGACTTTCCTAGGTCATTTCTCTCTGTGCTGATTTCCCTTCAAAGTGATAAAATCCTGTTTTGATACAGTGCTGAAGTTTTCCAGAAATAAATGAAGTTTTCTTCAGACTGAGTATTATTGGAATTACTGAACAGACACATATTCACTGTCACTTTACTGACATTTTGTGTCCAAATTGAACTGAAGGAGCACTCCTTGTATATTGCAGTTAAAAATGGTATTTCATGTTCGCATGCATTGAGACTTTCCATAGGCATTATCCGTGACCTTTTCTGCAGTTTCTGGAATTCTGCTTTGCAATTACTCAGAATGGTTTTCACACTGGGTTCACTTTTTTCACCTTACTTTGTCAGCTAACTCACAAGATTCACCAGTTGCCCTGTGTTGTTCATCTGCTTCATGTATATAACATGAAATTTAAAAAGTGTTTTATTTGACCCTGTATCAGTTAAAATTATTTGTTTGATTGTAAATTGTATAGCAGATATGTTAGCAGATTTTAATTTTGACTAGTATATCTGAAGCCAGTTTTGCTAGTTTAATGGGGGAGGGTGAAAGAGGAATGAGCAGTGGCAGGGTTAAATTTGACTTCTGAGATGGGTATCTGAGCAAAAAATAAATAATGGTGAATGAAACTGTAATTTGTCACATTTTTCCTGGAGAAAACAGATCCACCTTCCCAAAATAATTTTATTAAGTGCAAATATTACTTACAAAAATAAGAAATTAAATGCAGGTTAAAGTTAGCAGGTGGAGATGCCACTTACAACCCAAGAGCTGATGGGTTAGAGCAACTGCTCAAATAGAGTTAGTTCTTTTATTTTCTGAAGGATGTGAACCTGCATTTCTTTAATGAATGTCTATAAGGTGCTTTGGAGAGAGAGGGAAGAGGCAAGAGGAGAGTATTCCCAGGTCTCCCCTTGAAACCCCACTGCTTTGAATGAATAATTAAGCTTTCACACCTCTCAGACAAATGTTCTTACCACCTCTGACAGTCATTTGTCTGTTCTCACTAAGTGTAAGTATTTTATGGAAAAGAGAAGCATTACAGCATTAGAACGATCATGGTGCATTGATAAAACTAGTTGCACCTATGCACACACAGCACGCAGCCAGGTGTGAATCTGCCTGTTTTCCAGTTGCATTGGTTATTACTGAGAGAGAGAAAACTTGTCTGACTCACCTAGTGAAACATCTGATTGCTGGTGTTTTTCCTGGTGGATGTTTAATTATTTATGCAGCATGGAATGGATATGGCAAGAAGGGCAGAGCTCCAGTTACGGCACAGTCTCTTACAGGTGTAGGAGGAAACTGAATTGTTTTAAACTGCAGCTTAGATGAAAGTACCAGCCACTGAACTGTTGAGTGGATGTGGGGAGTGAAAGCTATGTGAATTGAGGCCATATTTTTTAACAGGACACTGTATGCTAGTGCAGCTTTCACTGAGCACCAGTCTCAGCCTCTTTCACCATTACACAAGATATGCTAAATCTGTCAGCCAAGAAATCCTTTCCCAGTCTGCTAAGCTCTTGTGGGAGTACCTGTCACTGCTTGCCTGTCATCTCCCATCTTCCAGACTCTGGATTTGGTGTTGTACATGCTCATCAGCTCTCACAAAATCATTTATGGAAGTCCTTCTTCCACATACTGATTCAAGGAACATAGTAATTTTTTAACACAAAACTATAACAGTAATATGCCTTCTTTGAAAATGAAATGCTTCCAGACAGCTGTCTATTTTGATGGAGATGACTCTGTATTTCATAAATATATCTTTTTCCCTTCATGAATCCAGAAGAGTCCTTCCTATGTGGCACCATACGGCTCATGCTATAGTTTCCAATATTTTTCCTGGTAGCTGGACTTCAATGTATCTGTGATTTACCAGAACCTAAATACTTTGGGTTTTTTTCTTCAAAATGACTTAAAATTTAGTTACAGGGCTGTCAGTACTTTAAATGGCTTAGTTTAATTTCTCTCTGTAGATAGGTACTGAAGTGACATCAGTTTAGTAATAGATTGAACAGATCTTATGGGAGAATGACTGACCTTGAGAAATTAAAAAAGCAAAATACAAGTCTATGTAATTAGACCAGCAATGTGTAAGCCTGCTGCTCTAGTGAGGGCAAATGGCATATATGAAAATATTAAACAGCTGCTGGCAACGTGGTACTGAAATATCAGGTAATCCCAGTTCAGTTCTCAGATGAATTCCAAAGGCATTGCTTCTGGAAGGTCTCGTATCACTGGGAGGAACCATCTGAATTTTTCATATACCTTGATGGGTTATAAATTAGCTGTAATCACTCTGGAGAAAGACCTGTGCCTCACAGGGGAAAGCTCAATAAGAACATCTGCTCAATGTGCCATGGTGGTCAAAGAAGCAAAGAAGATAGCATATTATATTAGGGAAAATATATAGAATGATACTGAGATTGCAGTATTACTGTTACATGTATAGATGCATTATCTTTATTTCTGTACTTAATGCTTCAGGAATTTTAATGCTTCAAGAATTCCAGTGTTTCAGGAAATAAAGGTATGCAAGCTTGGTATTGACTATCTTCTGTTTGGTTTTAAGATGAGAGATGACAGCTAGTTTTATTTTTATTTATACCCTTGTTTTCATTGCATAAAAATAGTGCTTAAAGCTTGAAAAAGTATTAACTCCCATAGCACTGTCATAAATAAAAGTGAGAGAAAATCTATATATTAAGGTCATCCTGTCTTAAATAAAGATTCAAATACAAAGCACATTATTTGAGACGTAGGAGAATTTTTCTTTTGCAGAAAGCTTGAAACAGTGGGAAAAGTTTTCATTTCTGAATGTGCAGAGGAGTTGTGGCCATAGTATAAAAAAGAAGAAGATGGAGCAATGGAGAAAGCTTAGACTATTTCCTACTCTTTTAGGAGGACTGAGGGATGCTCAGTAAAATCAAAAGACAACAAATGCCAAAATGAAGCCCTTTTTACACTCCCTCCCCATCATTCTGACATTTGGAACTCACCTGCCACAGTTTTGGCAGGCAGTGAAGTGGCGCTTGTGGCAATCAAGGTCGTCTTCCAGGTGTTTGTAAAGAGCCTGCAGAAAGGCTAAATATGTTAATGGCACTACTCTGCTGCCTGCCCAGGACTCTCAAATTTCTCCCTGGATTTCTGGTGTTGTCAGGAGATCTCAGTGCATGGGCCTGCTGGAGTGTACATCAGCCTGGAGTACTCCAAAATGGCATCTGCTCATGAGACAGTCTTATCTTTTTTTTTTTTTTTCCTTTTTTTTAAGAAGATAATTTTTTTTGTGATCTACACAGGAATATATATTAATGAAAACAGAAACAGATGGTGTTTGCCTAAAATGAAAGAAGAGCTTTTTCTTGGTAGATGTCTTACTTGGCGGGGAAATCAGAATGACCTGACATTTGACTGATGACTGTCCACATGAAAGGGAGAGAGTCATCTCCTTCATGCTAAAGCTCTCTCTGCTGTCTCTCATTTCCTGTTAACTCCATACACACTGTTTAGACTTCCAGAGAATATAGATCCCCTCCTGCTGTTTTTACAATGGTGAATGTCTCAGAAAAAAGTAGAGGAGATTCAGCTTAATAAGGCTCTTGCCCCTATTAAAACATTATGCCAAACCTTGGGATAATGAGAAATATTTATACTGCGTTTCAGAATGTTGTGAGGATTTTCTACCTTCAGACATAACAAGGCTCAGTGTTACAGTATTTAGGTATAAGCTGCATGATGTTTTCCACAGTACCTATTACTGAATGCTTATTTTGGGACTATTTCTCTAGTATATATTTAAGTCTATACCTTAATATTTATTTTGTTGTTAGCATATTACCTGAAATGTTGGTAAGGTACTTAAGGGGGTGATTTGAGTAACAACTGTTCTGTTGCTCATATCTTCTGCATCACACTTAAAGGTATATTTCTACACAGAGCTAATTCCTCAGAAAACATTCATAGAATAGAACCATAGGCTCATTTAGGTTGGAAAAGACCTTTAAGGTCATCAAGTCCAACCTGTGTTATCAAGAACTGGTCATTGAAAGGCACTAAATACTTCACTCTGGGGCCTGTGCTAGCAAGTGGTGGAAGAGTAATGTTGGAGAGAACAGGTGTGGCAGAACCATGTGCTTATATACTGAGGATAAAAGCTAAATTTGTAAGTAATTATCTCTCAGTATAGAGGGGAAAAGTGTAAACTGTTCCCTTCTGTATCATTCAGGAACATCCCAGTATGGTGGAGATGACTGTCTATAATCATGAGCATTTTTCATCTGGCCAGAGAGAGCTTTGTTCTTTCCTTTAAATTTGTGCATCTCTGCCATCCCAATAGGTATTGGCATGGAAGAGAGATAGAAAGTGCACACCCCATGGGAACTGAATCCACCTCAGCTGGTTGTAGCTTTGGACTTGTTCCATCTTCACTGCAGAGGAACCAAAAGCCAGATATCCACTGTTGCTCACAGTTCTGGAACACTATAATCTTACACAAATTCCTCTCATTGCACATATCTTGGTGGTGTTGAGGGGGAGCAAAAGTTGCTTTCTTCTCTTTCTCCTAATCTGGTGATTTTCAGTGACCTGTTGTTGGGAAGATAATATACTTTCTTTCTGAAAAACTTCTAATATGCAGCTGAAGTTCGTCCATGGTCTGAATTTCCCAAGTGAAGAAGGATTAGAAGCTCACCAGAGACTTTCCAGTTTTGCTTTGCATTGTCACAATGCACTTGATACTCTAGAAGACCTCACAGAGTAGTGGCAATGTATCTTTTCTTGCCAGTGCCCTCAGAAACCAAAGAGATACTAACAAAGATAAGAGATAAAGATGGGGGTG
>JANZLQ010000079.1:6980624-6993604 GCA_026212715.1 Elanus axillaris | reverse complement strand
GAAGGAGCGGCAGAGAAAACATGTGATGAACTGACCCCAACCCCCATTCCCCATCCCCCTGCGCTGCTAGGAGGAGAAGGTAGCAAAAATCAGGAGTAAAATTAAACCTGGAAAGAAGGGAGGGGTGTGGGAAAGGTGTTTTAAGATTTGGTTTTATTTCTTATTCTCCTACTCTGATTTGATTGGTAATAAATTAAACTCATATCCCCAAGTTGAGTCTGTTTTGCCAGTGAGTGTAAGTGGTGAGTGATATCTCCTGTCCTTACCTCAACACATGAGCCTTTTGTTATATTTTCTCTCCCTTGTCCAGCTGAGTAGGGGAGTGATAGAGTGGCTTTGGTGGGCACCTGGCATGCAGCCAGGATCAACCCACTGCACTCATGCAAACCTTATGAAGTTCAACAAGGCCAAGTGGAAGGTCCTGCACATGGGTCAGGGCAACCCCTGGTACCAGTACAGGCTGGGAGATGAAGGGATTGAGAGCAGCCCTGAAGAGAAGGATTGTGGATACTAGTGGCTGAAAAATTGGACACGACCCATAAATTCGTGCTTGCAGCCCAGAGAGCCAACTCTCATCAAAAAGAAGTGTGACCAGGAGGTTGAGGGAGGTGATTCTCCCCCTTTATTCCACTCTGGTGAGACCCCACCTGCAGTACTGCATCCAGATCTGGGGCCTCAACGTAAGAAGGACATGGACCTGTTGGAGCAGGTCCAGAGGAGGGCCACGAAGATGATCAGAGGGCTGGAACACCTATTCTATGAAGCCAGCCTGAGAGAGTTGGGGTTATTCAGCCTGGAGAAGAGAAGGCTCCGGGGAAAACTTATTGTGGCCTTTCAATACTTAAAGAAGGCTTATAAGAAAGACAGAGAGACTTTTTATAAAGGCCTGTAGTGACAGGACAAGGGGTAAGAGTTTTAAACTGAAAGAGCATGTGTTTAGACTGGAGATAAAGAAGAAATATTTTATGATGAGTGTGGTGAGGCAGTGGCACAGGTTGCCCAGAGAGGTTGTGGCTGCCCCTTCCCTGGCAGTGTTCAAGGCCAGGTTGGATGGGGCTTTGAGCAACCAGGTCCAGTGGAAGGTGTCCCTTCCCATGGCAGGGGTTGGAACTAGATGATCTTTAAAGGTCCCTTCCAACCCAAACAACTCTATGATTCTATGTATTCTTTCTTGCTAATTCTGTTTGTATTATTCCAACAGCTCTGTTTGGGAGAGAAAGTAATTTTGTTTTGTTGAGCTGCATGCCACAGCATGTGCAACTGAGTCATATTTCTGAATGATAGAGTCTTCTTCTAAATGCTAGTGTCATCCTGCTAGGTAGGCTGGGTCCAGTTATGTTTCCAGTCTGACCAGAAAGGGTGAACCTATTCTTCAGCATGGTGAGTCTCTCATGCAAAGAAGAATGACTGTTTAGCTCATTGAAGCAAAAGTAGCTTTTTAGTTACTTTTCAAAAAGGGCAGGCTCACAGTGTAGTTGTGCCTGTAATCATGGCAATTGGGTCAGACCTGTGACAGTATGCACAGCACACGGCAAGTGGCATAGTGTCAGCAGGATCAAGCAGACAAATAATAAAGAGTGGGTAAGTGGGAATGCAGCCCAGAATCACAAGAGACATGATAATAACACATCACAATTGAGGTAAATCAGATATGTGCAGGACGAAGATCAGCTTATTCAGGCATGAATAGGATAAAAGTTGTGTTGCTGTTCCATATCCAGGACTGCTTCACAGACAGCTCACATTTCTTTGGTTGTCATGCATGCCTGTCAGTTCCTGAGTGTTTTATTCTCATTGCTGTAGGTGCAGCAATGAGACTTCGCCTATTTGGAATGAGCAGACATCAGTTTGTGCAATAATCTTCATTCTGGTACTGTGTGGACTGCCCACCCTTCCTGTGGATACTGGGATCTCTGTGCCATCAGCCTATCAATCACATCAGGTTAGAGTTGCATCCTTTGAGCACATGAAGTCTCCCAAAGGGATAAAAACTGTTGCAGCTAGAGATGTCAGTGACTGCAGCTGAAAACACGAGAATGGAAAGGCTGTGAGATTTTTTCCTGCTTAGCCTGCATAAAAGTATAACTGTCCCCCTGAACAGAAAACAGGGACTGCTTAGTTTTCTATTTCTACTGGGAGTAAATGGAAGGAGAAGGAATAAAAATTGTCCTGGCTTGGATTTTCTTGATGGCCATAGGAAGAGTTATCTTACATATGATTTTTCTAGGCATGTTCTCTTTTGGTCCTGAAAATTTTGCTCAGGAAGATTTAAGATCTTCATCAATTTGTCCACAGTTGCTTCATGCCTGGTAACCCTAACAAATCAGTCAGATTGTGTGCACACTAATAATGTTTGAGGTTTCCAAATATGTAAACTAGTCAGAACTGCATGTCTGTGGCATGGCCACCTGCAACGAAAAGAGAACTTTTGGTAATCGCCACTGTGGTAACTATAACATACTCAGAAAATGTCTGCTTCACTGTTTTATTCTCAGTGAACACAACTATACAGGGCAACCTCTGTAAGTCTAGTATGTCTGAAGAACATCAGTTCATGGGCACTGCACAACACATGAGCATTTCCAGGGGCGCAGCATAAGAGACTTGTTTGCAGAGTTTTTATCTTCTGAAACCACACTGTTCATAGACTTAATGCTTTTTCTGCAAGGCATAAGCAGTTTCATTCACAAAGGAATTGCATTAATAGCTGAGTTATCTTAGCAATAATTCAGAGATATTAGGGATGATAAAGACCTATTTGTACATTTTGCCCTACCTCTGTGTAAAGACAGGGTTAAACCTGTTGTACAACCACTTCAGTTTTGTTTATCCAGCTTTATTTGTCTCAGCCAATAGGACTTCCATTATACCCGGGGGAGTGGTCCGCAGGGTGATGCATTCCACTTCTAGGAGTTTATCCAGACACTTGATTTAGATTTTCCTTCTTTAATTTTCATCTCATTACTTTTGGCTATTCTCCTTTATGCTACCTGAGATATCTCTTTTCTCTGCTTACTTTTCATATCCTTCAGCTATTTGTGAATGGTTATCTTGATGCCTTTTAAGCATTCCACAGCCTGGCCATGTTTATTTAGATCTTTTCATCTTTCTTCATAAGTCAGTGCCTCCAGCCCACTTTAATCATATCAGTGGCTTTGCACTGACCTCTCTCCAATTTACAGCTCTTCTCAATAATGAGAGTCTTAGGGCTAAACACAATTTTCTGAGAACAGCCACACACTGTAGAGAAATCATTTTACCTGTGATTTCAAGTGTGATGTATTTGCAGCTGCAAACTATATTCTTCCCCTGCAATTTTGCATTGGAAGGTCTGTTTGCTGTCAAGATTACCTGATTTGCTACAAGATGTCTGCTGTTTTTTTTTTTTTTTTCCTGACATCCCTACAGATTATGAATGGGAAAAAAATTATTCAAAGGAATGTGGAGATCAAGGGCACATGGAGTTCTCATCCAAATGATGTGGAAATGTGTGGAGGGCTTTCATATTTTTACTTAAGAGGTCAGAAATGTGGGCTTAGTTACTATCTTTAAACATCAGACTCAATGAATATGCACTGCACAGGAGAGCTGAGCATGCATAATGGCTGTATTCCTGAGAGTTCTTGATTTTAAGAAATTTCATCAAAACTAGTGATCTGGATGAAAATCCCTGTTCATGCTAATGGAGATGCAAGAAGTCAGTACCACCTGATTAGCTTCACTCCTTCCCCAAACACTGTTCCTGAAGTTGCCTTATGAAAGGCTTTCAACGTGAAAATTAGCATCTTTTGTTTAATGTGAAAGAGGAAAGAAAGCCAGCAGAGGGTAGCAAAACAGTAAAATGGGCAAGGTGAGAGCCATAGAAGGTTCATTTTAAGATTGCTTTTATTATGAACTCAAAGGGGGTTTGTTAAAGAGGAAAACATTTGCTGCAGTTCAGAACTTCAGTGATACACAGTTTTTATTTAGAAAGACATTAATACTGGCAGAGTGAATGAAGATGTAGTAGAAGTCTGACTTGTCACTTAATGAGTGTTTTGTTGTTATTGTGAGCTCAACATTTCTAATATTTCTATCTTTCCTCATAGTGCTTATTTGTTGTCTAGATTCTCCCAAGTTCCTGGATAAACTATGGGATTTGTAATAGGAAAAGAACTAACTATGGCAAAAGTGGGTAAGTGGAGAACAAATCATACTCTGCAAACTTCAGGCAGGATTATAAAGAAGAAACACTGCACTACTTAAAGATTCAAGTTAAAAACAACATTCATTGCTAACATGGTTTAGTGGTATGCCTGTTATTTTTAACCCAGTTTTTCTATAGCTTAACTACTGCAATGATCACACACATAACTTGTCATAAGAAGTTCATGTTTTTCTTGAATATGAAGTAGTCTTGTAAAATGATTATAAAATGTAGAGATATAGAGTATGGGTGTTCTCATGATGTGATAAAATGTGTGCCTCAATTTTTTTTTTTTCTTTTTAGACAAATAATTGTTAGTGGCTCATACAAAATATGGTCCTGAGTATACGATTACATATGTGAGTACTCCTGGCTTGAGTCCTTCAGTCACATGGATAAAGTTCTTCAGGAAGTCTCAGTGGGCTTACTCACATTTCTCAGTGTGAATTGGGGGATATTCAACATATCATCCAGATTTGCTCAGTATTCGTCCCATGTTTGTTTTCATTTTCGTGCATCCTCCAGTGGAAATCATGTGATGACCTAAATGGTAAAAACACAGGAGTCACCCCAGATTTATTTAGTGTAAAAAAGGATATGACTGAAAGGAAAAGGGAGACTGGATGTTTAGTAGGTGAGTACTAGCAACACAGACTATCCTTTGATCTAGTTTTCTTCTCTGTTTGTAACAACATGGAGCAACTGGGTATGACAAAAAGGCCTTTAGAAATGTCATGCAAACTTGAACATTATAAATAGAAATAGTAACTCATATTTTTTTGGTTCTCACCTCTGTTTGAGTAATGATTCATATGAATAAGCAGTATTCAGTCTAGTGGTTTTTCTATGGCTCAGTTTTTAGACTAAAAGAGTGTATGCTTTCTCTGTTTAAATATGTGTATATTTATCCATGATGATTTAGCCATGGCAGAACTCTAATGTGGAAAATACTATCATAAAACATTAAGTTTTTCTTTGAGTAAGCCTAGCTTTTTGGCGGAAGTCTTCATCTTGTATATGATTCTACTGCAATTAATGAAGCTTCAGATTCTAACCAGGATATAAATGGATGTCTGATTGCTTATGTATTCAGAGAAGTTATTTCTAATTTAAAATATAGAACCTAATCATGCCGCTTCCTTCATTTTGGGAGCCTTTGCTCTTACATTTTGCCATTTATCATTTTCTTTCAAGTTGCTGCAGATACAGAGCAAGAGAGAGATGGTGATTTTTTTTCTTTTATGTTTCCTTAATGCATTTTGAAAGATAGGGGAAAGAAATTATTAGCCACATCAATGTATATAATAGTAGAATCAGATTTTCAACACTGCTAGTTGAAAGAAAAAAAAAAAGAAATTGCTGAAAATTGTAAATCAATAAAACTTATGAGAATTGATCTTTAATTGAGAAAAAAGCTAAGTACCCAGACCTTTGATAGATAAAAAATGAAAGTCTCTTTGCAGAGTTAAAGAGTCAAAGAGTAACCACAAACAATTCAGAAGCCTAGGTAGATAACTTAAGATGGTTGGTCACTTGGTTACAACCTTTGATCTCCTCTGATCTTCACCTGCTGCTCCTTGGGAGATACAGCTTTAGCATTGCTTTAAGGCTATGACCTCTTACAAAGGTCTTCAGGCTTCTGAAGTTTTATCTTAGTACCTGCTGGAAGTCCTTTAAAGGTAGCTGAGCAGCATGTAGTTTCTCTAGATGCTTTTATGTGCTTCTTATTAACGATTTTAGGAATCGCAATAATTACAGACAATGGTCCTCCAAAAATCACTAAGTCAGTGGAAAATCCTCAGGGCTTTTGATAAAACCTATATTATATAAATTAACTGTACAGATTTTATTCTAGGCAGAAGGTTAACCTGCATTTAGCAGTTACTGTAAAAAATATCCTTATATAGTGTTTTTTTCCCCTTTCCTCTTTTGGTCTCATCTTAGAGTAGCCAAGTGTCAGCTTTGGTTATATGTGTAAAACAGAATATCCACAATGGTCACAAGGCCACTGTTTTTTCCTGCCAGCTGTGAATACCATACAAGCATCAGTTCAGCATTGTGGTGTCAAACAGACATAATAGCATCCCAGCTTTTTGTTGTCACTTCATCTCAGCTGAACCTGGAAAGGAGTGGCAAGGAAACCCATGGGATCTGATCCACCACCAGGGGTGCAGAATTACTACCCAGGACAAGTACATGCGGATTTCCTTTCAGAGAGTCCCAGAACAAAAAGTGTAAAGTAAAGACACTTACGATTATTGTAGGTGCAGTCATACTAGCTTTTCAGACACCAACATCCTGACAAAATCAGTGAGATAGCCACACCAGGGCAAGGATACACTTGTTATAACAGAGATTGGTTTGGCTACACATGCTTGTAAGACAGTAATCAAAGAGGATTGAGATCTACAGTCTTTCCAGGTACAAACCTTCCTCTGAATTCAATAGGACTTTTCTATGCAAAAGAACAGCAAGACATGTCTGTGATCCTTAAAATCTGTTACCTAAACTGATGCTGTCATAATCAGGTACTAAATAGGATTGTTAAGAAGCAAATCTGAGTCTTCTGCCAATCTATTACAACTTTAAGTCTGTGTGTCCCAAAAAGCACACCAAACTGACAGAATTACTTTGTGCTCAGATAATAACAAACTGATGTCATTCTGTGGCATTCCACTGAATTTATAGGAGCTCTGTGGGCAACAAAATAAAATTCAGCCTACTATTTTTAGTGAACATACAAATTAAGGCTCAGAACAAGTCCTTGTTACTCATGCTTAGCAGTAACTTTTTCTGCGAATAAAGCAACTTATTTCATAGTTCAAAAATCTCTTTTGGCATCTGCTGCAGCTTCACTGAAGTTAAAGACTGTCTACTGACACTAAAAGAACTATTTAAGCATTTAATTGTTCCTTTGCAATGTTCAGCAATAATGTTTCATGATTCTTAGTGCTTTCTATACACCATCCAAGGCAGTTGTTTTACTTTCTTTCTACAACTTTGCTTCTTTTCTGACTTTCTTTCTCGTAACTTTATATATTCAAAAATGTAAGCAAAGTGTAAATTGTCACTGTCGTTGTTTTGTTCTTCTCTTTCAAGAACTGGCACCTCTGATCTTAGTTTAGCAGCTTATTAATCACAGCAATAATTATCTTACAAAGACAGTTCACAATATGAGAAATGATTGCTGAAGATGAATAGGCATGTGTATATTCAGTGAAATAACTTGTATCATCCATTTCCCTCCAGCATCATAATTAAAAACACAATATGTAAATCCACAGTTATTTGTAAAAGGGGTGCAAAGCATGGCAGTCACACTGCAGTAACTATTTTCTGCTGTCAAGAACAAATACTAAAATTTCCAAACTCTATCAATGTTTGAATGCTGAACTCATCAATGATAAGCTTCATACAGTAAAGCTATCACAGTTGTCTTACTGCTGGTTCCTCCATCAAAAACATCAGTTCCACTGCAATATCTTTGAATCTCTGATGTCTTTGACCAGCTGATTATCTGGGCTCACAGTATGAGAAGTGACTGGTGGAACAAATCTTACCCCACCTTATAGCACCATCCCAGGGCTGAGCTGCAATGCACACGTTGCAACATCATTTGGACAGAAAGGGGATGTAGGGTGCCCAGGGAGCACTCCCCTTGCATCAAGGGCAGAACGAGTCCCATTGAGAGCCGGGAAAGGAGAGAGGTGCGGGGTGGGGCCAGGCGATTTACCAGCAGTTTAAATTCGTTGTGCTTAGCTCCCAGCCAGGGGTGGGAAGAGCAGCCTCCTCTAGATCAACATTAGCAGTGGCTAGGAAGCAGTGCTCTGGATGCTTCACCGGACAATCTGCGTGGCACTTGGAGAAGAATTATTGCAGCCTTGATTTACTGCTTCCCTGGGGCTTTTATTCCTAATTTGTTGTCGCAGTGTAATAAATCTGCACCGTACCATATCGTATCAGGACCAGATTAGGCAATTACTGGTGCCAATACATTTTTAAGCTTAGAGAAAACAAAATCAAGGCGCTAAAGGGAATGTTCCCACAAGACGTCAGGGAGGCAAAGAACAATTACATGCTGAATTCAAGTGACATGTCATGTGCTGTTACTAACAGAAGTGCAAATGCATTACCAGTTCTTGAACATGCTCCTTCTTTAGCTCCTCATCTCCTGTAATCACTTTCTCCTTTACATGTGCACTTTCTCACACATACTGTTTTTAAAGAAAATTTTCAGAAAGTCCAAATACGAAACTTGAGTCATCCTTCAGTTTGGGCTGAATTTGAACTTTTTACCTAGTGGTCAAAAACCTGACTGAATATACTGTTCCCTTGTTTTAGTCCATCAGGTTCCACAAAGGGACCATTTTTGTTATACATGTATGAGCACACTGCGGTGGGATTAATCATAAACCTGGGCCTGTGAGTGTCTGTGTATGTGAATGATGCTTTCTGTGAGTTGAGTTGTGACCAAGAACAAAGTCAGGCCCAAGCCTCAGAAAGCAGCCTCTGTGCTCTCCTTTAAATGCACTAATTCATCTCCAGTCAAAAGGGGCTAGAACATACCAAGCAGGTCCCCTGAGGACGAAATGCTGTTTGTATCATGACAGATACACAGGCGAAGTCTTATATCAGATGTACTGTGCACTCTATTGACAAGTTTGGAAAATTATGACACTTTTCAGACCTTTCCTGCTTTTCATGTTGCTGAAAAATATTTCATCTTGAAATGTCATGTGGCTGTAGGTATTAATGCGTAATTTCACATCAAACAGAGGCAGAATAAGGAAAAGGCCAACAAACTCCCATCCTATGGCCTGTGTTCAAATCTGAGTGTGAACTGACATTTTAAGAGTCAATGTGACAAAAATGTCATACCTTGACAGTGTTCCTGAGTTTCTAGTCTGCAGGGAAAGCTAGAGCTGGCTGAGTATGTTGTGCTAAGGAGTAAAACTTCCTCTTCTGTGATTCACGATGTGGCAGTCCTGCATGCTTTTAACTGGCTCAGCCACTGAGTAAACGAAAAGGCAGCTTTGGGAAAGTCAGCTTGATGTGCTTGATTAGGGCTAAAATATTGTGCTGTACTGAGTAAAAAACAGTAATAAAGAAGAATTATGCCTAAAACCAGAAAATAGCTGTGACACCAGCCTCTTAGATCCAGTGAAACAGTACTCATTTTTGGTTTCCTGGAAAAAATCAGCAAGCTGCTTAAGCAGTTTTTTGAATAATAAAATTCAGAAAACCTGAAAAGGTAGCACTACCCCAGGGACATCTGTTGACACATTATTTCCGGAACCACCTGATCTTGTTCTTAGATGAAACAATTAAGCTAGCAGATTTAAATCAACTTATAGTTCAGGAGACCAAATTACACGAAAAAGAAGTTGCATATTACTTCTCATATAAGGGTGCTCTTCATGCCTTCCCTAGACTTTCCTTCTCAGGCAGTTCCCTGCTTGTGATGATTAGTGGCAGGCCATAGCATCCTCCTTCACAAACCTCTGCTGCCAGATCAGCTCATGTGCGTTAACCTGCTCTGGGAATGGGAACTCAAAGCTTCTTCCATGGACCACCCTGCAGGCTGGAAGGAAAGTAAAGCAGCAAATATCCTCTAGCATTTATTTTCCAGGCAATGTCTTGCTCCAGAGGTTATGGATGTTACTGTTCTCAGCTGTCCTGCCCTACCAGTCTTCCAAAAATGCTAACCCCATTGCAGAGTTGACTAAAAGGACCTAGCATCCAAGGAAGAGCATTTATGGTGAGAGGAACAGCTGAGATGCAGGTGCACTCGATCTTCTGCAGGCTCTGCAGGCTTATGGGGATGGCAGCTCTGACAGAGGAGGGGACATGGCAGCCTTTCGCTCAAGGCAGCTTGTCAGAATCCTTGTTCCTCTACATTCACTGGCTGTGTTGCAGTCTGACAAGCAAACAGAGGCAAATAAAATAAAATTTAAAAAAAATTCTCATTAGCAATGGAAAAAAGATTCCCAGATAATAAAGAAGAGATTTGTGTATTTGTGGTCGTTTCTTTGGTGAGGAAAGTGTCAAAGTCTATCGCCATTATAACTGTAGATCCTTTCCTAGCACTTCAGGTTTCATTAGGCTTCAGAAAGTAATGACTATGTGACATTGTTCAGTGAACTTGGTTTCCAGGAGCTTAGTAATACTATTCCAAACATTATGAATTAATGTGATAGTTGATTAAAGCTGATCAGAATTAAATTGATTTAAATTTCATATAGAGGTCATATACTTTTTCAAATAATGTGTGGTGTGATTTTGCAGTTGTTAATGGACATTTATCATTATGGTTGAATGACTGAGTCATCTGCATGAAGTTGAGAATAATGGCCTAGAATAACTCTCATTCTTGTTGATACTTAAATAGCCAGTCTCTTATTTCAGCTAAAGAGATAAGGAAATAAATTGGTAACAATCACGTTTCTGGATTAACTTTCTGAGTTTGATTTTGTGGGGGGTTTGGGGTTGGTTTTTTTTAAGGTGAGGTCACTTATCCCTCCATGGCTTGAGCTTTCTCTTTTTTTAAAAAAATTTGTATGACCTTCAGTATCAAAGAGTAAGTGCATGTATAGCTCTTAAACAGTAATGAATTTGTTCTCATACCATACTCCATGGCTGACCAAATCTACTTCAATGTCAGGGGTCTCCTTAAAGAATATGCACGAAAATTCACTTAGTGCATAACACTGGCCTACTTTTAATGTGTATTTATTCAGATTTTATATGATAAACTGTGCTTCTCAGGAACTCAGCTATACATACCTAGTGAATGAAATTCTCCCAACACCAAATAAATATATGCTTCAGCCATCATAGTTATAAAAGGCCTCTTCATAGCAGTCAGAAAAGTCATGCAGCCCCCACTGAAGGCAAGAAAAGTCAATTCACACCAGCCTTGCACCTACTCCACCCCCTGTGAATGGCAAAATAGATGGACCTGGCATCTTACTTAAAGTGTTAAGATATTAGAGCTATCTGCACTATAGTAGGAGACAGTCCATAGATCCTTTTCATTTATTTTGAATCATCTCCACTGATAGGAATTACAGCCATGGAGCATGAGACAGAAGGAGCTTACCACCTCTTAGCTTACCACCTCGGAAACCACATTCGGGTATAGAGGTTAAAATTCAACACCGTAAGACTTACCAGCTGCCAGGGCTTACTCTGAAGCAGTGGAGCCATGGCTAAAATAGTGGTTTGTAAGGGCATTTTGCTCTACCTTTAGTTTCTCTAAATTTACAGTGTGTAATTTCAAGTCTAAAAGGGGCTGAAAAGGGGTTCAAGAAGACATACTGTCTATTCCCATACACTGAGGTTAGCTAAACTTACTTAAGCTATTGGCCTGCTATTAAGTATTGGCCTGCCACAGTGTAGTAGTTCCTACTCTGAACTGTGTCTACCTTTCCTTTAATGCATGATAAAACAGATAGCATCCCAGCTGACAGTTTACTATTCATTGTAGAGCAGAGTAATTGCTTTGTATATCTTCTGTAAAACAGTGCAGTATTATTATAAAACAATTTAAAATTTGTGGTCTGCGTATAAACACTGCGACCTTTTCTGCCACTTGACTTGCTGTAGTTGCTCATCCCTTATTTGGTATTTGTGAATTCAGTGCCCTCTGCCAAGTTGAATTGCTTCCTGGATTTTGGAAAATTTCTTTGTTGATATAATTTTGAATTCTATCTTCTAAAGTACTTCCAACACAGTCATTATTTAATGTCAAAGCTATCATCATTGTTGAATTTTTATGCAAAAGTACAAAAATGTTTGACTACTGCTTAGTCACAGAGAGAAAGTTATTCAGATTAGTGGGAGAGGAATATGGATCTTAAAGCTGCTAAAGCTGCTAAAACACCTTTCTCCAGTCAGGCTATATGTGTCTACTGATTGTAACACAGTAGCTTTTGAAGTAGCTACAAAAAAAAAAAAAAAAGAGGTGAGAGGGAAAAAAGGCCTACTGTAATTGGACTGCTAAAGAAATCACATTCGCATCCCTGCTCAAGAGTGAAATTTTGAGCAGAAGGTCTACTATATGACTACATCATTCCTTGGTGAATGGTAAAATGAAAGCAGAACCAGAGCATGGGTGGAAGCATGTGCATGTGCACCTATGGGACGAGTGGTGAGATTCCCAGGAGGATGTAGGAAAGCAGAAAAAAAAGCTAAAACACAAGTAGAGAAGCCATTGTGATATCCCCAAGAAAAATAAGCCCTTTGTCAAGTGTTTTGGGCAAAACCTTTGGTTCTAGAAATGATCAAGGGAGTGATGCATGTTATATCCTTTATAAATAAATGCTAGTGGAATGTCATTACTCAGTTCCATCTTTTTATCCCTCCCTGTAGGAGAAAAAATTCTAAAATCCTAAGTATTTTCTTCAAAGAGGCATTACAGAATGTGAATTTCTTTTGTGACTAGGGATAAAATTACAGCAGTTACTGCAGTGAGTGGAAATTCACTACAGGCTACTGTAGAAAGTTCCTTTAGTATAATTCACAGGTGATCAACTAAATCAAAGTTCATCAGTCAAAGGAATGAAACAAGTTACATGATGAGTCTCACCAGTCTTCATATACGACATAGCAACAGTTAAGCCAAACTCTGGCAGTAAGATTCTTAATACTTAGCTACCAATGTGTGACGGGTTGACCATGGCTGGACGCCAGGTGCCCACCAAGTCGTTCTATCACTCCCCCCCCTCTTTTCTAGACAGGGGAGAGGAGAAAAAAATATAACAAAGGGCTTGTGGGTCAAGATAAGGACAGGAGA
>JANZLQ010000079.1:6881737-6957737 GCA_026212715.1 Elanus axillaris | reverse complement strand
CTATTGTAACAGCCAGCTTTTTTGTCTGCATTCACAGAAGTTAAGCACAGATGTGAACTCAAATGACTGGCTGTTACAATAGCAGGAGCCAAACAGGAGCCACTGTTCTTGGAACAGCTTTTCCATTTGAAATGGTGCAAAGAAGAAAACTGAACACCGTATTTCCTTCTGTTTGAAAAAACTAATTTGTCGCAGATTGATCAAAGATACAGACTGCACATAGTGCACTTGTGAATACAAGATACCAATATTTTTTTCCTTTGTAAAACAACTTGACAAATGATGAGGCAGAAGTGAATGGCTTCAGGAATTCACTGAGATATGCTGGTACATTAGGACTCGTCCTATATAATGCTGAAGAGTGAGATATTCAGCACCAGACAGGATTAAACTCTCAGCTCTTCCTTCAATGCTTTGTAAAGTCACAATATTCATCTGCAAACCATTATTACCAGCCTATCAGTATCTCCATAATTTCTGTGCATGAGACATTCTTTTTATTTTTGTTTTTCCAGAATGTAAAATGAAAAATTTTGTTAGGACTTTAAAAGCAGTTATTTTTCTTTTATCCTGTCTTCCTGAAAGTTTTTGGAATCATCTTTCTCCTAAATTATTGTATGATTGTACAAGGATCACAGGATGAGCATAGGATAAGTAAATCACCTGCAGAGGAAATAAGGAATCTATACATTCTATCCTTCATAGAAGAAATCAAGATACTCCATTAATATATAGAATGAATGAGGGTAAATGATGAGTAATTTATACTTGCTGCTGTTGTTAGTTGCCAGTATCTATCTTTTATCTCCCTTCTGTATCTCCAGGGGACAGAAGAAATATTTCATGAAAGTTTCACTTCGCTGTGAAAACATGGTTTCTTCTACAGTGTTGAATTTTGGGCCAAATCTTGTATCTTAACTGAAGCTAAGGAAATTGTTGTTGATCCTGTGCAAAGATGTTACTATCAGACAGAACCAATGATGCTTTTTCTCTTCTGCTCCCCCCTGGATGAGAGACAGCATTGCTTTGCCTTCAGCTGTTTTTATTTTTTATTTATATTTTTGTTCCACTGCACACAGGCCAGAGTGTGGCCAGTATTTCTGGTGCTATATACATCCAGTAGGCAAATCCCATCAGACCACAATGCATCAACACACGCCTAGCTGCAGCAGTGATGTGGGGTTTTGTGTCAAACTGGAAGGTTTTTGTGGGTGACGCTCCATGCCACTGGCTGAATGCAATTTATGTATTCTCAGTACTGAAATAGATGATGAAATAGATTTGCTTGTTAAATGTGCAGATGTGGCCAAGCTTTTCCCATTTTGAAAGGTGGAATCAAAATTCAGAGTGGTCTTGGCAAACTGGAGAAATGCACAGATCAATGCTGCTATTTAATAATGTTGAGTAGCAAGCCAAACCTTAGGAAGTCATAATCAATGTCACAGGTACAATATGGAGAATGATGGAGCAGGCAGTAGTTCTGTGCTATAGATTACAAGACTACAAGTTTGGGAAACCACACTTCAGGAAGAGCTGGTCCAAGCAGAACACAAAAATGATCTGAGGTTGAGAAAACATATCCTTTGTGGAAAGACTGAAAGAACAAAGATTATTTTTTCCCCAAGAAGGAACTGAGAAGAAATAAGTTAACATACTTCAGCCAGAACAAACTGTCTGAAAAGATGAAGATAAAATAAGGTTTTTGTGTCCTCTAAGGACAAGATGGCTGTATTGCAGGGAGGGGGATGAGCAACCTTTCCGCATTTTAGGAGATTTTAACACTGGAGTAGACTGCCTATATTGTAGAATTTTCATAACTGACTGTTTCTGTGAACATGTGAAATAATAATCTGATAGAGAGTGGTGCAGGATATGAGCATTGTATGAGGTGAAGGACAGGTGAATGAATTAAGCCTTAGTTCTAACAAGGAACTGTTTGCACCTACTCATAAGGTGGCAGGAAGGGACTTGGGGGTTGCTGAATCCCATTTTTTGCTGAGAAGACCTCAGAAGGGATGGGAGTAGAGGAGCGTACTCTCTTCATAGGTCAAGAGGTACATGCCTAGGTGCTGTCTCAAGATCCTTTCCAGTCCTACCTCCTATAAAGTTTTGCCAAGTTCACTGACCAACAGCTAGTATTTCTAGAATGTCAGACTCTGCCATCAGACTTCTGACTTTTCCAGACATTTGTCAAATACAAAAAAAAATTAAAAATAGTAAAGATACTTTCAATTAATGTTTGTGTATCAAAGACTGAGGTCTGGACTCGTATCAAGCAATCATGTTTATTTCATGCAAATTTAAATTCAGAAGTTATAACTTCTAATTTCCAGCTAAGTGTATTTGATCCTATTCTGCTTTTAATTGCTATTGATTTGTTAAAGAATCATAATAATATGCATCTATTTCATTTTTAGAGATGTTAATTAATATAGGATGTGAAATGTTTTAATGACATAAGAGTTTTCCATTGTCGCTAACGGAATATGCGGATAGCAATTAACAATCAAGCGGATGATGAAAGCAAAAAGAATTTAATTGCCTTGGCAAATGTTATAAACAAGTGTGGAATGGAACAGTGCTGTTAAGTGAGAGTGCATTTTTTTTCAGATTTGCTCGTGACTTACTGTGTTTCTCACTGGAGACTTGAACACATGTTCTTTTTTTCAGTAAAATGAATGTTCACTAACAGAAGTTTAGCTTAGAGAAGATGTTTCTTTCACAGCAGATCTTTTGCTTCTGTTTTTAAATGCCAAGGATTTAAAATGGGTTGTGTACAAAGTCCTGAAGTGACTATCTGTCATTTATATTGAATGCATTTATGGTACATCTATGAAAGGTGAGTTGTTTGTTTCCAATTTTTATCTGACAACCAATTATACTAGACACATCCATAATCAAGGGTGTCAGGACCTTCTCAGTTGGATGGCTAAACCAACTGATTTTGCTTTCCCTACCTAAATTCCTTTAGAATTCAATGGGGGAAAATCTCAGTGCAGGATAAAACTACAGTGAACTGCCATTTGGCTTTTAAGAGTGGGACTTTACAATGTATTTAATCCAGTAATTTAGGACACCTACTCCTAATAAATTGTACATTTGAGCAATCCTTTAAAATTAGTGAAATTTAAGAGATGCAGTTGTCTAACCCCTCATCAATAGATCTTCCTGTACTCATACAACACATATCAATATGTTTTAAAAGCCTTCTCATTACTTCAAAAAATGAATTTAAGTGACTTATATAAAGGGTATTAATTTTTCACTGAAGAATTTTTGTTTATTCTAGGAAAAATAAGTACAAGTGGGAACATTTAGCACCCTGAATACAGATGTTAAAAACACCAGATCTGAGACATGTGCTATCAGACATATCAGCCATCTGGTATTTTTATTAATACATCTTCTATTTCAATCAGACATAATCCCAGTAAGATATTTCATAAATAATTCACATTTTGTCAGCTTGCTTAATGTTTCCCTTAAGCAATGCATATGCTGTAGTCTCCTTACCAGATGACATTATGAGTTGAGGTATTTGCAGTATAAAAGTGTTATACAGTTAAAGGAAAGGTATAATGACTAATATGCTAAATAACAAGAGAAAAGTTTAATGCTTCCAGGTAAGTCAATCAGCAAACCTATACTTTCTCTATACCTCTCATTAAACTTTTGCAAAGGAAATTGTGGAACTTTTTATGTTTTGTATTCATTTAATAGTGTAATAAAAAATAATCTTTCCATTGGGTATTTGAAATCCTAGTGGTTAATTTCCAGAAAAAAAAAAAAATCCAAAATGGCTAAGTAATGAGGTACACTAAATATTGCTTTACAGAAAATTACAGAAACTGGTGCGTACTTACCGAAATATGCATTGAGATACTGTTTTTGAATATACAAATAAAGCACTATTTATATACCTTCCCCTCTAGACTTAAAGGAAGAAATAATTCCAATAAACGGAGAACTGTAAAGTTTTATGTCCCATATTTAATAGTGTTAAATCAGGTGTATTGCACTGATAGGTATGATATTACTGCACTGTGAATGTCATTGTGTTATATGAATTTTTTATTCACCTTGACTTTTGTCTGTGGGTTCCTATGCATATGGAACCCTACAAAGCAGGCAGCATGCAATAATCTACAAGCTTCCAGTACTGGAGTTACTACAGGTGTAGTCCTCCATAAATGCAACAAAAATACCAATTTTCTCTTTGCTTTACCTTATCCTTCTTTTGTTTTTCATCTTGGTATATGATCCAGTGCTCCCCATCATTACTGTAAGCAAGCTTGTAGGACCCCACAAATTGGACATGACCAAAATCTTTAGCTCCTTGGGTAATTATGCCAGTGATTTTTGTAGGGACAAGCAGGTCAACCTAAACAAAACAGAAATAAAACACAGGAGAAGGTAATTAGAACAGTTGCTGTTTGCAGTCTGACTTTACACCACACGAAAGTAAAGCAGTACAGCTTGTCACGCATTGTTCACAGACAGTTCTTGGATGTAGGCAGGAAAACCCAGGGCTGTTAAGGCGGCCCTTAGTGCATGGTGAGAGAAAACCCAGTCCAAGAGGTGGCTTTGCTCTGCTTTGCAACTGTGCTCACTGCATGCTGACACCATCGACAGCAACTTTCCCTCTCCAAGCTCCTATCAAGTCAATTTAATTTTGTTTTCTGTTTGTTACTTATTGTTTATACCACCTAATGGCACAGCAGGGCTAACCTCATACCATTTTCCATAGTGCTAGGTGCTATATGCAGTCCCACCAAACCACTGCAAACAATTTGTAGCCAAAGTGTTCCACTGTGCTCCTAATAATCAGAATACAATATGCCAGAGGTTGATTCCCCAAGTGCCTTTCCATTTCCTTTGCAGTAACAGAGGCTGTGTTTTACTAAGTCTTTTGAAACATTTGCTATCATACTTCTTTTCCTGCTGAACTTTCTTTTCTCTTTAAGCCTTTATTTCTTTTTCTACCTCTAAAGCTCTGACTTTTTTATTCCTTGATTTTTCTGAGTTCTTTATTTAATAATCTAAGCACAAGACTTTAAAAAATGCAAGGCAGGAATCTTAAAGCCTAATAAACTCTGAGCTTTCAAGTGGCTTTCACGTGGGTCAGCACATCTGTGATCAGTTCTTTTGAACCAGAACCCAGCACTGAATATAAGATTTGGGCCAGATGCCTTGGATTAAAATGATCAAGACACAGAATACAATAACAGAAGTAAATTGACCTAATAATGTATTTTTAGAGGAAGAATGGACGAGTTGAATGCCCTATCAAAATTGACATTTTCTTGAAATGTGAAGGTAAAACTGAGGCTTCATTCTGTGTCCTCCAGCAATGCGGCAAGACAGTAAAAAAAAAGGAAAAAAGGTAGATTTATTTCAAACAATAAATGGCTGTGAAGCAGTTGGCATTTTTAATATTGTCCGTTAAATCAGGCAAGAGAGTCTAGTAGTAAAAATATTACAGTAAAATGAAAGGAAGGCTGAACTCGATGAGAAGCTGAGTGATATGTTTTTACAGCAAAAATTTAAAAAGAGAAGGTGAAGAATTAAAAGAATCTCTGGCTGACCAGATGCTGAAGATCCAGTCTTGCGATGTTGGGAAGCTGGGGCCCCCTGAGGAAACTAGATTTTTGACTGGAATGTGGGGCAAGACAGAAGAACAGATGTGATACAAAGCATAAGAAATTAATCATGAGAATAGAAGGAAAAATAAACAAGCATGAGAAGTCAGCTAGTCCAAGCTGATGCCTTTAAAGATGGACACTACGGTTTGGACTCTAGAAAGAAGAAAACACAGAAAAGTGTAAGAGTACATTCATAAGAAAAGAAGAGGAAAAATGACTTTTCAGAGCACTCAGACAGGGAATACTGGAGAGCCCTGTTCCAACGTTTGAAGACAGGTAGCAAATAATGAGTAGTAAATCCTTTTAAGAAAAGGAATAACTTAAAAGCTTCAATACTGAGATACTGCAACAGTAAGTGGTAAATGTCATTGTCCACAGATGGTCCGAGAGTTTTGGTTGTACCAGAATGAACTAATTTATTGCCATCTGATAGCAGCAATGTTGCTCAGAGGAACACCCCAGAATATGAGGGAAGTATCCTTGGGAGGCAAAACTTTTTGTTTGCTCTTTGGTCAATGGAGAGAGAGAGAAGGACTCAATCGACAATCACTCAGAGCAGGAGTCTGCTTTAGATGCTTTCATGGACTGCTTGAAGGGACTTCTGTAAGGACAACAGCAGGGGGGCCTTCTTCCATAGCCTAAGTGGGCCTCTTGGAAATGAACACTGCTAATAAGTGCAAGTCTTTCATGAATTAATGAACACCAGGTCTCCAGACCTTGCTTCCAAATATTTTGGAGTCTAAATGAATAGTCTGTTTTTCAAGAAGGCTGATCTGGTAAGGCATCACTAATTGGTCCACACTTTCAGGCAGCATTTCAGAGTCAACTTTAGATTCTCTTTATAAATAATTTTGACATTAGCATTTTACAACTGTAACATCTTTTTAGCAGAGAATGCTTCTTAACTAAAAATTAATGTCTCTCCTGTTAACTTGAAGAAATCCCCCCATAAAATCAGTTGTTTATTTTTAAAATATTGAAAGTAATCTAAAAGGATTTCACAAATATTTAACATGGCCATGACACCCAGAGTAATTCTCACTGAAATTCAGAACAGGAAGAAAAAATTCTCATTAAGATTCAGAGGATTTCAAAGGTAAAATCACAATAAATCTTTGTTATCACATAGATCCAGTATTAATAGAAACGTCCTAGTAACAATTGTTTTGTGCTTATAGAACATATCCAGTGGCCTTGTAGTCCTGTTCAGAAAAAGATGTGGAAAGCTGAAAGGTGATTTGGCATATATTCAGTCTTTTTTCTGAAAGACTTATATAGTACTATGGAGAATATCTGTGTTTGTGTATTATATTTTAAAAAATGAAAAAAAAGTAATGAATAGACAGACTCTGGGTCTTGACAACACAGACAATACATATTGCTGGAGATGGAGGAAAAGAATAAAAGGATATAGCACCAGTATCTTCTTCTCATACTTTAGTATCTTATTTACTTATTTATCCATATGGTGATGACAAGCCTTCAGGCAATAGATTGCTATTAACCTAGCATTAAAAAATATAGCTTTTACTCTGTTGCTCTATTACCTTCTACGAAGGGTTAACACCCTTGCTTTTCATTCTTCCTGTTGAAAGTTCTTTAGAGAAGAAAGGTGAGAATAATTTACACCAATTTCTAGGCAAAACATCTGCATTAAAATAGCTTAAATGAAAGTCATAATTTCCCATCAGGATGCAGAACACATTTATTCAGTTAGTGCAGATTGCAAATAACAGGCAATCAAACAAATTACCAGGGAGAGAAGTTGAATTAACACACAACCACTATGTACTCTTCAAAGCTGAATGTGATTAACAGGATCAGAATGTGACTTTGGCTTTTTCAATGCAGCAGAATTTAGAAGAAGGTAGAGGCAATTAGTCTGCGACGGATAGGATCATTAGCTGGTTACAAGAAGAACCATGGTTTACAGTTTAATGTACATTTCTACAAGCAGCTGATCAAAAAGCAGTTTAACATCTTGTGTTTGAAAGAACTCTCTCAGGCTATAGCTACTCCCTTTTCCCACCTTGCTTCAGATGTTAAGGACGATTCAGTGTGATTTGGAGGAGAATTAATTTAAGAAAAGCACAAAGATAAATCGACCTGAGTATGAAACATTTTAAATGAACTACTGCACTGATGTGCAGCATGAACTCTGTGTCGGTGTGCAGTTAAATGCGGAGTGACTAGTACTTGTACTGTAAGTAGGTCTTCTTGATCAGGAGAAAGCAGTCATATGCATGTTCGGTCCCTGCTCTGAGTAGTCTGGAGCTAAGAAACCTCAACTCTTAGCATCCAACTATGCAGATGTGCCCAATCTTCATATAGCCACCTTTGCACCTGAACTCCCTGAGATCTGCAGCTTACAGATGCAGAGACCTTCTACCTGGCAACATTCACTTCTCCCAAGAGCAGGAACACATGTTTTAGACAGTGCTAGACATTTGGGACAGCTGTCCATAAGCCAGTTTGGATCTACAAGCAGTGCAACTGCATTGGCATGCACTGTGCTTGAGCACAGCTATACTGTTTCTGGACTTAAGATAGTCCTTACTGTAATGCACTGCTTACCACAACCTACTGACTTGGGTGTCCATTTTATCAGGAAGCTCAGTACAAGTGGAATAGATATGCCATCAAATATCAACCATAACTTTCTGAACATCACCTCCCCACTCCTTTTCCCTCTTCTACATACTTGGTGGAAACAAATTAAGTTCTAGGCCTTTGCTGGGACTTTTAAGGAGGCAGGAGAGTACATGAATGATAAGCCACATGTGGACAGGACTCAGGAGAGGAAGTGGGTAGCTTTCATGAGTTCACATCTGGAAGTCGAGTGACCACACATCTCAGGTAGTCTCTCCTGGAACAGAAATACACTCTGCGGCTCTGTCTTACAAGAAGACCAGCCTCAAGAAGATACAAATTGCTGGAAGTCTCCAGCATGTCAGATGTTAATAAGGGAGATGGATCTAGATGGCCATACATGTCAACTGGCTCCGGGTGGCCTTGCTTGATTGGGGAAGGTTGGACCAGATGGTCCCCAGAGGTCCCTTACAATCTCAACCATTCTGTGATTCTCTCACACGTAGAAAAAATGAGCCACACTGCCCAAATCATTGGAGACTGAGAAACCAGTAAGCACAGGTAGGCTGTGTTTATATTGACAAGCAGCACTGTGCAATGGGCACAGATCTGTAAAGCAAAGCAGGTGATATGGAGAACAGGATGCCTACACAGGGTATGCTGCAGGGGTTTTACTTCCAGCTAGTCTGGACCAACTTTTGAACCACGCCTTTTGGCTTAATTTCATCTGAAAGGGATCAATTTCATACTCTGTAAGGATTTTCCATCATGTGAACCAAAGCACAAAAAGTGAAGGCAGCCTTTAAAAATAACACACTCCTTATCTACACTGTAGATGAAAGAACTGGAGAAGAAAGAACCCTCAGAATCTAGGGGGGGCACTTGATCCTATTTCACAATGAAGACAATGGTAAGATGGCTTACTTGACCTTCAGCTGTGCATCTCTTCATCTCAGGCCATACAATCTCAGCTTCAGTTCAAAGATGCAAAGCAGAAAAATGGGGTGGAAGATGAGTGCTGAGGGTTAAGGTTAGTTAAATAATGCTGTTTTAATAATTATTAAAAATGTTCATTTTAGTCCCATCTTTACACATATATTATGTTTCTGCTCCCAGTATAGCTAATCCTATGCCCATTTTTTCTTGTAATTTTAGAGATGTCATTTTTCTGCCAGGTTTTCTTTTATTTACCTTTGTGGTTTTTGTAGACTGTTTTTTTGTCACTTGTTTCCAGATGATGCTGATGAATTTCTGGGTAGTCCTACTCTATTTGGCAGCTAAAAGAGTCCCTTGGACTAAAAGCACCAGGGATCAAAAAGAAAGAAACCTGGATCCAACCCATATGAGAATAAGAGGGAAGCACTACCAAAGTGGGGGTGGTATGTACTCTTAAAAGATTGAAAAAACAAGGCCTGCATATTCTCCAGCTGCTACTTCACCAGGGTGCAGATCTGCTTATCACGTACACTGGTGTTGCAAAGAGGTCTCAGATATTTTGAGATGCTTAAGGTTATGTTGGAGACTCAAGGTAATGTTAGAGACTCATCACTGGGCACCTGAATCCCACCAAGACAGTTTAATGAACTTAAGCTGTTCTGAGCAGGTTATCTACTCTTCGTTTAAGACCTCATGACTCCCATGATTTTTCCAGGGTAAACTGGAACACATGGATAGTTTCTATCTGCAGCCAAGCCTGAGAAAAGGAGGGACAGGTCTGCAGTGTCTACAGCATAAAGGCAGAACTGCAGCTCTCCTTTTTGCATTGGATGTGGGTGCTTAGCATTCTCTTCCATACCCAAACACTGCAGATAGAAGGAAAATTGGTGATGGTACAGTACACTTGCTGCAGATATGTAACATCTATATGTTTCTAACAATATTTCAGCAGCATTTCTTGTTTGTAAACTATGAAGCTTAGTATTTCAGACTGTTTTCCAAATGCTCATATTAAAAAAAACAAAACCCAAACTATAATCCATCATTCCTAATTGCATCTAAAAACTTCGAAGGAAAAAAACAACCAAGCAACTATACAGTCTGGTAGAGAAACCTAATTTTTCTTGCAGCATCATATGTAGCAGAGTGTTTTTAGTATAATCACTTATATATATGTTATTAGGGCAAATACTTATTAATAAAACTTGAAAAAAAGACAGTAAGAAAATAAATTATGAGACAAAAGGAAATGTTCTAGAAGAGCCATAATAATTTGATAGGAGGAAGCATTTAGAGCATTTTGTTCAATATACCACTACAAAGGATTTCCATTCTTTCTAATTAGAATAGAATAAAATAAAATAAAACTATTTACATTTAACTGTGTCTGTATTAGCAAGCATATATTTAAAATCAAACTTCTCATGAACTCAGGTAGAGATGGGTTGTTTTCAGATGAAATAAGACTGGAGTGCCATTCTTTTTCTTCTTTAAAAATGTGGGGTTTGTTTTACTTGCTTCTTTTTCAATTTACACTTAGACCTTCAACATTATTTTAACACTGTGCCACTATTTTTTAATGTCTGTAGTCCCCTAGGCTAAGATAATAAATGCAACTCCTATTTTCTTATTTACTCTTATTTGCCTCTTCTTAAAGAGCACACTCCCTCTGAATTGCTTTATGACTGCAGCAACTTCACATAAGAAACAAGTTAGAAAGAATACCATGTACCATCAACTGTCCCCAGTACAATTTAAAAACAAGAACCTGATTTCAGCTTGTTACTTGAAATCTCCATGGACTGCCAAAAATACATCTCAGGCCATTATTCTGAAATTTTTTGAAGTGAAACAAACACGCACACTCACAGGTCACTTCATTTCCATGAGCAACTCCTTAAGTAGCAACTACTTCTTAAAGAGTACAGACTATGTGAATCCTCCATTAAAATATTTTTGTACTCAGTAATCACCATTATATAGGTATTACAAGAAAAGGAGAAAAAACCACATGACTTACCTTAGAATTTATTCAGCATTTTTGTAAAAATTCAGATAAATGAGATGTATATGATCAATTGCATAGCCATTTTAAGAGCAGTATCTATTTTTACAGAGAAATTTTTTATAACCAAACTTTACTAAACCATGACTAATCTCATTTTACTGAGATCTTAAACCTAAAAGGTAAAAAAAAAAAAAAAAAAAAGTAAGTAAGTTTTAGCCTTAGGATCTGGATTTTCAAAAGCGCAAAAGGGAGTTGCTACCCATTTAGGAAATGTTGAAATGGTAACTCAAGGCAGTTGATGTTCTGTGGTTGTATTGGCACACTGATAAATCCTGCCTGCAGCACACAAAAGATAATACTGTTTTCATACTGATCCTGCAAACTGGAATGACTTCTGTGGGTGATGGTCACTTATCAGGGAGTATTCACGTCCTCAGGGGAAATGGCAGTACCTGGTATGTCCAGGTCTGAACATAGTCTGCAGTAAAAGAAAATTTAGTATTTCAAAATTATAACATCAGTGATTAAGTCTATAACATTTTCTCCTAACATTGAATATTTTGCATCTGTGTACAAGAGTATTTTTACCATAAATGTGATTAGAGGATTGTCATAGAGATGACATAATTGATTGCATTGGTCACCAACAGTCAAGAAATCGTTACTACAACAGCAATAGTCTGTCTATCTCCTACAGAATATTCAAAGCTTATCAGTCCTTGATGACACTAAGAGATTTTAAAATAGTCCATTTAATTACTAGTGATTAAGCAGGCTTAGACATCTGGTGGCATTAGAAGAAGTTTTTGAGCTGCATCAGTACACTTCAAGAGTTGATAAAATCTGTAATACCATTCTGTGTTAGATCAATCAATTGGAGTTCTCATGGAAGAGCCAAGGACAAAACACCACTTAGCCATTAAAAAAAAAGAATGTGATCATCAGTATTTCATGATACAACAGACTGACAGCATATGACGCTACTTTTCTGTGAATGTCTTCAGCTAAACACTAGTGCAAGCAGTGACTGTGCAGTACAATTTGCTGATCCCCCACCTAGTTATGGCTAGAAATAGATATGGAGATGGGAAAAAAAATCTCATTTACATTCAGTTCTTTACATAATGCTACATGCCTTTAAAAGCAAAAATTGCAGTAAATTGGATGATAATAAGAAGTAGCTTTCAGGAGTCTAATTCTGGAAGTTATAATTTAAAGCAGTTATTGCTGTACTAACAATAATGATGCTGATACATTTTATCAAAAGCTTTTGACTATGGCTAAAGGTGAAAATAGAAAACAGAAAAGGACAATTAGCAAAGTAAAAAAAAAAAAGAAGAAAAATATCAACCATTTCTGCGTGTCTCCTCATATCTACAAATAAGGAACAGATCATACTGAGATGTTAGATGGGCATGCTTCACTCTCTTTAGATTGTGAGAGGAACAAGTTATGAATTATGTTACCTCTCCTGATTTTACTGAAATATATCTCACGTTGATGAGCAAATTTATCAGTAAGATTTCCTGTGTACCAGTGCTTTGGGTTCTGTCCCAGTGCAGATTCCCTAGTTTTCTGTTAAAGACCACTGCAGGGAATCTCAGGTGCTGGAGTGGGTAAAACAGCAGCAAAATACTGGCAAACACAGATAGAAGAAAACTTGGAAAGTAAGCAGGGAAAATGTGGTCTTTGTAACTGTAATTTTCAGAATGACAGTTGATAACCAGAAATGTGAAGTATCAGGAAGTTAACATTTAATACCAGGACTTTGAAACAGTGTCAGCTTTAGACCTGCAGTCAGGAGAAATCTAGCTATCTCAGATTTCGTTTGTTTTAGGTCTTCAGTGCACTGTGGGTTTTAAACTCAAATCAAAGGCTGGTGATGCGATACCTGGGAAAGCAACATCCTTCCCTACAAATGAATTACTGCAGCTTCTGCTTGGTTTTCAGTAGGGAAGATGATGTGACACCTTTTATTGGAGGACTGATAAATATCTTTGTAAAAATGTTGGGATCATAAATGGACTCCTATATGCATGAGCAGCTCATTTTATTTTTAAAATGAAAAATAATGATGGTAATATGGAAGTTCATTATTCACCTGGTTGGTTCTTCTCAGGTGATTAATAATGTTGCAAATACTTTCTGCAGTACATAAAATTGTCCCAATAATCTATGAGTATCTGGTATATACATCAACAAGTAAACTGAAGATAAGCTTGCACACAAGATACTGCAAAGTGACTAATAATTAATATACTTACTTAACTGTTGAAATACTAATGAAAACCTGCCTGTAAGCAAAGTTAAATCTGCCTAGAAGATGGAGTGGGGGGTCGGGTGGGTAGGCTGAAAGTTCTTCCTTGTATTTAAAAGCTCTGAGTGCACGACTCTTGCTTTCACAGGAAATGCAGCCAAGACGGCATCATTCAGCCATTCTTTTTAAGAATTACTTTGCCCATCTGTCAGCCAGGATTATTATACATAACCTGCTTCATACAGCTATGCTGCTGTAGCCGTAAACTAAAAATGTCAAAATTGTGTGACCAGACTTTGAAAACAACAGTGAACTTCCTTTTGTGTGTGTGTTCCCACCTGAAATGATCGGACAGGCTTTTGTTTGCAGTGATACATTGTTAATGACCAGCAGAAATACACAAAATTGGTGCACTACAATGTAGGAATTGGCTTTGGCTTTTTTAAGTAAAGAAGTATTTTTTCCAAGTTTACAGAAGAAATCAAGTTTCTTTTTCTTTTTAGACTAAATGGCTTGGCACTTCTAAGGTAATAATCTCGTAATGTACATGCTTGAATACAATTAAAAGGTCTATTAATCTTCATTCTCCAGGATGTAAGAAAGATTATTTGGTTTTAGTCAAAAGGACACCCTGGAGACCATATTATAGAGATTCATATATAAACCTCTGGTCAAAATAAGACTAGGCTACTGGCAGGACATATCCAACCCTGGGACTCAGTTCTGCCTTTGATCTGACACAGACATATTTTCTTAGCTTTCAAAACACCCTGTAATGCTTATCGGCTCTCTGCACCTACTGCGGAGCATGTGGAAAGCACAAGGCATGACTGATTTAAGGGATTAACACTTTGCTAAAATTGTTGACCAAGCCTGGAGTTAAACAGGAAAATATTTTCCTGCTCTCCCAAGTTAAAAAAATAAACAAATCACTTTGTACTTTCAGAAATGGAAAAAAACCCAAACATCCTGAGAGATGTAAGATGAAGTAGTATGTTTTTGAAATAGTTGATCTGTATCTTCGCAATTAGAGCTGCCTGGCCCAAGTTCACTTTCTGAACTAGGTAAGGAAAAGAAGGGTCTTTAGAATGGACTTCCACGTTCCAGATAAAAGTAACAATTGACTAACTTTTACCATTTTTACCAACTGTTCCATTCCAGAGCTTTCACAATGAAAGTTCCACAAAAACTGACTGACTGGGAAATATCACAGAAATTTTCAAGAAGGAACTTGGATTAAATGAACTTCCAAACAGTTCAAACCCGTATTTTAAACTGGAACCCACAGATGCAGTAGCAGTTAATTCAAACTGCACTATATTAAATTAGATATTAAGTAAAGCTGATTTTCAACCAGAGCTTTAGTATTCAGAAGCAATAAAAATTTGTCTCTGAAATTTCAATGATAGTTTTCATAAAATTAAAAGTTTGACCATTTTAATAGTGGTATGAATTTCTATTGAAGAAGTTCAAAATTACCTATAAAGTTGTTTCATTTTCATAAAACAGGTATACAATTAAAAATATGAAGTCTAAAATATTTTAAATTTAATAGCAAAAATAAAATGCTGCATTTTCACTTAGAATGTTTTCCATATTGTTTCATAAAAATGAAAAGAGCATCTCAATTGTTTAAAGAGTTTTCATTCTTAAAAAAATCGACAGCTATCCCATCCTTTATACTGTTAAATAATTATTCAAAGAGGAACTTGATACTTTGGTGTATAGGCAACAGGGTAAATCGTCGCAGACAAATTATTTCCTAAGTTTATCTGTACTCTTCTCAGTTTGAAAAAGAAAATGACAGAGAAGACTGGAGGTCTGTAGACATGGAGCTTGGTGACTGAACTTATGTCTATTTTGGAATTAAGTATCTCTCCTTATGCAACAATAGACCATATTCCTTAGGAAAATGTCTGTCTGTGACTGGCCCCTACAACTCAAATTAGGCCTGAATAATATTATTTTTTTTTCCTTCAGGTTTATAAAATTAAAACACTTCTACTTTAGCACCCTAACCCATGTGAAAACATAAAAAGAACATAATGCAGAAGGTTGGCATATAAATACATCCATCTTAGTCTCTCATCCAACACTACAACAGTGTCTAAAAGATTTTTTTATAAAGTTAAGAAAGCTAGGATCTAGCTGACCGAGGCTGATGGGTCCCCACAAAGAACACTGGACAAAACACTTCCAGGACTATAGAAAGGGATCTGCAGCTAGAGCCTTTCTTTTGATATCCCCAAAGGCCACCAATGGTCAGGCAGTAGACAGAAGTTACTACGCTGTTCAAATTGGATGACATGGACCTTCTGGCAGGGTGCGCACAGATTTTCTGAGCCTGCTTGGTCTTTTCTACCCTTCTCTTTTACACAACTACAACTGATTCTTCATTATGCTCTACAGAACTTCCACTGAAGAAAACAACAAACAAACCACATGTGCATGTTTTTTATAACTTAAACACTACCCAGAGTAGGTTCCTACATGTAAAGCCTCTCTCAGCCCTCCTGAAAGAATTAGAATTAATTCAATGATTGTTAATGGCCATATCCTTGAGATGACACTTGACAGTCATGCTGTAGATAAGTTAAAAGTATTAAATAAAATTACTGCCATTTCCAGTATAAATAACTATACATATGTTCCAAACATCTTGCTTGTTGCTTTCTATGCTCAACATATTAAAGATTTAGATGACAACAAATGTAATTTCATGTTCACACTGAGCAGGTTAGTAAAAATATTTGATTCATTTTGCAATATATGAAGAGTGCTGAAATTCCCTAGGAGTACTTTGGCTACAACTAATTGCAACTAACATTTTTGAAAAAGAAGAAAACAACTGGTTTTTGAGCCAAAGATAGGAAAAGAGAAATGTATAGCTATGGCTGTAAAAGCAAATACAGTCCTCTCAAAACCATGACTATTTTCTATAGTAAACAAGGCTGGATCCCAAAGAAAGTAAAATCTGAAGCAGAATGTTTGCAGAATTCTACATTTGCACATGCACACACAACCCCCACTGACATCTGTTACAGCTAACAAAGTGCTGCACACATAACACTGAGGGTGAAGTGTGGTCTGCCATAAACCAGCAGAAAGACAGGAGATGATCAATTATTAATGAAGACAAAATATTAACTAAAAAGTTTTGAGCACCAACACACAAAAAAGTCAGTGAAATCACAGCATTAAGAAATCTGAAAAGAACATATTTTCAGTTCTGTGTGATGTGTTTTCCTTGTAAATCCATCAGATATTTCTGGGTTTTTTTTTGTTTTTCCCTTGTGTTCCCAGTGTTCCCTTCCCAAAGATCAATCTTTTAAATAGCTCCTACAGCCCTTGTTCTGTCAGGTGGCTATAAGCTTGATTTATTAAAACCCCATGTTTACTGTGAAAGAATCTGCACCTTTTTGGAAGGCTTGGAAAAACAGAATTTTTCAGTCAACTTCAAGCATGTGGGAGATGTTGTGACATATTCATTTTCATACTTTGGTGGTTAAAAAATAATTTTAAATGTACAAATCAGAAAAATAAACTTGAACATGTACCAATTGCATGTACCAGTAAAAAGTCTAGACAAAAACAAGTCTTAATGTAAATTAACTTCTACTAGAAAGCAAAGCATTACATTGGCTGGCAGACAAAAATAAAAGGTCTTTGGCTTATCACTGCAGCAGACTGTCTGCTAAAGTAGAGTTTTCCATCAAGAATTCAAGTAAAAAATTACCATTATGCAGTTTACAGATATTCTCCGCTGACTGTAAGTAGATGTTTCTCACTCATGCGTGGTAGTTCCATGGAGTGGACTGTTTTCTAACTATTTGCTCTGTAGGCAGCAGAAAATTTACCTCTGTAATGCAAATCAGCAGTAATTTGTGTACTGACTTGCAACAAAAGATTACTGTGCTTTTATCAGATGACTTAGTGAAAGAACATAATTTTCAAATTTGCTATGCTATCCAATGGTGAAATGTTCATTTTTTTCTCACAAAAAACTGTATTTTAAAAAACACAAGCATTAATAGAAAGTTTATAATTTTTAGAGCAACAGCATCTTATGTATTTTTCCTTACTGACTGACTCTCAGCAAGTCTTCGCAGAAATGTCTTGCCCTGTGAGGTTAAAAGGCACTCCTAAGGTTACACCCACAGTGGATGTAACTGTCGTGTTTTTCCCAGACATTACATCAAACTGATCAGATTTAAAGGCTTTGTGGAACTGGGCGACAATATTCTTCTTGGAGCAAGCACTGCATTGCATTTTAGTTGGTATTAAACCATCTTTGTGTTAGCTCCAAAGCACACAAAGGTCCTGATTAACTTTCTTTACAGGTACTAATGCAGTTATCACCATAAGCTTCAATTAAAACCTTGGGTATAGGCACTGCATGCAGGTATAGGCATTGGGGATCCTGAGTTCACAAGAAATTACTAACTCAGTGAACTTGACCTTCTTATATCACAGGCCAGAGGTCTCACCCCCAAACTGCAGATCATCCAGCAAGACTATAGAGGTTAGATATTTTAGTCCTTTTAAACTGCAAAACTACACATGAGGTAGATGAAGCTTTTCCTACACGTACTTTTGATTTTAGATTCAGAAGGCATGGAGGTTCACATAAACACTTAGGGGTTACCCTGACATAAAAGTGCCTTGTGACTCTCCATGGTAAATGGTCCATCCTGAACAAGAGCAACAGGGATGACTGGAAAAAAAAAAAAAAAAGGAGAAAGTATCTACTACAAAGAGTATTGATTTTTTTTAACATAAACTGGGTAGTTTGCTCACAGTAGTGGTTTTGCTTGTAGCACTGTGGGTGAAGCAAATAATTTCTAAATTAACAGCAACAACAAAAAAATGCCAACACATTAATTCCCAGTATTCCCAGCATTACCAATGCAATCAGGTTGTACGAACTCTGATATTATCTGCTATATTCAGTAATTTGTTTCTGAGGTTGAGATGATGATCCTGTGATGACAGCACATTTTGAACTTTGGTTTGAAATAAATATTTGGTATGTATGTCTGCAATTATACTTGCAAAAGAGCATAAAGGTCAGAGGCTAAATCAGAGTGGCACACTCATGCTTTTAAAGTTATCTTCTCTGCATTCTTTACGTCTATTTTTGATTACACATTCAACTGCAAAAGAGAACCTTGAAGAAAAACAGTTTTAATTTGCTTGTCCAAATAATGCACGTTTGAAGTGGGCAATAGCCATTTAGAAAGCAAACAAAAACCCCCACACAATCCCTTCCATTTTCTTGGGACTTCACATAGCTCATGAAAGTGTCATTGACTGAGATGGTAGTGAAATTATCTGCAAGCAGAAGTCTGGCTTTATTTTGATAGCTTGGAGTCTTTAAACCAGCAGGATTTTGAAGGAGCTTTTATTTGAAATGTTGCAAGATGGCACCAACTCTTGGCAGCAGGTGGGAGGAGCAGCCTGTAGAGACTTGTGCTGGCTGTAGCTCAGCAGAGCACGGCAAAACATCACAGACGTGCGTGGTAGCAAAGAACGCAATTCATTCCTGATGCTACACAAATGACTCATGCAGGGTCTATTCAAAACTCTAAAAGAAATTCTTGTACAAAGTTTTGAAAGATGACCTTGGTTTTTAATAAGGCAACTCTTTCAGTGTGTTTGCATACATTTGACAAGTTCTTTTTTGCATGCTGAAAGTCCTTTGTAGCCACAAAGTGTTCTTCCATTATAGAAATATTAATACACATATACACATACACACATATATATACTTACATACAAAGATATATACATTCAAAATGTATTACATTTTTGCTTAACAGTTTTTACATTTCCTGATCTGTGAAGTTGCTATTTGGGTTACACGAGCATATTCCCAAACATACCCCTTAATTCAGTTTTCCATCAGAATTCTGAATTCTGAATTATTTGTCCACTGAGACTAACCCCTGTCATAGCATTGTGTGTCCTTATGCCATATATATACATATATATGAATTTTTATATCTATATATATGTATATAGATACATAAATTTACTTATGATAAATTCAACTGTGATCAGGTGTAAGCACATGTGGAAGAAGGAGCAAATTTAAGAAAAACATTGCTGAAAGCAAGTAGGAAAAGTTAATTTCTTGAAGTGGAGGAAATCAAATACTGGTAGATACAATGTAGGTGATCTAATGAAAAAATGGGAATAAAATTCTGCGACATTTTGTAGCTGTTGTATCTGGGGCAGTTGTACCCAAGAGCTCACATACATAGCTTGAGGAAGTTTACTTTCCATTATGGTGCCAACCATATGGATATTGAATGATATTAAGTCCCTAATACTTTGCACCGAAGCCATATGAAATATTAAACCCATATATTCACATTATGTTTATTTAGTCTACATTTAATGTTTCCTTTTGTAGACTCTAGCCATACACTATCAGAAACCAATGCAGTTGCAACTAGGAAGTTTAAAATAGCTGCTGGTGCTTGGTCTAAGCAAAACACGGAATCACACAGGAATAAATACTTTGCACAGGCACAAGCCCTTTTCATGTTCCAGTATTTACCAATACGGGGATAAATAACTGAACCTTAGAGTGTCACTATGGAAAGCACCTTCTGAGGAACGTTTGTGACGACAGCTTCTATCCCTGAGCATACACGGTGACAGCACAGGTAGCAAGCAGACAGCTGACACCTCACCTGACAAGTTCAAAGTATTCTACGAGTTTAGGGTTCAATATTACTAGAAACCAAAAATCATCTGTCAGTGCAGCTCCATTTTCCCACTTTATCAATTATATTCATTTTTGGCATGTGGAAGTCCTTCAGAGCAAATCTGAGAGCAACTGGATACACTTAGTCCTGTGCTGGACAATTAGCTACAACCAGGAATGCTTCAGTATTCCCTGGAAGTAGGGGATACTGATAAAATTAAGAACATGATTTTCCTGTTAATGATGGCAAATATATCAGTTGGCCACATAAGGAATATTTATTTTCTCTGCAAACCTTGTCTGAGCTACATTCTCACTGATGCATGCAAATGGTATTTGTTATACACATCTGTGGTCCCTCAAATATTTTTGGAATATTGTAGGAATATCCTTTTATCATTGCTTTCTGCACCACTTTACATGCACTTACTTTTATTATTCAATCCACTCTGACTTCTCTTCAAATCAGCAAAAAAAATTAGGCCAAAATAAGACAAAAAAGACTTCATAAAATTTTACTGGGCACTGAAAATATGTTTAACCTGTTGACAAGTACATTGTTACACATAACTCACATCACGTGTGTCTTACATTTACCACTATGACAGGAAGAAGTGTCTTGCATACCAAACATTATATTTCATTTGTTCATAGTTTTCATAGTTTTTCAGGCTGCATATCAGAGAAGTTAGGCTTATTTCTATACAGCAGATGAAATGTAATGATCCTGCAGAAATAAGGAACTAACCTTTTAGAGGAGAAAGCGCTGGACTAAAATGAGATGGGACTTGCCAGTGTTTTTATGTACTATTTAATGTAGAGCTCTGCAATATATATTTTTATCTGCACAAACCCCTGGAGGAGCTAAGTCTTTTCTAAACAGAATATCAAATCAATAAGAAGAGATATGACATGTATTTTTCTCTGTCTAAATGCTGATAATTTAGGCTCTACCAAATTATACCCCAATTGTGCTAAGGGTGTCTCTGCATGCACAAAACAAGATTCATAGCTATGTACGCAGTCCAACTCTAGTTGACTTGTTGCCAGGCCATCCTAAGAAATTATTATTTCATCCATAGCAAACTAAAACCGGCAGCACTTCAAAGCTATACATATATCAAATATGCTTAAGTTTGTCTCTTATCTGCAAGCTCATGCAAGGAACAGTGAGGCATGAACCTTCTTCTGCTTTTTTGCAGGTGTGATCTTAAATAAGTGTAGTTTTCATGGGCTCCAAAGGGCAATATATTGTTTCTTACTCTCAGTTCCCAAAAGCACACAGATTAGCCTTGCACGTCTCTTGTTCCACTGCTACAGTCTGACACAAAGCTGGGAGCTGTTGTAGCAGCTACAACACCAGTGAGAGAACACAAAATAAAGGTTTAGCTCCCACAGCTGCTCAATTAGGAGTATTCTCATCAGACTGTCTATCTACTTCATAATTTGTTTCCAAAACAGTTTTACCAATGAAAGGTAGCAATGTAAAAACCTAGTCCTCTTTGTGCATATCGCAATCTGCTTAATTATGTCAAAACTTAAACTGTGTGGTTTTTTTCCCTGCTGAGAAGTAAAACCAGCAGTATACTTCTTAAAAGGAAGTATTTTAAAAGTGGTATTTGGTATTTTTGAATTATTGCTCGAAGTGTGTTACTTGTAACAAGCTTACCACCAGAAACTGTCCTGCAGAGATCTGATTATTACAGCATCCACTTGCACTTAAGTACAGATTGGAAATATGTTAATATAACCAGAGATTAAATACATATAACTGCATGTGATTGTTAAGGTAACAAACTTAGGTGCAGTAAAAGAGAAATGTGTTATGTTGGAACATGCTGTAATTATTTTCCCCAACATTAAACTGATTGTCTCAGAATCAAATCTTTTTCCCTAAGTTACCTGTGTTAAACTAGTGAATGCTCAGAGTTCTTTTAGTTTCATAATTTTGCTCCTCTTTGGATGTATGAGCATTATATGCATATCAGTGCAGAATATTTACAGTGTATGCAGCATGGCTGATTTGAAATCTTGGCATCTGGATGCTTGTGACTGTATAAATGCAACAAAAGCCGAAACCTTGCACACTGGCTAGCTGCAGTGATAAATACCAGTTAGCGATAAATGACCCCACTGCCATGGATGCCTTGAGCACTGCTTCCAAACTACCATGCACTACACATTGTACCTCCCCAAAATAATACAGCAGCTCTTCCCAGTAAAATGAAATATCTGCCCCCCACTTTCAATAAGCAGGTGTCCGTGATCTTCACAATTCATCATGGATGGACTTGGGAAGAGCTGCAGTAGAAGAACATCGATACTACAGAGACTTCAGATACCTGCCTGGAAAAGAGATGTCCAGCAGCAAGGTGGTGGCCTCTGCATCGAGTTGCCATCCACAAGCGGAGGCATATGGAAAGGAGGCAGCAGATGGCCAACCTCCTTTCATGGCTTCCAGCACGGTCGCTCGTGCAGGTTTTGACAAACACAACGATTAGGAGCCTGCAGTAAATGTCGGTGTGAATGAGATGGATGAAAGGACAGGAGGCAAGAGGACAGGTGGTAAAGATGTGTAAATGCAAACATTTGCTTATTTTAAGGGGATGAAACATCCACAAGAAAATTATAGCAGTATCTTGGCAACATGACAGGCTGCTGCTGTTTCAAGGCAGCTTAGTTATCTTAATATGAATTATTTTTCAAGGTAGGTAGGCTATATTGGATTTTTCTGTAGTAAGACTGACTAAACTTTTAACACGAGTCTGGCATCTGTGTTACTTTTCACTGGTAAAATGTTTGAAAGATTCTGCCCTTTTTATCTTGGAAGTGACATACTTACATTATAAAATCAATATGCACCTCAGGATACCCTTATCCACCTGCTAAATCCCACAGTTTTGGCATGGTAGATGGAAGTGCAAAGGTATGGATTACAGCTATTGAGAAAAATCTCCCCACAAATTTGAAAAGAATTACAGACACCATTAGTGACAACATATTCCCCATCCTCAGATGGGTAATTTTGAAAAATTTTTATTCTGGCAGTGCGACCAGTGTGTGACTGCAATGTACCATCCAATCCAACCTGATGCATCCGATCAATGAATTTGAACATCATGTAAGGCTTTAGACGTGTTCTGCAAAAACAACAGTCACCACTTCACCCCTTGTGATGCAGCTAATCAAGAACGGCTCATCAGGTCTTGCAACATGTTCTTAATTCCCAGAGGAAGCCAGCAGCAGCCACAGTCACTCAGAGCTTCTGAAAGGAAATTCAGACCCTGGTAACTCAATTCTCTAGCCAGGGAAAGAGGCAGACAAATTTTCTTGCAGAGGAATTGTGACCAGAATTAGGAAAGACTTCAGTCTGCAAAGCTGGTGAAAAGTAGGTAACACAACCTTTGTTGGGAGCTCCAAGCAGCTACTGGATCATTCTGCATGAATCTGAATTTCCAGCCAACAGCCTCTTCAGACTTAGGGGCTCTCAGAAAGACAGAGTTGCCTAAAATACTCTGGAGAGCACATGGAACTTGTTTGTTGTGAGACCCGTGAGCACATATACTCAAACAAACAAAAGCTGAATCACTGCTAGACATTATTCAGTGTAGGGGATGGACAATGCCATAATTGTTAAGTGTGTATAAAACTCAGTAAAAATGAAATGCAAATGCATTGATAATGTTATGATGAAAGGTATTATAAATATTCCTATATTTGTTGAAATCTGTGAAAATGGATATTTCCACAAATATGTACTAATTTGGAAATGTGTACCACAATTAACACAAAATAAATATGGTGAAGAGATTAAATTATAAAGGAAAGTATCTAACCAGGTCTTCAAATATTAATTTGAAGCATCCATGCAATTTCCATTGATTCACTGTACAAATTAAACCCTTCATCCCAGGGAAAAAAATACACCAAACACCTAGAAAAAATGCCTCTTGGAGGTGGTATTTCCTCCTCCTCAAGCGATGACAGAACAGATGCTTGTTCTTTGTTGAGTGGACAAACTCTTATTTCCATGCCAATTTCCTACTGCCTCTTCTGCTCCCTATAAGGTTCTCCCATAACTACTACAGCAGCTTATATTGTTACAATGGAGTGTCAAGCATTCAGTCTTTCCTCATAACATCTTAGCCTAAATCACATATTTATGTTACTGCAAGCTTCAGCTAACACAAAGTGCTTTCACCTCGATCGGACTGAAACACAGCAGAGTGAAAAATCTTCCAGCTTCTGTATGAGCAAGAGATTCCTATGAATTGTCACAAAAAAATTGAAGCTCTTGTTGCATGAAGTTACTCTTAAGTACCTGTTACAGTGCTCAAGCTTCTAAATTCACTCAGCTGTGTTTCCTGTGATATTTCTAATCAAAACTAAATTCTGCATGTCATTTTTACTTATATAGTGTGTTCTGAAAATGACATTTTACAAGTACTATTAAAGCAGGTGCCTTTAATAATGGTGTTTTGATACCAAGAAAGTCATGCAGACTGGCATAATCAGATTTTAAATCTCTGGGTCTTTTTCCCCTGCTAACATTTATAGTGGACATAGCTAATTATGTTCAATGCCTTGTTTACTTACTCATCAATGCACCACAAACATATTTGATTGTTGCAATAAATTAAGCTTTTTGTACATAACTTACTATCAGCATCTTGCCTATTCTCCAGTCATGTATTTAACCAGGCTGAAAAATACTGTCATTTATACTAATCAAAGCTACTGCTAGTACCTTTAAAATTTCACTAACCATTAGTAACACTTCAAAATTCTTCTGTGGAAAACCATCTTTTGTCCATTTATACAACAGCTCTTCTATTCCTTTATGAAGTGTAAACTCCTCTGTGCAATTTACTTAATAAGAGAAACAATATTAAGAAGATTGCTTGACACTATCACACGTAATAGTAATTTAAGAGTTTAGAAATATTGATAATGAAACAATTAGGTAATAACATAAAATGTGTTGTTCTCCTGGCTACTTACTTAATTGCTTAACTAGGTAATTCATTCTCTGGTGAAGGTATTTCATCTATATAATGCAAAATACAGCACAATGCTTGAGATGAAATATACAAAAATTGAAAGAGGAAGACATACACGTAGAGGACTTACAAGGAAGCCTTTTGGCAGACCTCAGGTACTTATCTAATGCAGGACTTTTCTAATGCAGTCCTCCCTGTCCGCCTGACAATGCCTGAGGGACCTTTTCAGTTCAGTGGTATGGATGAAACCAGCAGATCTGCTAAAACCAAATTCCAAATACTTCACACTATCTGTCCACACAATCAAGTTTACTGATTGCCAGCCCCCAAGGTTTTCTCCATTTCTGAGGGCTAATTGGAAAAGGCATGTGTTAATTTCAGGGGACAGCATGCTGGCATAATACCATTCTTAGCATTGAAATTATTGTGTAGAAATATATTTTGTGTTATTACACTAATAATACTGAAATAAAACCAGTTAGATAAATATATTAAAATTACTTCAAACAAAAATACTGAATGATGAGCTGGGGTAGACTTAATCTTGACTAACTACTTTTTTCCTGAAAGGTAGCTCCTAACCAAAGCTACCCATGTCAACTCAGCAGAGTGAATGGAGAGACCATGGAGAGAACAGCCTCTTTCAGAAGGACATTCTGTATCTCCCAGATAGGTATCTCAGGAAAGCAGTAGTTGCTCTTGCCCTCCCTTTAAGAGAGACTAGAGAGAGACAGTGTGACCTTGTCTTGCTTAGCTTTGGCTAAACAGACTTAGGAAAAATACAGACACACCTGTGCACAGTAAGGAATCATACTGAGATGATGTTTTTACAGAATTATAAAACCGGAAAAGTCCTATTGTAAACTGGAGCAACAGTTGAAGGATATGATTCTGCAGAAATAAACCTGAAAGTTCTATAAAATTAGAGTAGCATCCATAAATTAGTCTTTTTACATTATTCTCGAGTCAATCAGATTATGCAAGCTCAGTGGCGAAAACTGTTATTGTCAGACTACAGAAATATGTGCCCTATATTTGGCATGAAGCATTGAGCATTTACATCCAGCTAAATGAAACAGGAATTTTTGAAAGCAGTTCTCCTAGCAATAGAATTACACAGAAATCTGGAAAAAAACCCCAAACAAGCCCAACATTTTAATGAAATATAATTATGCTATCCCAACATTCATGTTCAGTTTATTTTTCCCTTTCCTTGACTGTGGTACCTTTGCTTGTATGGTAAATGTCTTTGTAGAAGACCAACAGAAGAGAACAAGTTGTACTGGTGCAAACTGAGGGCCCGTTACTATCCAAAAGTAGATAAAAAAGGCAAAATATATACGTATATGTTGGCCTAATACACCTGCAGTCTACATTAATTTTCAGATAAGGGAATTTCTTGAGCCTCATGTGGTTTTGCTAGTTAGTAATTTGTAATGAGTTTCTTCTGTAAGAACTGGGTGAGTTCATGTCCAGTCTCCTCTTGAATTCAAATCAGCTTCTCATAGCCACAAAATCATCTCTCAGAGTCTATCTGGTCTATCATGCACTGTGTAAAACTACCTCCTAAATGCTGCCTCTTACTGTTGATGTTCTCTAGGTCTTGTCACACATACTTCCCTTATCCAGGCACAACAGGCAGTATCTTATTATCCACTTATGGGCAGTACAGAGAAGAAAAGGGGATGCAGAAAGCATAAAATTCCTAAATCCTCAGTTCAGAGTCTACAGGTGGCTAGTGTTATGGACTACCACTACTATAGCAAGCTAAATGTTAGCTCTTAATGTGGATATGTTTCCATTTGTTTGCATAAACGTGCCACCTGCTAATCTCATGTGACCCCATTTAATTCTTATATTGTGAAAAATACTGCATATTGCATTCCCAACCTGCTTTCTCCATACTCCTCTCTGACTTACTCTGTTATGTTACATGCAGAGAACTTAGAAGATTTGGCTCAAAGTTAAAAAAACCAAAACAAAACCCAAAACCAAATTGGTAAATGTCTGTCAAGTACTTTAAGCAACTAAGCTAGAAATAATTTACAGGATGGTATGCACAATGAATCCTGCACTGAAAAGGAGTGGTTGCTCTAGTAATGTAGAGGTGTATGACTGGGGGTTGCAGTGCATGACACTATTTACTCCCAGTCATTATACTATATACGGCAGCAAAAATATATAGAAATAAATACCACCAGTTACACTTTCTACATTATGGATCAGAATTCTCATACTTATTTTTGAAACATCACAACATTGATCCTTAAAACTAATAACTCAAAGAGTGAAGATCAGCATACTGCCACCCATATCTGAACACATACTAGCTGGCTTCTTCTGCTTCAAGTAGCTATTATTTATCTTGGATATTAACCCTTCTATAAAAAAAATAAAATTTTACTTTACTGTGATAGGTTAGTTAGTGGCAGTTCCTGAGCTGTAAAAATCCTCCCAAATAGCTCCTACGGCAACATGTGCCTAAAGCTGGTGTGATAAACTAATTAATACAACAAAATATCAGAACTGTCTGCCTTTGTTTTTATCCCTGCTACATCACAATTAAAATCAAGTGTAGTTCAGTGAAGAGATCTGTATTTTACAAACAATGCCTTTATAGAGTCACAGCACCGAGTTTCTTTTTATGCATTTCCCTTTAATCTGTGAAATAATGGGGTGATACAATGCAAAGTGACAGATTATCAAATTGTCTAGAAAGCTTCTCATAGAGTCTGTATTCCAGTTTTAAAGACCACATTGCCTAAATGGCTGAAGCACAATGCTAAAATGAGATTTAGAATTCTCTGTAAAACTGAGGAACAGATTAAATTTGAATAATTAATTTTTATATTTTCATTTATTTTCTTGTACATTAAAGTTTAAATTGTTTATATCTTTTAATGCAAGAAATAAAATCTAATTCCCAGAATTCAGTTCTGTTTTCATTCAAAATGAAATGGAAAGGCTCATGCAATGTGGGAGGACTGCAATGTAAATTGATTAGCCTCAATTTCCACTTTCTAAGTGAGCTTCCATAATAGATGACAGACCTTGTTCAATCATGGAGCTAGATGTTACTCAACACGACAACATTTATTTCCAATTGCTCTATTTTTTCTGAGAATGCTATTATTCCATTTGAAGTTTGACTTTTAAGAGGGTCAAAAAATACAACACTGTGTTCCTTCACTACCTATCCTCTCTTGCTCCGATAGTGGGTGTCATTATTGTTTCATTTGAAATAAAACCAGGTAACATTTTATGACATTTTACCAGAAGAGTGGAATGCAATTAGAAAATTTAAAAAATTATACTGGAAAAAGGAGAAAGATTGCACCCTCCCTATGTGCATCTGCACAGATATAAAGTAACTTAGACATGCAAAATTCTCAAAAGACCCTTCCTTCATTCTCTTGTGTTTTATTTATGATGTATATTTTAAATGGAAAATTTTCTTAGAATTACAAAATAAATATTTTGCTTATATATATACAGTCAGATTGCCTTAGCAACACAAAATTACATACAGTAGGATGAGGAATAAAGAAAATAAAGGGTACCATGTTAAATCTCTCTGATAATAACCCCCAAATAACTCCTAAATTCTCATAAAAGAGAGATTTAATTTTTAATATCAAAAGACTTTCTAGGACTATGAATTATTGCTGTGAACCATGGAAAACAAGATTTCTAAGCTTCTCTCAAATAAAAACAACCGCTCTGATGTATTTCGGAGCACAAAGCAAATCCTACTGTGGTCCTGCAATTTATATCAGTGTACATTTGGGGGAAGTGAAAAGAATAAATGGTTTGGTGGCAGATGCTGTGAAAAACGTTCAACCACTGATAACTAAACTGACAGCTGTTTTAAAGCTGCTCTGAGGTTTATTTTGGGTAAAGCAGTCCTCCCAGTGGAGATAGATCTGTGGGCAGGAAACAGGCAAGCTTGTCTAAGGAGCAAAGTGAACGTATCATTTGTTTGTTAGTCAGCAGGCGCCTCTCTACTGACGGTCAGGCTGTCACTCCCATTAGCTCATTTGGATTTGGCTCACATTCTCCTAAGGTGCGATCCATCACTGTTGTGAAGTCCATATTCTTTGACTGCAGTTCACCCCATTCATTGTACATGTATTAGCATGCAACACATATTTATGTATGGAAGAAAGTGATGGTATTTCCAGAAATCCTGCTGAAGTGGATGAAGACCCTTCACAAGTGGAAGAGACAACGAGAGATGCTGAAAACAATATGGCTTTCTTCTGCGGTGGGTGTGTGCTGCTGCTCTCAGCAGTTTGACTGCTGTGCTCTGAGGCCCATATTGAAGTTGGTGGCATCTATGCTTTGTGAATTCAGCCAATCAGGGAGTTTTATAGTCTCAACACCCTAGACCACCCTCTAAAAATCTCTTTTATTCTTTGGCTCCATGAAACAACATCAGCTGAAGCTGTCTGGTACCTCGCAAAAAAAGCAAGTCTTCGCTACTCCTACAATGTGCTATTGAGGTTTCTAAAAGTTCAGGATGCTCAGCATTATGTAGCAAAACACAGAACTTAATCCACAATATTTATATATTTGGTACATAGTGGCAGTGTTTGCGTTCAATGTAACTGAAGTATAAATAAGACAGACTGAAGAACATCTCCAAGTCAATAAAAATAAATTCAGGTAAAGGAATAGGCAGTGAGGGTCTGTTCCTATATTTATAAATACTGTATCAAGCCTTTGTAGTATTTCTGATGTTGGCAAAGGGAGTTCATTAACCATCTGCAGAAAGTTCTTTAAAACCCATTCTGATAGTTTTCTTCTTAATGCTTCTTAGCTGAGAACAGTATTGGTGTGTTATAATTCTCATGACCTCTTAACAACGATGACCCATTAAAATAGGTCTAAATATTTTTACTTTTGCCATTAGAAATAACAGACCTGTGTTTTCTACAGAGGTATTTTCCTTTTGCTAGCTATATATAGAATTAACTTCTAATTGTGAAAATATTTTTCTGCTTAATTATGCAACAAAGAAAGGCTAGGTTGAAATAGGATTAATATATCTTGTGGTTAATTAAACATGCAGCTTCTAAGAAGATCACTCCAACAACAAAAGCAATTAAGACTTGGTTATGTATAGGACTTAATTAGGCAGGAAGTTTTTGTAATCCCAAGGACTAAATGTTAAAGCATGCATTTCTCTAAAATAACTTATTATATGACTTATTTTACAGAAAACTATCAAATGTGAGTACAGGCACTGTCAACTCACATATCTTAGCTCTGTTCCGATGTCAAAGATGAGTTATAGCTTAAAAAACATGGCTCTATTCTGAGAAAATTTGCCTCTATTTCTATCTTTATGCCTGTTGAGTAAGTCTCAGCTCCTGTGAGTAGATGTACACACAGACAAAAGCCCAAAATCAGTGAGGAAATCCTGATGAAAGCCTGTTTTGACACTCTGTATTACAAGTCTCAAGGTGCTCTTGAACAAGACCCAGATAATTGAAGAAATGTTTAGTTGCAGTATTTTTGTGTCTACTGTGATTTACCTTTTAAATTCTCTTTCTTTCTTTCTCACCTTTTCTGCTAAGATTTTTCTCTTATGTCATGTTTTCTGACAGGGAAACTGCTCTTGCATTACTTGAGGATCAAGCAGGATGAATGTTATCAAGCAGAGTGGAAAGAGGATCTTGCACAATACATTGCTATATAGACACACCTGAGTTAACATGGAAACCAAAACCAAAAAAGCCAAGCTATTAAGAATTCTGCTGAGACCAACACTAAACTATGAGTGGGATGCTATTAGGGAAAAATACATGATGAAACCAATGAATAGGCTAAGATTCAGAAACTGTAAGAGAAATGTCTGTATCTACTTTATGTGATGCTTTAACATGCTGAGATAGGACTGTTTCAGTTTTCTGCTTACTGCTAGGTAAATGGTTTACAGCTTGGTTAAACACGTTTTCCCCTCCTCTGAAGAAGGCTGCGAAGGAGCTTGTTGCCTTCTAATTTAGATTAATTTGAGGTTCCTTTGCCACCACTACTTGTTTGTGTTTGTGTCTCAAATTCATTTTTTACTTAGCAAAAAAGAGATGATCTCTGTTCATTAATTGCAAAGCCAGGAACCAACCTGTTTCTATCTACTTTATGTACAGAACAGAATAAGAAAAAGAATAGCAGACTTTGAACAAACATGTTCTAAAGTCAACCTAATTCTCATAATACAGCTTCACTGAGTTTTTATAGTGGCATAAAGACTAAAATCATATGAATACAAAATTAAGAGGCCTGTTCAGTGAAGAATAGCTTTCCAAGACCTTTGTATATTTTACTCATAAGATCTTGACAGATACATGAAGAAAATAGAAGTGTCTTGCTTAGTCAAGAAGTAACATTTGGGAACAAACAGACAAGGCTAATAAAAACAGCACAGTCCAGTTAATAAAGCATCAAGCTATCAGAAAACAGAACTAGACTCAGTTCCACTCTATTCCTTCACTTTCATCCTGCATTGGCTTTTGTCTCATCTGTTTGTACATCAGGTATGTTTTGCTACTTAAAGACACTTGACCTTGTCAAGGTTGCTTCATTTCTGTCATCTGTATTTTCTTTGTCATCCTTTTGTCTTGTTGAGACTGAAAGTACTGTCGGGGGCAACAACTGTGTCCAATTGTGCTTGAGTCTAAAACTAATCCAGATGTAGCTATGAAAACAATGAACAGTTTTATTAGGAAAAAGTGGATGCTATTTTGAAACACTGCCATGGAAGAAGGCATGAATAAGAAACACATTTGCACTGTGTCTTTCTGTATTCCTACCTAGCTGATTTTGTAGCCATTTTGTTATTTTAAGAGAGGGCAAGGAAAATATGGTTTGATTCAGAAATAGAGACAGAACTTAATTTCAAATCACTGGAAAGAATAGCTAGGTAAACCAGGCAGGAATTTAAAACAATGAAAAGCTAACATCTTTCTATTAAAATTTAATGCATGCCATTTTCAGAAGGTGTTGCTATTGGTATGAAGTAAGAGCAAAATTTCCACTGCAAATACACAGTAACAAAACATACTTCAGACTCAAGTCCTATGTACATCAAAATTCAGAACAACCAGGGAGTTTTCACTTAGACTCCCCGATTTTTTAAAGTAAGATCAAAAACTGTTATTGTAATAGGAAATGGGTCATTATTCAATTTAACTTTCATCTGCAAAGGAGTGATACACAGAGAATAACTACAAGTCAGTAAGGGAACTGACAGTAGTCTCTTGCAATGCTTTAGAGCTAGACATGATTCAACCGTTTATGGAAACTTCTCAGGTAAGTTTTGTTAGTGATGATGAATTTACGTTTCAAAGATAGGCTCTGAAACACTGAGTTAACCCCTCATTTTTTACTGAAGACTTAACTGAGACAGTAGGGAATATAATTCACTGAACAGAGTAGGACTTTGTGCGATGAAATATTTTTCTCCTATAAAATCTTACCCATAGCTAATTTACGGTTCAGACAGACTCTTTCCTTTGTACCTGTTTATGAAGGTGTCATCATACAAGTTTTTATCGCAGGAAATAATCACACTGTATCTATTTGTTGCCTATTTCCTGCACACCTTTCAACAAAAAGCTTCTGTACTCTGCCTGTCCTTTTAACAATCTCTTTGTATTTGGCCACAGTAAAATCAATGATTCTACCAAGGCTCTAGACTTTGCTACCTAAATGATAAAATACAGGCTAAATACAGCATTGAAAAGGCAAAATAAACCAAGATTTTATGCTGCCTTATTTAATTTCAAGGCTCAAATTCAATTACCACTATAAACATTTTGATAAAATGAATTGCAGAAGAAAGCTTTGCAAAGTCAAAAGCAATTTAGGAAGGGCAATGCTGAAATGCACAATTTAGTAACATTATCAATGTGAATAATGCATTTAACTTGAAATTGTTTGGGGTAAAAACTGGGTTAGAGAGTGACCTCTGGAATGGCCATCAAATATTTGCTGACAAGTAACTGTGACTAGGAAATAAAGGCATAACTCTTAATACCATTTCTCTAAGCTATGTGTTTGTTAGCAGTGTTAAAAAAGCATTTGAAACATATCAAGAAACCATAATTAAAAAAAAAAAAAAAAAAAAAAAAAAAAAGAAGAAAAGCTTGCTGTTCATCTGGAGCTACAGACTGTCCTAAAAGCAAATAGTGATCATCTAGTTGCAAACTTAAGTCTGTGATTTATGGGCAAGTGAAGAAGTCAGTAATGCGACCTGTTTGGCATTCTAGCCTAGGCAGTGCAAAGTAGGTAAATAACAACAGTGTGCAATTTAGGAGTGAGTATCTCTCTTTACCTGCTTTTGTCTTTGACTACATCACTTGGAACTATTTGTACATAATTGCCTTATTCTACCACTGGCTGCTTTTTATAGGGAAATTTATATATAGTGAGTTTCTGGCCACGTATGGGAAAGGAAGGATCTGTATTAATAATTTAATCATAACCTGCCTTGTTATGTTGCTGCACCCTCTGAACTATCAGTTTGTGTGAGCAGAATATTACCCTGTGAAGCTCCCCATCAAGGTAAGCATAAAACCAAGGGGATGCCAAAGCTGAGTGTCCAAGTGAAAAGTCCTTCAAGCAGAAATGACAGCTGCCTTGCCAAGAACCACAAGAAAACAAAAAGATGACTTTGAGTTGGAAAGGTAAAACTTACAATATTGACTGTAAATATCTTTCAGTATCCCAAGAAAAAGCATGGCACAAAGAAAGGTTGATCTCTGCACAACTTGTCTTTTGCCGTCTGAAATCTGAGAACTCACTTTTCTGCTTGTGAGAAATTATATTTAAAAAATAGTACCAACTTTGCATCTGAAGAATGAGAGAGACCTTTTGTTGCTGTACATGTAAAGGACACTGGTTCCCTTCCTATCTATTGGTGATGGCTGTGGTTTACTGAAGCTGCACAGAAAGATACATGCACTTTGTTTATAATGTGTTATAATTAAGCTTACAACTCCCATAGAATACTGTATCTTTCAAAGACCAGTCACAACACACTGCTTAGCAGTCCAAGCCTTCTAGAAGTCATGTAATTTCCTCATTATGTTAATTACTAGATTGGTTTTAAACTAACATTTTATCCTATTCCAGGTCTTTCAAGTCCTTATTTAATTAAGATGTTGTTAAGCATTTTCCTTTTTTCCAGAGTATGGGTGTTAAAATATTTAAGCTGGTGGCCAGACAGAAACCACTTATTTGGCTACTTTAACCAGTATTGGTATTAATGGATGCTTTGCTAACAACACAATTCAAAAGGTAATTAAACGACCCACACAGTTTTCTTCCTATGAGTTGTTTTCAGCATTTAGGAAATGCTACATTATAGTGATTTCCTATCTAGTAAGCCTCTGCAGAATTCATTACCAATGAACAGGTAAATACAACAAACAAGGGGATAAAGAGGCAGGTGCGATAACAGATGAGAAGCAAATAGCACATGAGAAAGAGGAAGCAATATTCCTCTTTTTTAGTGACAGAATGAACACCAACATGAAAAAAACCTCAGCTAACCAGTATGAGATGAAAAATAATGTTCTCTTGCCATATTAAAAAGGGAAAGATTCACCTCATGTAACTTTCATCATTCAAAAATTCATCTTTTAGTTTAAGCTAATTGTTTCTCACTGTGGCTAACAGCGTAAAGGCGTATCTCCAGGGTGATTCATAACAGGAAACTTAAGACACTTACGTAGGGTAGGATGAATTATTCCCTGATAGTGCTGTCCTCTTTCCATTGACTATAGAATGAGCCTAAGCAACTAATTAGAAGTAGATATTTTAAGGTATCTATAAATTGTGTATGTATATTTTATAGATAGAATCTGTAAAATTAAAAATTGTAGTAGTTTAGTCCCTTTGCATCAGGTTATATAGCCATAACTTGGTGAAATGCAAAACCAGGTCTGCTTTGTTTCTCTAGGTTCATGTTAGCTCTCCTCAGCATGAGGCTGCTGCAGCTGACATAGCATTAGGCATGATTACCCTCTGTCTTCTTTTAATCCTCATCTATCTTAGTACTTAGACAATTTCGGTTGACTTATGTTAGTGGTGCAGAGGACAACACATACCACTGTCAAGTTTTGTAAATACTGGAGAAATGTAGCACAAAGTCTACTTTCTATAAGAGTACTCTATAAGAAAAACTAAGGAGAAGTTTTTTACTGAGTCTGAGTTAGCCTTTAAATAACAATTCTCTCATTTGATCACTTAGAAGCTTAAACACTGTAAATAAATGCTAGAAAATGAATAAATGCAGATCCTATGATGGCATGAGAGTCTGTAGATAGAGATGTTTTTGCATATATATAACAAAAAGTGAGTAATTATCTGCAATACAATTTTTTCTTTGTTTTCAAACAGGACACTTTGTGATGTAAAAAAGATGCTCATGTATTAAACCGAAAGAATAAGTTAATTGCAGCACCAAGACAATTGTTTTCTAATGGTGTTGGTGAAAAATCACAGTAATATTGTCTAATACTGGAGATCAGGTTGGCAGGAAAATACCCAACCCAAATGTATTATACTACTGGCAATCATCACATTTTAAAAATGTGTAGGTGTATATATATGGCAGTTGCTCTGCCAGTATTGAAACAATCTGCTCTCTTTATCAGCAACTGTTTTTCCCTAATAGTGCTTAGCTGATTCCATCACATACAATCAGCAAGAGAAATATTAGAATAAGACATTGCTTGTTGCTCTGTTCTACTATTTAAGGGAAGGATGATTTTCTTAAATCATCTGAGCTCAATGGTAGTTATATAAAATAACTGGATAAACTCTATCAGATTTATCATTCATGCACATCAAGCTGCAGAACCTTCCACTAGCTTTGCACCAAAATACAAGTTAAGCAAGCAGATGAAAGTAATTTTTGCAGTGAGTAAACTGCTTTAAAGTTTCAATTACAACTGGAAACATAAAGATACTGCAGTGCTGCTGGTGACCTGAAGATAATATGGAGATATAAAAGGAACCTCAGAGGCTCCAAGATGGGCACCCTTTTCACCCAGTTGTGCTCTGTAGAGAGACAGGCCTTCAAAAAACCCAGAATATCACCATTTTAAAGATAAAATACTACCAACACATGTATGATTATAAAGTTAGGACTAGGGTAACATACAAACCAGTTTATGCAAAGGAGATGGTTGAGGAGGGAGAAGAAAGCTCCAGTTATTTGGAGACACCAAATGAAATGAGATACTTCAGCTCCGAGGAATATTGCAGAGGACAGTAGATCAGAGAAACAGCATCAGAGAAATTACTTGCTGAAGCACCAGGCAAAGGACAAACGGGCAAAGACATTAAAGTAGATTGTGCTGCTGTCCTTATTAGGCAGTGAGAGAGAGTGGAAATCAATACAATGACAGTATGGCATCTGTTGATCTAGCAGAAATAAGAAAATATTTTAAAACTCTGAAACTTAACTAACAGTACATAGAGAAAAGACAGTTTAAGCCACTGTCCTGATCTCATAATTTGTAACACCAGAGTAGGAATGGATTTTGAGGAAAATGTTAATTCTTTTGAATGATAGTCTCAGCTAGGAGAATGAGATGCAGAATGGTGAAAATCTATTTACAAGAGCAGTCACCAAGCATCTGAAAGGTCAGTACGAATAATTTTCAGTAATATTTAGAGCCACAGTGCCTCATACTAGGCATACAGCAGGAAGTTCTTTAACGCTTCCTTTAACATTAAATAACTGAAGAAATGGGGAGTGGGGTGACCATCTTGAATGACAGTCCTGGATTGTGTCCAGGAGAAGCAAAAGCACTCCCCAAACTGGCAAAGCAGCCTGGTCACAGTAGTTCAGCAAGAGATCCCAGGAGAAGCCTGTGAACTGGTTCATGGTAGCAGACAATGCTGACAACCAAATCAAAGTAATAAGAGAAAAGGGCTGCCCCGAAGAAAAGAAAGTGAAGTTTAGGCTTTCCTTTAATTTCTCAGTAATTAACTTGAAATGCTTTACCTCACTTAGTTTATGCTAAGCTTATACACAATCATGGTAAGCAAACCATGATTTTTTTTCTTTACTTTCACTTCCCCACCTCCCCTTGATCTTTAATTGTGTTCATAGAATCATATAATCACAGAAGGTTTTGGGTTGGAAGGGACCTTAAAGATCATCTAGGTCCAACCCCGCTGCCATGGGCAGGGACACCTTCCACTGGACCAGGTTGCTCAAAGTCCCATCCAACCTGGCCTTGAACACTGCCGGGGATGGGGCAGCCACAGCCTCTCTGGGCAACCTGTGCCAGTCCTTCACCACCCCCACAGTGAAGAGCTTCTTCCTTAACATCTCATCTAAATCTACCGTCTTTCAGTTCAAAGCCATTACCCCTTGTCCTATCACTACAGGCCCTTGCAAAAAGTCCCTCTCCAGCTTCCTTACAGACCCCCTTCAAGTACTGGAAGGCTGCTAAAAGGTGTCCCCAGAGCCTTGATTGCCTTGCCTTCTCTCCTCTCCTCTTCTCTCTTCTCTTCTCCAGGCTGAACCACCCCAGCTCTCTCAGCCTGACCTCATATGAGAGGTGCTCCAGCCCCTTGATCATCTTCATGGTCTCCTCTGGACCTGCTCCAGCAGGTCCATGTCCTTCTTATGTTGGGGGCCCCAGAGCTGGACACAGTACTGCAGCTGGGGTCTCACCAGATTAGAGAGGGAGAATCACCTCCCTCAACCTGCTGGTCACAATTCTTGTGATGCAGCTCAGGATACAGTTGGCTTTCTGGGCTGCAGGTGATTTCACAGAAGTGTCTCCAAAAGAAAGGGAATCCCTGAAAAAAGTATTCAAAGAGAGCTGCTGGAACTGATTACTTGCATTACATTCAGTACCAAACCTGAACAGCTACACTGTTCTGTATCACCAAGCTGCACAGATTTGAACTGTGATGAATACAGAGACACTAATCAGGCAGGTTATCTAAGTTAAGGGAAGCTCTTGTGCAATGAATTAGGCCAGGTAACTGACATGGCTTCTGCAGCATCACCTTTAAAGAAATGGCAAGAGTACCCTTCAGCAAGCATATGAGGGAATTCAGACCCAGACTGACTGAGCTGGAAAAGTACAATTTTGCTCATCTAATCTCATTAAGTTTTCCTCCATGTCACAAAAATACTTTCTTCCATTGCTAATGATGCTGTTTGGTGTAAATGAGTGTTGTGTGTGGAACTTGGAGTTTGTGAGTCGAGTCTATATTACAACAGATTTTCAACAATTGCAGCACCAATAAGGTGGGTATTCTTCTTGAACCCAAAAATGCACAGTCTGTGCATGGAGCCACATAATACTTCATATTCTTGCCTCTGGAGCTAAACTGTACATGTAGCAACCCAGAACACACGAGCACTACTCGTACTTGTTAATGGCTGCATTTTTCATTCCATAGAAGATTCAGAATTTTCCTTTTTGAGAGAAAATCAAGTAAAACAACCCCAGCTCATGATGGAGAAGAATTTACCTCTAGAGTCCATCCAAAAGTGCTGTGAACCTCCCATAAGTAGCAAGTAGCATTTACACATGATGCAAACACTGCTTCTCAGCAACCATTATCACAGCAGGTGCTCTGAGATGTATGTTAGCACACAAGCTTTTAAACAGAGGAAGAGTTGATAGCAATAGCATTTGGGCAAGGATCCCTCAAAATAACTGTAAGTCAGAACAGATCTGTTCAAGTCATCCACATACCACAAACTACAACAATAATTTTTAAAGGTATTTGGCAGGCTTTTACCCAATTTTATAGGCATCCCAGTGAAAATTGTAAAACGTAAAGCAAATAAGGCATGTGGAGAAAATTCCAAGGGCATGGAAGACTAACACTGTGAAATATCATATTGGTAGGCCAGCTACTTTAGCAAAATCCAGAAATCTGTGTCTTATTTCAAGCCCATTTTAGGATACCATTGAATCGCTATTGGGACCATTCCTTGTAATATGTAGTTGCTGAGGGAAAGGGGCATATATATAAGTTTGCTTTCACATGTTTTTTCTTACAAATATGTTTTGACTAAACTCTGTGAAAGCAGCATGACAATAAAATTGCAGTCAGTGTGTTAAAAGGTTACAATATCTGTGTTTTACAATACTCTGTGTTTTAAGGAAAAAACAGAGACCTGCCAGCAGAGAGAGCAACAATGAATGGATAAATTTAAATGACAGGCATGTCTTTCTTACAGAATCGTTACCTAGACTTGAAGCATGAATCCATGAGGACTGAATTCAGAATAATCAGTAGAAGTATATGACCAGCTTAAGCACTGAAAAAACAAATGGTTTTAACGACTCCTGTTTTTTTTTCACACAAGAAATGTTATGAATCTCTTTTTGAGAAATACTGCAAGTAAAACGAGTTTCAGGAAAGGGGAAATTGGTCATATTCCTGTGAAGTTACTCATATCACAGCCATGTGATGAACTAAAAGATGAATATTTCTTCACAACTTTCTTTTTGACCAGATATAAAAAGCACGCTTGATACTTCAAGGACTTGCAGAGTCTGTGCAAGTGGTCAGATTAAATATGCAGGTTCAGGTAGGTTCAAATATAGCAAGACTTAGAACAGAATGAATAATTTTAGAATATAAGAATTAACTCTGCAACCCCTTGCCATCTGTAGTTAATTAAAAATCCTCTGTCACCCACAGGGGGAATAACACACCACAGGATATTTCTGTGGAGTCTCTGTACACCCTTGGTTTCTTGGTATCACTGATGGGGCTAAATATGATACAACTGCCTCTCTTTTACATGGAGAAACATTTTCATCTTCTTCTCCATTGTAAAACACAGCAATAAAATTTTCCAGAAGTTACTAACTGCTGTTCAACAAGCTGCTCTAAAAAACCTTCAGCAAATCCCAGGATCTTCAGTTATTTAAAAGTTAAATAGACAAGGGAACTGCTCCTTCATTTCTGTACATGTGTAAACTTGGAGAAAAGATAGTAATCAAACTGCCTAGCAACTGTAGGTAAAAAAGCTAATATGTCATAATTTATATGAGAAGATATTGCAGGGGTTTAGTAGCCACGTCTAGTGCTATTGAGGCTTCCCACTAAGAACTGCACTGCAAACCGGCAGCTGGCTCAAAACACTGCTATTTTCAACAGTTCAAAAAATGTAAATGTGTCAGTGACTGGTCAAATAGGCTTCTGTACTGGTGATTTATTGCAGTCTTTCACATTAGCATGCTACTGACTTGTATAAATCATTCCCAGGCTAAAAACAATCCTTGTGCACAGCTTTATAATGAATTCATGTGCTGAATCAGTCTTGCTAGCTTCAGTGCCGTGTCAGGAGGTAATTTTGAGCAGTCTCAATTCAACAAAGAAAATTTCTATGAACTGGATTTGCTAATGTGCACACAGCTGAAGTACACATGCTTTTCTGGGGAGCTTTGGAAGGACAGAAGGGGAGGAAAAAATAATCTCTCTCAGCAAATGAGAAGCCAGTGAAACAGATCTGCAACTACTACTTGAGTCCATTAACAATGGAAAATCCATGGCTGCTGGACAACTTGTAAGGTTTGGCTTGTGGAGGTAAAGGTTTCCCTGAGCAGGGTTTTCTGCAACTGAGGTAGCAAAGACATGAATATCTGTGTGAGCTTTCATAGCTTCATCATCTACATGTGGCAGAGTTAGGATGGTTACACTCAGATACTGAGGAATATGAATATAATCCTAAACGAGTCAACCATCCCCATACCTGAAACACAAAGAAGATAAACATTTGGGAAAATGTATGTGAAACTTTACCTGCAACCACTGTGACTGGTCATTGTGGCCAGAAGTCCAGGCATTAACTTTGCCTTGCTTGTCCAGCCGGGCTTTCCTGGGCTCCCAAGTGAACATGTCCATGTTGAGTGTACGGAAAACACTGGAGGCAGTAATTTGGTAGTCCTGTATATGTCCTGATTTCATCCCCAGGGGTTCAGAGCAACCTGGAACAGCAAAATAAGATCTGTGACCCTACCTACTTATCTCTGTAAGCGGTTTAGGTTTTCCGTTATGGAAAAGAAAACTAGCAATTCCTGAAGAAAAGGCTTTAATCAAGTCTATTGTTGGAGGAACTTGCAAACAGACAAAGGAAAAATAGCCAATTCAAGGCACATTATTTCCACACTACCTTGGAAGAATCAAAAACAAGATAGAGAATTCAACGTATTTTATCTGGGTATAAATTTATGAAGGCAAACAAACAGAAAAGATTACTTTTGTCTCTTCTTATCTTGGTTTTTCCTGTCCAGCAGGTTGCTATTTTTTCCCCCATTCAGTTTGATTTTCTCATGCTTTTATGCCATGTCACATCAGCCATGTGTTTGCCTGCTGAAGAAACATTAGTTTTTCTCAAAGCCACTGCTGAAGTAAAATGTTAACAAGCACTGAGCTCTTCTACACTTTTGAATTACTTGACATCTAGCCAAAAACTTAGAAAGTCCCAACACCCACTGACAGAGTGGAAGATTTCAGAAAAAAAAAATGCAAAGGGGGAAGAATAGTAGGAGACAATCATTTAGGAGAAATCGAGAGTTAATGGCTTATTTGTTTAAAACAGGTGGATGTCCCATATCATTGAATTATTTTGATTATAGCAAAAGATAGATCTTGGCCTTCTCCTTTCTCTGTTGGGTGTTAATGAAAAAAAAATAAAAGTAACTCTGTGTTTCTCTGCCTTGCTATTGTACACTGGGAACATAGAAGGTACATTTGAATCCAGAAGAGGGAAAAAGCAAGCTGACAACAGGAGAGTTACCCTTTGATAGGAACCCAAGGGAGGAAGATGAGCTGCATGGCTTTAAGATTAAAAAAAATAATAATAAGAAAGGCAAGTCAAGTGGTTGCGAGTGAGAGGGCTGCTAAGAGGTCAGTAAATGCAGATGTATGGCTGGGTGGAGTAAAGTTTGATGGTTAAGGAAAAGGTGAAAGATGGAGATGGGAACATAAAAAGAAGCTGTTTTCTTATTTCCTTCCCGCCCCAGGTGTCAAAAACCTGCATATGTGCAGTTGTCCCAAAGTTTTTACTTCATGAATTTGGGGATCCTACTCAGTTCAGTAGCTGACTGGACTTAGTTAAACAGCCAATAGAATTTTAACATACCCTAACTCACTGAGTGAGAGTGTGCCAGGATCTAACATACCTGAGGTTGCAAGGAGTGCATCATCACTGTGCACACATAGGACCTTGACTTTATGTATCATTGGGAAAACAGAGGTTTTCCACCTGACACTCATATCCCTTGCTGCTGAGCTGGTTCCTATCAGGTAATCATTTGCTGAGTCACCAGCTGTGTTTCTTAAAGCACACATCTAAGTCATGAAGGCTTTCCTGCTGGGACCATGAACCTACTCAGTTGGTGTCTCTTGACAGAGCCAGAGCACTCTGTGACCACTTAAAATACCTTCAAAGTTGTTATTTTGTTTTTCACTTTATTTGAGCGAGTTATCAAAGTTGGTTCTCTTTTTCTTAAAAGTCCATTTTCCTCCACAGCATGTTTACCCAGATTTAAAGACCTGATTCTTTTTTAGTTTCTTTGATATTATTACCAAAGACCTTTTGGTCAGATTCTAATTTCTATTTCTCCCATGGGTTTAACACACAGAATTAAGTGGAATTATTAGGGATTCAAATCAGGAAGGTAAGACCAGACCCATTCTGGGGGGTCTAACAGCAGGAGCAAATGCAAATTACCAGAGATAGATAATAATATGCTCTTTAATGTAGTAACGATTTTATTTAAAATTTGAAATACTGACATGTTTCATATTCAATTAAAAAATAAACAGAAAGCAGAGTTAATTTTTGAAAAAAACGCATCCTTTCAGAACTGATTCTGAGTGCACAAATGCAAATTGCACAGCCTTGTCTGTAGAATGAACTACCTAGTTCAAACCAACAACAAAACAATATTCCTTGGAGTATGAAGGAGCAATTGATAGCACAAATGAGAGAGATTCATCTGTTGCTTTAGAGAAGGACTTCGCTTATTATTCGATTGTGAAGTATCGCTCCAGGATCACAAGGGCTGTTAGCAGGAGTGCTTCATCTGAGGAATCTGAAGGTGGTTCCTGACACAAAAACATGGGTTGTCAAAACTGTTTTTCAGTGCTGGTCCAATCCATCAAAAATAGTTCTATCTTTTCCAAGCATTATTATTGATTTATGAAACAACAGATGCTTGTGTGTCTGTGCATGTGTGTATGCATTAATGCGATTTTCACACTTGCCTTCCTTCTCCACTGGACCAAAGGGAGGAGGAAGACAGTTGTTAAAGGCAACAGGAGAAAGTGAGAAGAGCCATGAGAACAGAAGAGATGAACATCATGTACAAGTGTGGCAGAACAGTGTCTTAGTGCTGTGTCACAGAGAGCAACAGCAGAGGCAGTTGCTTCCCTGCTCCTATGGCACCGTGCTGCAATGACAGAAGATAATGACTGTTTATTTTGATAGGCGAGCTATAACCTAGAGTGCAAAGGACAGAATCATCAAACTAGTACAAAACTTCATGTCTGTAGATCGTCATCCCTCATGGAAGTGTGTTCATAATAATGCTTATGACTCCCCAGGACATCTCCACTGCACTGTATCTTCTTTAAGTTTGCTTTGCAATATCCCTGCAAAAGGATTCAATCTCCCTTCCCATTTTTACAACGTGTTAAAGTTAGTGAAAGTTGATGTAGCCATATGTAATGGCCATACTCATTGGAGCATCTTAGGTCAAAATGTTTGAGGTGCTTTGAATATAACCATCTGTGATAAATGAGATCTAATAACTCTGTATGTTTAAACCTATCTCGGTATAAGTTTGCAGTTACTTCTTATTTGGTCTAGCTCAATGAATCAGGAGCAGGGAAATAATGAGGATGAGTGTGGCTTTGCATCTGAAAACTGAGAGAATCCACATGAAAGTTATTGTCTGTTGACTCTTCTGAGGGCACAATATTTTACTCTTTAGTCTGCATCCTGTACCATGCCCCTCATCTACCTCTTCTTTCAAGAAAGCTCTAACCTTCAAAGGAAATACTAAATATCTAGTGCAGTGGCAGCAAAACCACAACTGGATTTGAATGCAAAGGTCTACATGCTTCTTGTCTTGGGCCAGGATTCATGCAATAATGGCAAAAGGAGCATAGGTCAATTATTTGAGGGCAAAGGTGATTTTGTTTTGATTAATACTGTGATATCTTTCTCTTCTGAAAATCAAGAGATTTAAAAATTTTCTTTCTATTAAGTGGCAAAGGATTAGATAGTGCTGAGGATGAACAAGGGGAGGGGAATGTAGTGTTAAATGCAGTTGTTACAAAGTCCCCTTGCATGTGAGTTTCTGTGAGTCATACCTATAAATATTGTTATAGAGAAACAGTCACCAGTGAAGAACATGCCAAAAAGAGGAAACTTACATGCTCAGAGGGTGCTGTGTGTCTCACAAGGTTGGTTAAGTTTTGGAGACAGCATCCCTCTGCAAGTACTGACAAACTCAGAATACCAAGAATTTGCTGAACTGGCACACAGCCACCAATATACATCAGCATCAACAATGTATGATATAGACAGCATGCAAGAAGTCAGAGCCTGCTATATGCATGTTTGAGTGTGTGAGTGAATTTAATGAGTAAATGACTGTGTTGTATGAACAGTTATCTGTTTTTAAGAACAACAGCTTGACGCTATTATTAATAACAGCTTAATGAGTAAAGGCATTCTAATAAACAGTAGCTGTGATCTCTTTCTCCCCCCACATCAATACTCTATGAAGGGAAGAGAATTTACAACACAGAGATGTGCAAAACACAAGTAAGGCAGGAACACAAGGCCATGAAAATTAATGCCTAATTTATTGATGACAACTCCACAAGCATTGATCATGGTTTTCAATAAGATCTGACCATGGGTCCTGGTAAGTAAAACTATTTATGAGCCTAGAGGAGATTATATTAACATTTTGCTGAAGTTTGTCCTAAGAAAGAATTATTTTTCATGATCATCTAGTGCTGAGAGACAGTATCCCTCCCTTCAGTAGTGACTCTATTCTCTAGCACCAGGAGTTGTTAGAGAAGCCAGACATCTCAAAGTGCTTTTCTGCCTAAGACAAAGCACCTGGAATTAGAGTGAATTAATCTATCGTTATGTATAATTATACTCTTCTTTCAGTAAGATTGAAATTGTTCTGCTGAGCCTTGGCTGCATGCAGTTCTAAGAAATGATGACCTTGAAACTGTTAGGAGACCACTGAAATGAATTCAATTCAGTAGCTTTCACAGTTCTTTGAGCAAAACAATTCCTAGTAATTCTGGCAAGGACTTACTCTAAATTGTGGTTCCAGAAATGGAAGACATAAAAAAAAATCTAATAGACTAAAGCAGCTAGACAGAATTTTCTATTTACTCTCAAACCTATCTATATTGGAAAAGGGCTACAGTGAGATTAATGCATTAACTTTTCATTTCTGAATCTGGTTTTGATGCCACTAGAGGACTGAGAATTATTTAACTGCAGCTGTTTTGATATATCATTCGTGAACTGGATGACTATTGTTTGTACAGTAAGCAGGCAGCCACATAAAAATCATTCTTAAATGAATTCAGTGGAGGGCTGCCACCAGTAAAATGTTGATCTCTTGAAAAAGACAAAAAATTTACATGCTTTACTGAATTTGTAAGGGAACATGGTTCTTGCAGAGAGTGGCTAGAGGTCAGGCTTTACATCTATGAGCTATAACTTCTGCTACTACAAAACTTAAGAGGGTTTGTATTGGCTTATTTGTTCATTTACTTTTTGCCATGAGATGCAATCCCTGCTTCTGCTAGAAATCCACAAAACAAATCTAAGCTGAACTCTTGACTAAAGCAGTCCAGCAAAATATATCTTACTGCACTTTTGAATGGTCATTGATGGCAGCTGAAGCACCCTTGTTCCTCTGAGGATGTCACACAGCACATCAGCGTGGTCACCCAGCAGCCAGGAGAAATTACTCAAATCGGCTTTGATGCTTGCTTCTGCTGTGACTCTGCTGTAGAGCACTGCACAAACTCCTTCATCTCTCAGGAACTGTTTACAGCGCTTAGGTTTAGGCTGTGCTGAGTGTAACTGTGGGTTAGAGACTGTCTCGTAGCTGCTTAGTACGTAACATTATGAGTCCTGATAGCTGTCGATTCTTATTAAAACTGCTATAAATTACCTTTTCTAGGTTGCACATAATTGGAGGCCAACATCCACAGAAAAATTTACAGTGTTATTAGGTTGCTTCCACATTACCTTACTCTTACTGCCATACTGCAAGCAATGGTTGTCACTTACACCATTTAGGTAAGTGTCGCTGCTTATATGATGTACATAAAAAGAGACAGGTAACTGTCTGGATAAACTCAGGCCTGCCAACTGCATTTCACCAGGAACAAACTGCACACAGTTTAGACCTCAGGCACAAAAATGCGCTGCTTGATGGTTGACGTCTGAGGGGCAGCAATTGCAGAAAACCCACCTGTCAGTTCACAGCCAAGAAGTTCCATTCTCAATGTGCAGTGTCGTCTACACACCTGAGGGTACAGCCGTACATACTGCGACTTAATTGGAGGTGTGAAGGAGTTAGCGTATGGGGTGTTGTTGTCCACGTTTCCACGAAACACCTGTGATAAAATGACATATTCATAAAAATGCACCAGGAGGATTACTGGAGATTCATTCCATTTCTGTATCTCAAAAATATCTGCGTTGTTCTTCTGACTGCCCCTGCACATTCCTCTGTAAGCTTTTCCCAAGTAGAGACTATTTCATCTAGTGCCCAACATGCAAGTTTTTAAGCAAAACATACTGCCATGGGCTTTCATTGGTATGCGTTTGCCACCTGTGCTTGAATCAGGACCTCCATCTTGTCACTTCTACAAATTGAAGCTACTAACACAAATAAATCATGTCTTTTTTTTTCTAATTAGTATATTAAATAGTCCCAGTTCAATTTAGCCTGCAATTATTTATGCTGATTGACATTTATTTTTCTCCCTCTACTTCAAGTACCTGATCCAACTCCCACTGAAGTGCACTGTAACCCTCCCACTGATCACAGAGGGAGCTGAATTAAACCTATAAGCATTCTTTTATTGACTCCTTACTCTAACCAGATATGCCTGTACTTTGTTTTCTTCCCTCATTATATACCTCTTCACACAGCATTTTAATTTCCTAATACAGAAACATTGTCTAATGCTGCTAAGTGCTTTAGTTCTATCTTAACTTACACAGTAAAGAGATTTTGGCTGCTTTGTATGCACAACTCTATAAAAAATAAGTGGTAACTACAAACTGTAAACATGTACTTCCCACTGGATGATGCTGTTTGTGCAGTACAGATCAGCACTGATGAATGGGTTCTATGCTTTTAAGGGTTAACACTAATCTGCCAATGTAATAAAACTAAATTCAAAATGGAGTAATGAGTAATTACTGGTAAGATAATTAAAATGAAAATCAGTTAAGTGTAATAAACAGGATTATTCTAGCCTTGGGACATAGTATTTATACAACCATCAATTAAAGTATAAGAAATTCTTAGCAGACAGAAAGTTCAAATTTATTGATGGGGTTTTTTTCAGAGAAAAATAATAACAAGGGAACCTATATCATACTGTCAGGCAATTATGCTTATCTACTACAGACACCTCATAGTTCTGAAGACAGCTAAACCATAAGATGTATTTATATACACATGACTTAATCTTACCATATCTTCATTTGTGCCTTTTACTTTGTACATTGTCCACGACTTCCCATCATTACTGTATGCAATTTTGTAAGATTTGACATATTCTGGACTTCCAATCCTCTTGGCACCTTGAGTTATAACTCCAGTGACTCGCATCTTCTTCTGCAGGTTTATCTGAAATAATAGTACAATGTTATCACTAACCATATGAGGGACACAATTCTCAGGCTAGATTCTGTTGACTTTTTTTTTTTTTAAATAACAGGAAGAAAAAAATGTAGCTGTAGCATTTAAGTTACTACCTTTACACTTGCAATAATTCATTTATCTTTCATTCATTTCATGTATATATGCACATAAATAAATGAAAAAAGCTGAACCAAAAGCCTGTACTTATGTCTTCATGTGTATGTGTACACACACATATATATATATTATTGATACATAGGATATTACTGGTATATTACTGGGATATAGCATTTTACTGTTATATAGGATTACTGCTATGTATTTCATTCCTAAAAAGGATATGCAACAGTGTGATAATTTACCAAAGGCTGAATCTTGTGATCTATTAGAAGCCAATCTGCAATTTCATACTAAAGAGCCTAAGTTAACTTCAGTTAAATTTCTTTGTGAAAGTAAAAATACATGGATGTTCTGTAAAGCAAACAGAGATCTTTCCTTGACTCTCACTGAAAATTCACACATCTAAAGATCATGGTTGAAATACTAATCCCCAAACAGTCAATAGCAAAATATCAATGGCTATCAATGGATATGAACATTTCCTGTGTCTTAGTTGACCTCAACGCCCTGAAGTACAAAATGAAGAAGTACAGAAAGTTCAACAATATTCAACCTTAATTTTGCCTTCTTTATCTATCTATGATATGGGAAAGCCAACTATATTCTTACAATATTAAGAATGTGATATTCAAATCAAACAATGCCAGCATTTGTCTGCAATGAAGTCAACCATGAAGCAATCTGTGGCAATTGCACTCCCACCCTTTTGCTGGTAGGCAGCTGAAGTCCGTAACTTTTGCAACAAATGAAGCTTAACAAAGAGCTGTCAGACTGAAAATTGCATGAAGATGCAGGCAGATGTGTGATAAAAGGAGACAAATTAAAATACTAAACAACTGGGACAATGTAAATAATACATTAAACTACAGTAGCACTTGCCTCGTCTAAATGAATCTTATTTCTGCTCCCCCATTAGTGGAGCTGACCTGGTGCGATCCCTACTATTTGGGATAGCAGCTCCAGTACAGGAACATGGGTAGTCAGAGATAGATCAGGTATCTGCCGTCCAAATACTTTAATCCCTTTATTCTTCACATGGAAGTGTGGTCGCAAGATTTCCTCTCACTTAGTAATGTAATCTAACCTCTATTAAGTGTGTAAGAAGATCAAACTTCAGTGTTTCAATATCATACTGTGTACGCAATGGGGAAGTGGAGAAAGATAGAATTTTAACACTGTTTTTTTGACTCTAGCTATTTCTCTGCTACTTATCTGAAATAGCTGCACTTCTGATATTTTTCTTCTTGAAGCAAAAGAAATTTCAGCATAGTTTTACCATAGTTCTCCCTATAAAAACTAATACAAACACTCATACCCTTTTAGAACAACAATGGGTATTTTAGAGGTTCAGACTCACTGAGAGAGAAGAAGCTGCCTATAAAAGATCAGATTTTTTAGAGGATCTTTGTCAGATACACAAGGAAAACTCAGGAACATTTGCAATTGCAATGGGAAGAATGGACTCATCAGAAATTTAGAGGTATAAATAAGAAGAGATTCAGGCCTTTTTACAGTCTTGGGAAACCTTCTTTTCCCCTATTCCAGTTCTCCCAGAGGAAAAAAAAAAAAAAGACACATTATATTTGTAAGAGGACAGCTCCAGAGACTACTGTCAGCCCCCTAACTACATTTAAAAATGTAGTTACATGGAATAGTAACCAGTTAGACACAAAGATTTCTGGAATTTTCTTATGCAGATTTCACCCTCTATATGTAATTTAAGAATATTAAACAGGCAAGTGGAGTTTTTCATAGATTTACAGATTTGTTAATAATTAAGTGAACACTGTCTCCAAAAAGAAATTAGAAAGCACAGTCAAACAGAAACCAGCCATTCATTGTTTGCCTTTTGCATGTACTGACTAGTAGTATCTTCACATTTCACTCTTCGGGAAAAGGAAGACATAATGCAACACCAAATAAATTGCCTTTAATCCAGTTATGCATACACCTAATATTCTTTCAGCTTCATTCCCAATCTCTGTTTTTCCAGATAATAATCTCAGGGAGTTTTTTTGGATGAGAATTTATATGGAATTTTTTCCCCTTTTCACTCAGGAAGAGTAGTTTCTAATGAAACCATGGCTAACCACTGGATGTTGTATCCTCACACTGGCTCCTTTCCATGCCCCAACCTCCATCTCTAATGCACAGCAAATCAACCCCGACACTCCAAGAAGTAAAACAATGACAAAAAAACCACCCAAAGTTTATTTGTCAAAGAGGTTAATACTGTAGTTGAAACTCAAACTTGAAAATGTCCTACTGAATGAAGGGAAGATTTAGTCATGTAGTCATAAAAATGAAACAAAAATAATTTAATACTCATATTATACACATTGTTTAACTTGTGGTTTTTGAGTTTCAGGAGGTAAAAAGCCTGCCATTTTTTTCTGCTATATACCAGCCTGCTCTATACACTTATCTGGATATCTGTACATATAAGCTATACAATTTTATTTACTTCTGTGTTTTAACAGACAGAATCTTTCCTTTTAGAGGCTTTCCTGATCAGTCTCCAGACTCTGAGTCACAAACTGAGCTTTGGCACTAATGAGTATTGAGCTTAATATAACACAGGAAATAAAAACAGGATACTGTGTTTTGCAATTAGGTCTATATATTCTGTCAACATTTGCAGGAAAATCCCAATGAAGGGGGAAAACCCCCAACTTTCAAATCCCTGCAGCTTGCTTACATACAAAATCCCCTTGGGGCTAACATCACGCCTGCAGTAGCTCGTTTCAGTGCACATGGATACACCAGGAATTAACTAGCCCTTTGTATCTTGATTCTTTTACGTGTTTTAAATTTTTCAAGTCAGAGTTTAGCAAAATTCAAAATACTACAACCGTGCAATGACTACAATGAAGCAGGTGCTGAAATCTTTGTTACTTAATGTACTTCAGTAGGAAGCAAAGTTCCCCATGTGAAATGTAAACTAGCTGCTTTAGCACTAAAAGCATTTTCAGAGGTATTTTTCTGCAGCAATTGTGAAGAAAAACAGCTTAGGAAGCTCTGCTTTGTGGATTCAGATCTCGGACAGAATGTTATATATTTTAATTACATGGGTGACTGTGTTCTAAAAAAAAGAGGTGAAAGTCACCAGGATAAGAACAAGAGTTTAACACATCTTTTTAAAAAAGGTAATAGCTTATTCAGTTTTAAAGAAACCCTTATCATTACCTAAGTTAACTGGAAAAAATCAAGGATTGTAGAAGATCAATAGTATTTTGAGGGATTTACCCCAGTAATTTAAGTATTAATACATGGTAAAGACATTGTAAGAAGAAGATACTTGCATAAAAATTTGAGGAAACTATTTACAAGAAGGGAAAAAAAAAAGAAAAAAAAAGAGATGATCAGTTCTACAAGCCCTATAAATTTCATGTTGAGAGTAATGAATTCAGGCTTGACACTTGGCCTCTGTCCATGGACCTGCATTCAGCCCCAGCTCAGAGTGGAATCTTGGGTCCAGCAACTTCCATGGGACCTAATTCACCCAACATATGTCAAGGATTTAGCTGTGATGTTCACAAGCAGATCTGAGGATTCCCGTTGACCTACATCCTCATGACATGAAGCATTTTATGAAACTTGGGTAAGGTGCTGATTAACACCTACAGGTAACAGAATCTGTCTTACAGAGGTTTTGCATTTCAATGAGGAAGTTTTCTGGGGCTAGAATAAATGATGAACTCTGAATCACTCATGTAAAACTACATGTAAAAAAAATGCCAGTAATCTGACATCAATTCACTTAAATCTCACAAGAAATAGATTATGTCTACACAATATATGGTGGATGATGCACAGTCACCATGCTGATATTGAAAAAAGCTCAGCTAGAGCCCAGGCATGGCACTCAACTCAAGTTAATAGACAGTGCCGAGGGACAAGATGATACAATACCTCAGAGTCCCTGCTGTATACACTGTTGAAGGCTGAATTCGTGTACTGCCAGTCACTTGGTGCCTTCTATATTGTCATATAGCCAAAACTACATAAAGAGAAAAATCATTTCAGGCATATTCCCTCAAGTGTGGTGTATGCCCAGGAGCTGCAGAATAAAATCAACTCTATCAGTTTAAAAAGTTCCTAGCAGTCCTCGAAATTTCTTTTAACCTTGTTCCTTTCAACCACCACTATCATCTTGACTCCGTGATTAGATCACTTTTATCATCACAGCAGGTTATAGAGCCATGGCCTCTTTCAACAGGAGGGGAAAAAGTAACCAGCATGCCATGTCTCCTCCATCAGCACTGACTTTGTAGGAGTAATTATGTATTAAACAATCTTCACTGGTGTACTAATGTTTTTTACTGCAATGACTCACACATATCTGTTTTAGGATGCTAAATAATTCAGTTTTCTACACTGATGAAGACGCAGCCAATCAATATTTTACTGGAACTTGAAAAAATCTGTATCAGAAAGGAAATAAAATAAATAAAAAAAATTTCCCAAGAGAAAGTGGCAATATGAACAAGGTAATTTTATGAGTTCCTGTATATTGTACAGTGCATAATTTTCAAAGGCAATTCAGAACTAGTCCTGCAAATCTGCATGGTGTGGGTGCAGGTTCACTTTTAGGTCTGAGTAAACGTAGGACCTTAACACTGGAAGAAATTGCTTCATGCTTGTTTTCCATTAATAGTCCAAAGGGCTCCATAAAACAAAGACCTAAAATAACTTTCCAGAATGTTTAACAAACCTTAGAATTGTAGAAAAAAGACTAACTTCACATTCATAATAATATGTCAGTGTAACAGAACAGCAGAGATTAGGGACGGCACCAGTGGAAGAAGTTCATATTCTTTTCAATTTGTGATCAAATAGTATATTCAATGTGCAGAAGCTATGTACTTGACAAAAAAGATAAAAAACTCAGTTGCACCTGTCTCATCTACATTATTACATACAGGAGAGAAGAGGGATGAGAAGATGAAGTGACTTTAGGAAGACACCATATGTGATACTCCTGGTCAGAATACATAAACATATTCCACTCATTTGTTACTGCACTGTTAGCAATAACACCACTAACATTTCATACAGAACAGGTTTGTCTGAAGTATATCTTAAGAGAAAGCTTCCAAGAAATGCTCACATTAAAGTCTTCATGATACATTGGGTCTTTGAGACTGTAAATGTAGTTTTACATGAGCCTTCATTCATAAACAGAAATGCAGTTTATGAAGAACTATAGTGTTTACCTGTTTCAGTTATAAGATACAATAGCATTGCTATAAATAATTCTCCATCTTTACTAGCACAACATATATATATATATATTTACTAATACTCACTATTACTCATATAAAAATAGGGTGGAATAAGGGATTAAGGTTACACTGGCATTCAAAGATTTATTACAGCAACCCTTCACTGCTAATTACATCAGTTTTTGAAGGATTGAAATTTAATTTTTTTGTCTTTTTTTTTAAAGTCATAATTCTGATAAAGCTAGATAGAAAGCACCCACAGAAACATTTTGTGATGAAAAATAGGGACACTTGCTAATGGAAATGTTTGTAATAAACTCAGGAAAGGAGTAAACTGACATGATTCCTTCAATACTGGGAAATTCAGTGAGCCTGAAAGCTCCTCCCATGTTTCCTCTTCCAACTTCAAGGCCCTGAACATGACTGAACATTGCTGTTTCGCCCTGATGTCACATCAAGATCAAGGGCTGCAGCGCAGGACTCGGCGTGTGATGATGAGGTGCAGAAAGGTGAGAGCAGGTCAGTCACTATTATCTTACTTGTTGCAAAGCATTGCTGGCACCTGGAAGGTGCTCATATATCTTGCCTGTCTGTGGCTTTTCGTTACTCTCCTAATCAGTGCTGCCAGCAGAGCTTCTCCAGATTTAGTTGAGGGCATTAATGCAGTCAGCATAGTAGCAGTGATATGTGTTTTAACTAGCATCCAGATTAGGTTAACACAGTGATTTATCCCTGGTAGCATATTAGGTGTTGCTGCCATTCTGGAAGGAGGTTTATTACACGGAGAAAAGCCGACATGTTTTATCTTATAATTGTGATAAGTCTAGGAAAACTAACACAGTCATTTTCTAACATTCACTTTACAAATAATAATTCCTAATGTGATTGTGGGATTGTACCTTGGAGACAAACCAATTAAATACTCAATTATTTCTGATCCCAAACCCTTTTTCTTTCGCTTACATGGATGCAGATCCAGCAAAGTCCTTCACAACATTGCTGTTAAATCCTCTGCAAACTCATCCTCCCAGTACTGTTTCCAGAGAGCCTTGCCAGTATATCACACCTTAGGTAACAACAAACATCTCTCAGAAGTTCCCAGTACTCGCTTACATCTTAGCCCCAGAAAACCATCTAAAAGCAACTTGTCACCTTTGCTATATTCAATAAGATTATTTATGTGCTTCAAGTTAGGCATGCTGAATCAGAGATGGAAATTGGCCCACTAATTTAATTTGCCTTTCTGTGAAAAGATCACAATATTATAGGTTAAACCCTACTTCTATAGAAAACAGAAATACAGGGATTGTTTGGCCCATGTAATGCTAATATGGAGAAGCATATGTTATGAATATTACCAAAAAGCACTCACTTCATTTGGCTTTTGTTGAGAACTTTCACTGTATGCCTCAGAGAGTTTACATAATTAGACAGACTAAAAACTTGCTTGGTCTGTTTCTTCTTCTTCTTAAGTCATTATTTTAGTCCCAAAGGTAGTTGTTATGAATGCCATTAACTGGATGATATGAATTATTCAAATACTGGCATGTTTATAGACTGTCATCTCAAGAAGAGGCCCATAATCAATCTCACATTGTTCAGAGGTTTGTAGCCCTGTAAAATTTCATCTCATTTAGAAAGTATTGATTAAATGGATATTAACTACTTGCAATTTAAGGTTAGCTAAGAAACACTAAGGTCATTCATTGCTATTATGAATTCCTTCATATACTATGAACTTGTGAATAATCTTTCTGTCTTTGGCATGCTAATGTCTCCCAGAAACTACTTCCCCAAAATGTCTAGAGTACTTCTTAAAGTATCAGTCAAAGAATGTGTAAATAAAAATGTCAGAGAAAATATCTATATGTATTTCCACTTGTAAAACAGCTTTGATCAATAGCTCATACAGGTTAGAAGATAGGATGTTAGATTCAGGTCACAGAAACAAACATGCACTTTTCTTTTAATCCTACATGAAAACCCTCTTCTTCAGGGAAAAGAAGTAAATTCAAAAGCTACAGTATTAAAATTGCCGTGAAAATACATTCAGGGAAAATTCTTAATGTGCTCATTGCAAAACTAAGAGGTACTTTCTGTTGCATCCTTTCCGTTTGTTTTTAAGGCACTTTGGTAGATGCACTCCGGTAAAAACTCTGATAACAAATATGACCTGCCCTCAAGCCCATCAAGGACTACAGGGAAGAATTCCCATACTGACTTCAGTGGGCTTTGTCTAGATCCTGTGTATCTTTTCAACCCAACTGATCATAAAATACACATTTTTACCAGCTTTCTTCCTTGGTTAAGATAATCCTAATCATCATATACCTAGTTAAAACTTTCTTTTCCCATGAGCCTGGCAGCCACAGCTGGCTCTATGCTGCCTATCATGCTGACCATACCATCCTTTTGTAATATCCATGTATCTGTAAGTACCTTGCCTAGTTAGTGCAGGATCATTTTAGTTGTCAGTTTTTAGAGGAGCCAAAGCATAGTGAAGTTCCAGCTGTAACTAGGACTTCTGACTGGTCCGTTAATGCTGCTCATAATTAGTTGTGTTCACATTGTGATAAAATTTGTGGGAGAAAGACAAATGGGAAAATAGGAGTATGTGAAAGCAATCCTTCCAATATATTGTCATCTTTGGTAATAATCTGTTAGTTGCAATGAGAGTGGTTATGGAGGGAGAGAGGCCAAGATTTTAGATGGACACAAGTGGAGTAAAGAGGTAGATTAGTAAGCACACAGGGGACAGATGGCTGTATGACTGCTGAAAAGACTATGCCACTCGAATGGTTTCTCCACCCAGAGATGCTATTACAGAAAACAAAAAGTTGGCTCAAATTATTATTTCCTCCTGAACCTTAAGAAACTGGCTGAATATTGGTTGAATCACAACAGACTCATAATATATTTTTCATTATCTCTTGATTTAAGAATCAATAGAAAAAAAAGTTGACATATAAACACAAAAGTTACCTTTCGACGAGACTTTCCCATCATTTTAAATATCTCTGCATTTTTTCCTCGAAATACTTTTTCCTTTGACAAAAATTGGCAGGCAATATATTAGATTAAAAACATTAAATGTTGCTTGGTTTTGTGACCAAGAAAAAATCCTCAAAATCTGAAAAGTTTCATTGAAAGACTCAAGACTTGAACAATGTCTCTTTATCTTAACCACACATGGAATAAGAAAGTTCTAAGAGTGCAAGAGTAAAATGCACTCCTATTTTTCAGTCTACAGAATTGATGTTCCACTGAAGGTCTTTGAGATGACAAGCACACGTCATCATTTCCAAGGGAGGTCAAGGAGTATGAGTTTACTTTAGCTGTCTTTTTTCTGCTATAGTATCACAGTGCTGGTGACTTCCCATCTTTCAAATAGCCTATATAGAGTATCTATAAAATAGCAGAGAACATGGAGGTGCAGCCAGGCATCACATGCTTGCTTCTCCGCAGCTGGAGATCTACCAGGGCTTTGCCTTTATTTTCACCCTTCAGATTGCTGTGCACTTCTGTGACCTAACTACATACATATGAACTCAGCATATAGGTACTGCTCTGGGGCCATCGGAACAGAGGTAACTGTATATACATGCCTCTGTACCACAGAAAAAAATAATAATCTTAATATATTGGTATTGGTTTTACTTTTTCTTGAACTTTGTTTCCTAAACCTTAGCTGTAAGGAAGTAACTTAAAAAAGCTTTTTTCTAGAAGTCAAGCCTAGCAGATGAGTAACTGTAAGTGAGGATCATTTGCTTTTCCAGTTTTGAAAGTGTTTACAACATAAAATATGACTTGTTTGAATATCACACATTAGCATAGCATCATCTTACAGATTTAGATATTGTTGTCCCCACAGGACTGTGATACCCACACATCACTCCATTACAGCTGGTGAGCCACCACATAGGTGCTGGGGCATCTCCACATACAACTTATTACTGATGCGAGAAACCAGATGGACACACATTTGCTCATTTCAGTGTGTTACCACTTGCTGGTTTGATTACTTTTAATATCAGGATGGTAAATGTGAAAACCCATTAAGTCAAAATAGATGGTATTACAGATGCATAAAACAATGTGCTCAAAAGTACTGGTACTTTGGTCATTCAGCCATATTACACTGAGTAATTAAGGAAAGCTGGCACACAGGCTGACAGAGCATGTTATGGATAGTGTTCATAACAGCATCAAGTTTCAGTTGCCATGGGGATGCTAACTCTGAACCGACTGCTTCTGTGTATCCAAAAGCCTCAATCAAAAGTTGTATGAATACATCTGTGCGTGGGTGTTTGTGTGTACAAAGAAAGAAACTAGAAGATATAAGATGATATCAAATAGATACCAAGATATAGGACACAATGGAGTATCTGGATGATTACACTAAGAAATAGGCTCCCAGTCCTTTTGTTTTCTGTTTTGAGCACATAAATTATATCTTGAGCCTGTAAGCTAAATGTTTAGATGTTGAGGGAGATGCGCAACCAGCAGACATTGGTATTGATTTCACTGAAGTCAGTGAACTTACGGCAGACTTTGTCTACTTTAAGATCTCTTCTAATTCCTGCAGTTCGAAGGTCCTACGTGGGATAGTTTTGAGAGAATCCAACTGCAACATTCATTATTAGTTTCTGTTCTCCCCTGCCAAGGGCTTCCAGTTACTCCCAATCATCAATATCCCCCAAGGACATCCTCCTATGATATTAAGTCAAATTTTGGAGAATTGACAAAAAATGCAGAGCTTTAATAGTTTTTTCAGCATTTAATTTAGCAGATTAAGTCTTTCTATATGGTTTGAGTCACCTTACAGGATGATTCTGAGATGGTATTTCTGAAGGTTCGCTTAGCCACATTATACTAAGCTTAGAGCTATATTAAGTAATATTAAATATTTAATCTATGATGACAGGTATTTTTGGAAGTTGATACTACAACAGTACTCATGAATGAGGAAATGAACTTTGACAAAATGAATGGTTTGACAGATGGCAGTTTGCTTAGAGCTTTTACTAACAGATGTTTGAATGAATGTTCTGCAAGACCTCTGTGTATTTTGGGTTTTATCATTTTATTAGCAAATAGCTATCACCTGGTGTATACTTGTTCTTTGGAAGTTCTTGATGTGCAAGCTGCTAATTTTTCTCCTTGCCTTTTTTGGAGAACCCACACACACACTTTATTGATTCCTGCCTGGGGTAAGAATGGTGGAACTTAGAAAGTATTATAGGTACATTTTTTTGTGTGTCACAGTAACTATGATTAGGTGTGTAAGATTCACAGACACACAGTTAACTATGCCAGTATTAGGGACTTCAAGCACTCAGTATGTGAGGCTGAGCACTGGAAGTGGGATTGAAACCAGAGGCAGGAGACACTTGTGTAAAAACAAACTGAGCCACAAATAAAAACATACATTCTAACTACCAGAAACATTATTCCAATATATTTAGACTTAAAAAGAGAAAAAAGAAAAGCATTCTCTAATCACTAAATAAAGTACCAACATGGCTTCTGGAGTAGAAACTAGAATTTAGATTTTCTCAAGCAAGTATCCTAATCACTGTGCTGCACAATTCTTATCTTACCCCGCTAATTTTAAACTATCTTAATTTAAACATCATATCCAAGAACATATTAATACACTGTTTAGTCCTCAGATATATTTTTAGTGAATGCTGTGTATGGGCAATACTTAAGAAAGACCCTCGTGCCTCCTCTTCTCTGGAAGGACATTGCCATCACCCATGTAGCATGCTGACTGTGTGCATGCCCTGTAAAGCAAAGGACTTTTCCATGCATTTCATGGGACGCCCAATGTATTGGTCCCTAATTATTCACTCTGATTTCTGCTGTGGGAACAAGCCTTACAAGAACTACATTTTTGTGACTCTAACTGTACTTAGTTGACCTTAAAATTCTAAATTACACATTGGCTTGGGAAAAATACTACCCTAAATCTGCTGGGGTACATCCCTTTCCATCACAGTCCACCTTTTTTATTAAGAGTCTCTACAGGAAGACTATTTACTCAGAGTTTCAAGAAATGTAATGAAGAAATTTTCTTAAAACTGTGTGAAGTTATTAAAAAAGAAAAAAGTATTACTTACAGCAGATGCACTGGGAACGTAAAAGTAAATAAACCTAATGTATTTTATTTTTGACTAGAATACTAATATATTCAAATTAGTAGTTAGAAGTCAGGCACTTTTTCCATCAAACTGTTGTACCTCAAAATATGGAGTTTCAGCTGAACTTTAGCATGTAGTTTTAGAAAAGCCATTTAAGGAAGAAACTAGAAAAAATGTTAGAATTAGAATACTGGTTTCATATATTCTAAATAAGACTTCTAGTGTTTCCATTCTGAAATCACATTTGGCATTCAAAAACTGACCCCAAAGAAGAATAAAAATATGAACTAGAGATGGAAAGGGATGAATTATTTGAAGAGGAAAAAACCACAAACTAAGTATTTTGGATATTTTTGTATGCAATAAAAACCAGGGGGGGGGAAATAACTACTCAACCTGAACCAAATTATTTCCCATTTTTTTGATTCTGCAACCAAATTGAGCGTCCATCTGTTTTGTAAAAGAATCCTCCTCCTTCTCACAATAGAAAAATTAAATATTTTAATATTCTATTTAAAAAAACAATTGGTAGCCACACTGATGTCTCTGGAGAAACGGTTCCTCCTATTTTAATGAGGGGTAACAAAATAGCTTTTTTATTTTTCTATTTAATAACTTATCTTTATATACAACAGTCTCCAGCAACAGTACAGGTGTTCAATCATAGCTCCCACACAGTGGTATGATACACAGTAATTAGTTCATTTTCTTAATATTCTCCACATATAAGGTATGCTCAAATCTGCTTTTGGTGGCTGTGGATTAATACTGAACTCGTAAAAACAATTTCTCTGTTCAAAAGACCACAAGGCACTTAAAAAAGAGGTGGTAGTGTCTTGTACACCATTACATTTTTTGCATCATCAGGCAGGGATCCTCTTCACAATCATGCTCAGGAGACAAGCAGATGTTAAGGGATCTGTTCTCAGATGTGATAGTTCAGTCATGGTGCAACAGCAGCAACTGCATGGGAACTAGCAGGTACTGATCTTTTCCTCTCCTTGTTTAATTGACAGGACCAGGAAATCAAATTTACCCAATCCTTTCTTTAATCAAAACTCCCTGACCCCTCCTGTCTCGAAACATGGTCTTTTCCAACTGTACCAGTCTTTGCTGTGTAATGCTTCCTACCAGCTTTCAGAGCATACCCACATTTTTGCTGTCTATCCTTAAATCTGATACTTTTTCCCCCATACCTCTTCTATGCCTTTACCTGTCTTCTTTGTTCTAAGACTATGATGTGTCTCCGAGGTTAATATTATTAGGAGTCCCTGGCACACTGACCATCCAACCTGGCCCAGCCTGCCCTGCCGATGCAGTGGCAGACGGCACTGCAGCTCTTCTGTCTGCTCCTCCCCTCCAGGCTCCCTGACGTAGGTGGTATGTCTTACTGTTGTTCATGGGTAAATTTAATATTTAGGAGGGTTCACCTGTTGAACCCATTGCACTAGTATTATTTGTAGAGCAGAAAGACCATACCTACTCCAAAAGACTAATGGAGCCAGACTGTTATCTTATGGGACAGTATTCACCCGCCTTGCTCTGTTATCCTTGAGCATGGTTCCTCAACATGCATCCTTCTTCAAAGTTACTTGTACATCTTAAATGCATGACTTCAGATTTTGGTAATGTAGGCCAGTCCTTACATTGCTAGTTATACCGAATTATTCCACCTTGTCTTACAGTGTTCATCACAACATTTCAGTTTATGCGATTTTGGCATATCCACCATGGCTGAAGTCTTTGTGTATTACAGGGGTAATAACTTCAGTGATATGAAAAGGGGTAATATTTTATGGAAGCAAAAGTGAATCCAGTCATGAATGGGGGAAAAATGAGTTAAGAAATACTAGGTTTGGGTGGTGAAACTGGGAGAGAAGAAGAAATGTAAAGGTATAGGCATGGATCTCTAGGTTAGAAATCACTAGAGGAGTAACATTTAGAAGGTCCTGCCAGCAGTTTGTGTCAGAGATTAGCAGTTATTATCAAATTGGATATTGTAAAGAGGTAACAGAAACAACAATCCTGCCCATGGCCATCTCTACTCTGTTCCATACAGCCTTGACAAAAGATATATGAACAGAAAAATATAGATACCTGCAAGGAAGGAGTAGAGATGAAGTGAAATAAGAATTAAAAGAAACAGCATATTTTAAAGCCATAAATGCAAAAAGAAAAAAGGGAAACGAGAAACCAGTGCTCTCTTAAAAAAAAGAGTTTTGACAAAAAAGACTTGTTACCAGAATAGGCAAAGTGACCATTGTGGTTATATATCAGGATCAATCAATGAAAAATAAAAGTGTGGGATTTTATTCTTGTTATATTTCAAAACATGAAAAGTTAGTGTCACTAATAAAGTGGTAAACAGTATACAGGTGCTATTTTATCACAGCCAACCTATGAGGAGAAACAGAGGTCAGCAGAACTTTAAAAGGCAGATATGACTTACTCTGACTTTAATTTGCTTTCAAAAACATGGTCACTGACCCTTTAAATCACAAGCCAATTACAAGCATTGTAGTGCCATTACTAATTATGTGCTGACAGTGTAATTTAAAATGGCAATTTCAATTTTCAGTTCATTGGGAGAATGCAGGAAAATGAAATTGCATACTAATTAGTTCATATGTGTCAGACACCTGAAAGATTAGAGAAAAAAACTCTGCACTCATTACAAGCAAGCTATAAGCAAAGCACTCAAACCTTTCATTTGCCAAGCTGCATATAAATAAAGAAATTAAATGACAAAGAAAATTGATAATGATGGAACAAGGCAAAAATAGCTACAGGCTGTACATAATTATACTTTGGGCGACTTTGCCCATTATACGCAGTTTCCTTTAGAATTTATCTATCATTAGAAACTCTAAGAGGGTAACAGGCTACTGCTTCAGGTTCACTGTGCTAAATGTTAATTTACATTTCCTAAAAATTGAGTTTCTGGTTTCATAACTTTCCAGTTAATCTCTGCCACACATTCACACCATTTTTCCAGAACCATCTTCTGGACCAGCTCCTTCATCACACAGACTAAATGGAAAAGGTCCCATATACAGACCCCTGACATTAGGATCCCAAAAGAAACTGGTGACATGATAAAGAAAATAAAGACTCAGCATAGGCTGTTGCTAGAGGGGGTGTTTCTCCCACAAGACCAGAAGCAAGGTAGCCAGAAACTGAGCAGCACAAATCAGAGTATGCTGACTTTTTATAACCTTCCACAAATGCTTATGAAGGATCTCCCTGGCCATTACAGAAGCTGTGCAGAAATAAGATGTGGGATTTCTGCTTCTCCTCTTCTCTCAACAGAAACTGTTCACCCATATAAGGGTCAGCCAGTGTCTGTCTCTTAGAGTGTATTTCATGCTTGAAGAACAAGGCAGTGCTCTGATGTAAAGAACTACTATGCAGTGCATAAAGTGTGAGTTTGTGGAGATCTGAGTCCTTGCCAAATCAAAACAGGATTTCTGCAGAACACTAAAAAGCACTTTTTCTCTACAAATATCATCTCCCTGAAAAAAATTAGGTTTTCTGTTCCCAGATGTTTTAAGGAGAAAAGTCTTCAGAAATGGGAAAAAATCCTCTCAAGATTTAAACTTCCATTTTTAAATTACGAAGAGTATTTTTATTTTTGCTCTGAACTAAAAAGAAAAATAAAATATTCGGCAAGTTTTGTAGAAAACTGTAGACGAAAGCTTATTTTAAAAGGAAAATGAGACAAAAAAGAAGGGACTACTAGGTGCTTAGTACACATTAACCGTATCACTCTATTAGCTTCTAGAAAGTCCTTACATACTACGGCTGTCAAAATTACAGAATAACCTGCATGGAATTGGCACTACCTAGATTAGGTCATTAACTTCAAAAAAAAGAACAAATTGTTGAAACCTGATGCCATGGGCTGGCATTTCTAGACACGTTTTCTTCATTAGTCCAACCTTGCTTCCAGGTAAGAGCAAAGGTAAGACTTCCCTGGGAGCAAAGTCCAAGGCAGACATAATGCTGCTCTGGGTAGAAACCTGCACAGCTGTCTGAAAGCTGCCTCAGTGGTGAGTGGTGACTTGGCCAAGTACAAATGCAGAAGCAACACAGCATTAGCCATCCTCATCCAGTTCATCTCCTAGTAAAGACATGTCTAGGGGGCCAGTGCTAAATGATTTTGATCTTTTTCTACTGCTCTTTTAATAAAGCCCACACTCTAAAGCAGCCCAAAAGCTACTGTAACACTGACTTTTTCATTATCCATTAAAGTTACATTAGCTTTCAACTCCTGTGGAAATAATTCTGCTCAAGTCCCTTAGTGTTATTCTTTCAGGTTCTTTTTCAATGTATAAATTTTAGAGACTTCCTAACCCCTCTGGTCTTCATGGAAGAAAACTTAACATACATTGAAGGGCCTTTGTGTTTTCACTCTGCAGTGAATAACAAATAGTAACACCGGCTTCATTTTTCAGAACTGACAAAATCCAGCACTCTCACCCCACCAGTTTCAGACAACTTCATCAAACAGGTCTTTGTACCTGTTCTCCAAACAAGAAAAATGAACAGGTAGTCCTGTATGCTTTTTCCCCACATATCTTGGAACTGCTCAGAAAAATCACAAATGGTAGTCAGCACAAAAACTTGAATATGGGCAAGAGTTATGCCATATACACAAAAGTAAATTCAAGAAGAATGCATCTCACAGACCTGAGGGACATATGGACAGTTCAACTTGGTGCTGGTAGACAAGATGCTCAAGTAACATCTTTTGCTACTCTGATGGTAGGTTCACTGGGAGGGAAGTACCCTCTTCATATATTGACTATACTGATTAGTGCAAAAGGTTTTCCCCCAAGTATATAGCATCAACTTTATTAACTAACAGCTGAAAATGCCAGAGCTTAGCCCAATTCATGTATCACAAAAAGAAAACACCAGAAAAGTAAAAAGCTAGCAATCACTAGGTAATCATTATCTTCATTAAAATACAGCCACAGGACTTCATATTCACTGCTTCATGACTTACTGAAGTCATTTGCTGGGCGCAGAGAATGCAGTCCACAACAAGGGCACTGCTATTTGAATAATTCTAGCGATATCCTTGAGTGGGAATGAAAAAATGTGTATTTTCAGCCCCATGGAAGTGGTTGAACTAACAGCTATTTCAACCTTAATTAAAACATCTCTTTTTGCTTCCAGCATGATGCACACAATGCTTAACCTGTGTGCCCAGAGCAGCTCAGCAGAGAGGACAGACTATTCCTGCAGGCTCTGGTACAGCCAAAACAACAGTAAAGCACTCCAGAGTGGTGCCCAAGGAAAACTGTATGTGTCAAAGTATCTCTACCAAGAGATATTGCTGGGAAATGCTACTAAAGACCTAATGAGCAAGTGTAACATACGTGGAAAACAGCTTCCTTGAGAAAAGTCTTTATAAATTTGCTTCCATGGTTTAGAGCCACAATGGAACATATGCACACATTTTTTAAATAAAAAGATTTGTGCATTTGTAAAGTCAAGATTATTATTATTTTGCAACTAATTATTCCCTTTTAGTCTAAGCTACATTTCTGACAGTGAATAAGAATCTAACTGTTAATTTACCACTTGTCTTCATCAGTTTCTTAAGTGACTCTGGCAATTGCATCAAGGAGATTTTTTTCCTCCTCAGCTCCATCTGTTACCTGAATCCACGGCCATCTGTCATTTTCTGCAGCAGTCCAAGCATTCACAAGACCCTTCTTATTAAGTCGCGCATAGTATGGATACCATTTCTGGAGTCCAAAAAGAGCTCGATGAGTAGAAGATGCAGTAATTTGTTGGTTTGACACAATTCCTCCTTCTATCCCTAGTGGGCCAGAGCATCCTGCAAATTGAAACAAGAAAGAAATGAATGCAACCGAAATGATCAACTCTTCTGAGTCCCAAGTGGCTATAATTACAAGTAGAATACAAATAGATTCCAAAATGTCATGTGAAATACATTATTAGAAGAGATTTAAAGCACTTGAGTAGCATCTTTTTGTAGAAATGGAAAAAAAGGTACAAAAATATTGCTTGTAAATAACTATTCCCATTGCAAAATTAATGAAATAGATTAAGCTTTTAATTTCATTAGTTTTTTTCTATCTGAAGAGTTGTGTGTTTCGGTTTTATGGATAAAATGAAAGAAAATGATCCTAAGATTCAAATATTTAAATAATTGGTAAAAGCAGATTTAAAATTCTGTAATTATTGCAAAATTCCATATTGCTGCTCTTGCCACAGAGGTTACCATTTAGCCAATATGCTACAAATTGTTATTGCAATTATCTTCAGAAATATGAAACTAGACATATGATATTTTCAGTTGCATTAAAAATGGTTACAGGTCTTATACATTTAATCAGCAAGCCACAAAGTATGTATTTAACTGTAATGTGTTCATAATTTTATGTGTGGTATTCATCATTAATTTATTCACCTGAAATACTTGTAGACTTAATTGTTTTTAAAGTTAAGACATTTCTGCATAAATTGTTTTCTGAAGCCACTCCATTTGGGTATGGGAAAAAACATTCAGTTATTGTGAGCAAGCCCAACAGAGAAAATTTTCAAAATTCATTATACACAAATGATTGGTGCTCTACCTACTTAATATTAAATACCGCCAAACATTTTTAGGTGAATGAGGGTTTTTTTCTCAACTCAATTGTAATGCAAAGTATAAAGAGAAGCTAATTGCAGGAACTGCTATAGCAGCCAATCTTGCTCAGTTGCCCAGAAGACCTTCTGCTTTGTAGGTCAACTGCACTTCAGCAATTTTGAACACAACAGGACAAATGTTTACTTACACTTTAGGTTTTCTCAGAAGCCTGGCAGTGTTTCACCTCAAACAGTACACAAGAATGAACTCTGAAATGGTACTGCTATGAATTCCTTACATCATATAGGCAGGAAGTCAGAAATAATTTAATTCCTCATTAATTTAGAGGTACAGAGAAGAAAAAGTGACCAGTGCAATTTGCTGCTCTTGGCAGAAGCTAAGGCAAGGAGACAGTGCTGGGAGTCACTGGCAATACAATCCTCAGGTATTGTGTGTCACTGACAATGGAGACAAACCAAATTGCAGTTTTAAGTTGATTATGGAGAAAGACCCATGGACATGCAGGGGCTTGAACTCTGAAAAGATAAACCCAAACCCCCACACAGATGGGGTTCTGAATGTGTTCCTTCTTAAATGCAAAAATTGCCTTAATTCCAGGATATACTTAAATGAAATCCCGTCCCCACTGAAATTAAGGACTGACTTGCACCATACATTGCTCTCATCCACATTTTTAACAGTCCACGAAGCTTGGCTAGAATCTAAAGTCCTAGAGCTACTTTTCTGTGTCATGTATCACCCAACAATAAAGGTGGTGCATTCAGCACTTGACTAATAACTCTGTTCAGGCTGCACAAAATACAACAAAATGCAGCTCTCTCCTGCTGCATGCCAGGTACATAGCAGTGCCAGAAGAAAACAAATCCTTTGTCACAAGCACAGACAGGCACAATATAGGATCTATTCAAAAAAAACCTACATACGTTGGAAAAGTGTGATTTTTCATCATGTTATCAAGTGTTACTTAAAAATTGAACGACCTAGTCAAATCTTAGCTGTTTCTGAAATCTTTTCATGTAATCAGAATAAACTCCTTTGGTGTATAAACTGCCATATCTGCTTGGAAGTCAGAGGTCAACTACTCCACCTTCCTAAGAAAACTGCATATTTTCAAAAGTTCTTTAAATTTACTAAAATGTCTCTGTCATTTCATAATGGAAAAGAAAGTGCACACAGGTGTATCTATATGTATGTATAACTTACAAACACACACACATACATACCAGACTGATTCCAGCTTACCACGAAATTAACCACTCCTAACAGCTGATATCTTAAATTGATAACTATTTTAAAATAGAGATGTGAGAAAACAGAAGAGTGGTTTCCAAGAGGAGCCTAAAAAGGAGGCATGGAGGCATGGCAGGTGTTTTAATACAGATGTGGAGCATACAGCTGTATTCTGTCTCCTTGTGGTAAGAAGCACAGGGATGAGGACCCTGCTAGTCCTGCTGACATTATTCTGTGATCAAATGGGAAAAATGCATGCATTACAACAGGGCCCAGCATGTATCAGGGCCCGTTTTGAGTGGGGTCCAGAATAAGGGCTTTAGCAGATAATTTTCAAAAGAAGAACATGTATTTGATGCCAAGACTGTTGATCTCCTATAGACATCCCAGCTTTGGTAGACTTGGAGGAGATGTGGATGCCCCTTTTTTTTTTTTGCTTATCAGCCTCTGTTTAAAGTGCAGAACTTTGTGGAAAGTTTTGATTTGAAGGCATGTTAGTTCTTGTGCTTGAGATGCATTAAATGGCATTTGATATATGTGTGAATTCCTTACAAGAGAAAGGTGAATTTTCCTTTCTAAATCAAAGGTGGTTAAATTACTAAGTGCAGCACTTACCAGCACTTTGTCAGCTATGATCATATATGGTCAGAATTGTTTACCTTCCTTAGCTTTAGGAGGATTATTCCTGAAATCCAAAGCAAACCTCTACCTTCAGAGAATAGGTACTTCATTGTATGAGCTTCTTATTTTAATTGCAGTTCCAATCTTGGTTTGTCATGTTTGTTAGCTTTTCAATGTGAGTTAAACACAAAATTTACCACTCCTAAAAATTTGAACTACCACATTATAGATACTTTCTACTTCAGTGTTCAGTTCAAGCATAACAACATGACATGTGTGGGAAATATGAGACTGGATAATAATTTCTGAACAGTATTAGCTTTACAACATAATATATATGTAGATATCACTAAGATCTGTCTTTAGAGGACCATCTTTTTTCATCACCCTGAAGGACATCAGATCATTCTCATGAGGTGGGAAGCTTGGATTAAGCTAAAACTTAATCCCGGTCAAGACCTGCTTGCAGGTCCAAACCACAAAGCTTGCAATGCAGTCCTACTCTGACCATAGCAGTGCTGAATTGAGCAATTGCCTAGGCACAGGCCTGGCAGATGGGCCTGGAGGAAGCTCCCCCAACGCTATCTTGTCCTGAGATGTAAGATACCTCCACATGCATCATGAGGGGTTTTTTTTGAGTAGTCTTACCTTGAACTTTACTACATTGAATTTAGCCTCCTGTTTCACAGCCAAATCAATCTATATTTCAAAATATTTTTAAAAGTCCTCAGTCCATTTTAATAATGCGAAGTACTTAAATTATCTGAACCGTTTGCTATCTTTCTTGTTTATTGAACTGCCAGGACTTCAGCAGAAGTTTTGCTAGGACTCTGTGAGTAAGCTCCTTCTGCTGTTAAAACTGCCCACTTACCCACCATTTAGGTCTTTAATCAGGCATTATTCTACAAGAAAACCTTTCAATTTACTTTCTTTTATCAGTTAAAAGGAAATAGTTGAACACATTTTTGGATAGTCAAATACCACACAGCAAATGGACTGCCCTTAGCCATATGCTCATTAATTTCTTCCAAATAATCCAATAGATTTGTGAGTCATGCTTTCTCCTTACAAAAGCTCTAATGGGGCTATTATGCTTAAAATTCCCAAGAAATTTACTCTGCCCAAAACCTCTTAGCTGAATAACCTACCTCTGGTTCCATCAAACATGTTATACCAGTAAAGAACTAGTTACAAACTAGTTCTGCTTAAGATATTCGAGACACAAACAATACTTTCCTTCAGGTTAAGGTAACAATTATTTCTTTTAGTGCTTAAGGGCTGTGATATGCCATTGATTACTAACATTGAAGGAAAAAAACAAGTACAGCTTTTGGAGATTGTTTGTTTTTTAAATAAAACTGAGATACTTATTTTGCAGAGCAAGTACAAGCTGTATATTTTGCTGTTATACATCTGCTTCTATTAAATCCACAGTTCATTTAACAAAACTCATGACAGCCTAGGAAACTGCAGTCTCCAAGGGAGTAATAATATCACTACAGTGACTGTACAATTCAGTCTGGTCAACGTCAATCATTAAATAGAAAACCATTTTTATTAGTTAATGCTGACATGCTGGGGTGTGACAATCAGCTTGATGCAAGAAAGTAAAAAAAAATAAAAAGGCAACTAAAAAGCTGCTTGACAGGTTCATGATACAGATTCACAATGAAGATTTTGTTATCTGGAGCTATTATTTTAGTGTCATTAAAAATAGCAAAATACTAACTCAAGCAATACTGTTTTTAATCCTACAGTGACAACTGGTATGCACTAAATAAAACCCTATTGACTCTTCTCTTGTTCTCATCAAACACAAATGTATGCCCACAATGCCCCATTGTCCACGAAGATGACAGAATGCAAAGGTGTACCAATAAACTACACCTGTGTGTGGATCCAGTGAAGGATGGGAAAAGTCAACAACACAGGAAGAGTGAAGGATTAATTTATACCTTTTCAGTTCTCCTATGAATCCTCACCAACTCATGTGAAGATGGCATGGTTATGAAACTGCCTTGAAGGCTTCCTTTAGAATCTTAAACTTAACTAGATCTGAAACATTATGTACCATTTAGCACCACAAAGCAAATGATCATTAGTCCAGATTTCACTTGTAGACCAAGTGTATGGGGATCAAACAGCTCCCCAGACAAAAGGTGAGTTCTGCATTTCCACCCTTCTCTTACAACAATAAATCCCTCCAGCTGAACAAAAATATTTGTGCAAAAGGAAATAGAAGATGACAGCTTACTGTGTTTTACATTGGTTTCTCTTCAGAGGTAAAGTAGAATAGGGAAATATGTCACTGATTTCCCCTCTAATAAGGGAAGGACAAACCATTTTAAGATAAGATAAAGAATTACTACAGTAGGAGAATAATAAGCAGAAAGCACTGGGTAAACATGTTATTTGAGTATATTTAATTTGGACTTCTACATTTATGTCAGTCCACAAATTAAGCAAAAGCCTCCAAACTTAAAAATTGCTTGAAAATGTGAGGATTATGCCTCTGTGAACAGAAGAAAAAAGATTTCTCATTATTGATGATGAAACATGCCTGACTTTGCAGCATGAATATACAACTTTCATTTCCTCTGTTGGTTTGTGTCTAGCTAACGTCATCAAAACAAACAGATGCAAAATTGAAGGCATGCAGAAAACAAATCTGCTTTAGACATCTGCAATCCTGTCTTTCTCCAAGCACCTCATTTTCTGGAATGAGATTACTCTGGCTGTGTTAGCATAGCATGGTAATTGTGCTGAACATAAACACTGACAATGGGATTACAGATGACCTCTGATATTGCAGTAATTAATGCTGCTCCCCATCATGCAATCTAGGCTTTAGCTTCCTATTTCTTGTTCTTGTTCCTCCTGCCACCCATACATCCTTGCCTGGTTTGTTCTGTCAAGGATAGCTCTGTTCAGATCACCGTGAATTTGTTTTTATAGGAGCTGGTTAGATGGATATGGACAATCATTTAGCAGTCTGCTATTAAAGTGCTGATACATATGCAATGTATGAAACTACGTTCTTGTTGGGCTTGTTTTTTCACAATCATGACATGATAAAGCTAAAATCCTCTCTTCTTTATAAATACTATGTAAAGTGCTTTTGCAGAGAGGTGGCTGGGAGACACAGCCTCCCTTCCTACAAGTGTCAGTGGACTCTCTCATGGTTTTAGTGACACAATGGTCCCCAACTGCCAACTTCCCCATTGCACAATGGCATTACAGATGACCACTGATATTGCAGTAATTAATGCTGATACATGCATAAGCTTCCCACTGTGCAATCTAGGCTTCAGCCTCCTATTTATTCTTCTTGTTCCATCACATAGAGACTTCGGCTCACTGACTGTAAGCATTTTCCCACACTGGTCTGCTGCTACCCCAAGGTAGGATTCACATCCCTCTGATGGACATCCAGAGGGATTTTCTACACTAAGCAAGTCTGCAAAAACGTATACTTACAGCATAGCACAGAAGCATATGGAGATGATGGCTCAGACACTGAAAGCAGATTATGTCTTTTTTATATAGTGCTGTGTCTGAAATGGAGGGTTGTTATTCAGGACTAACTTCTGATTTAGGAGCTTCCTAAACTGAAGACTGCTGGAAGCTGGGAAAATACAATGGGAGAACGATCACTTAGAGCTTGTCCCTTTTCTTACACTCATTCATTTAGCATTCACTTCAGATCACTGTCCAAGGCAGGGCTATTGGGCTGTCATCAGACCAAGTATGGTTATTCTTAAGCTCAAAAAAAAGGGTACACCTGAAGTTTCCTACCTGCAAAGCTCTATTCAGAAAAATCACTTTTTTTAGTATCACTTCAAGAAGTGATTTTTGCTGCTGTGTTTGTGCTAACTCCATCACATTAATGTCATTGACAGCATCCCTAGGCATGTTAAAAATGCTTTTAATGGAGCTGGCCTGGGAAGAGGACTTCCAGAATGAAGACACTCTGCTTATGGCTCCCTATCAGAGAAAACCACGGCTTCAAATGATCTGGAAAAGTCTCTATCCCGAGACACGTCAACTACATTACAGCCATGCCATTCCTGACAAATGTTTGCTGAATGCCTTTTTTCAAAAGCTTCAGAAGTAAACATTCAACAATCCCATTTAGTGTTTGACTGAAGTGCAACTTGAATCTTTCTTATTACACTTATTATTTCTTGTCCTGATTCTATTCTATTCTTAAACAGTCTTTAGTATATCTGTCTCCTCTCCTAGTTTCTTGTCTACCTGGGGATGCCAAATAATCACAATTTACACGAAGCACATAGGGTAGCACAAAGTGTGGAGGAGCACAGATGTCCTTGCTGTACGGGTTATGGGACTAACTGGAGGCACAACCCAAAATCCAGGGGAGAGTTTAGAACCCAGAAAAACGATTGGCTGAACCTTGACCATGATGCACCATATGGTCAGTTTACAGTCACACAGAAAACTACTATCACTCCATGGTGATTTCAGAGAGGACAAGCACCATTGTCTAACTACTGAATACAAAACACCTTCTCTGAGTTTATACCATTATTCAAATTACAGAATTCAACAATTCACTGATACACGTTATCTTTATTTTATTTTGTTTTCAAGCATCAGTTATGAACTTAATTTAAAAAATCAAATTCTATTGTAGTAGGAGTTTAGTTTCTTAAACTCCTCTGCTAAGCTCTCATATAGAAATATATTAATCTTTATGGGAAAAATTATTTTTACATTTCAATTTGGCACTGTTAAAAACAGCATTTCTACCATGTTTGAGTAGTGACATTAACCAAATTTACATAACCCATAGTCACTTAAATGGTACTAAAATTAGTCTGAATAAAACAGAAATTATGGAGTGACAGTAAAAAAAAATTCTCACAAGAATTAACCTGCATTGATATTATATAAGTTAAAGTCATATGAGCTTTCAAGTCGCACTATACAATAATTGCCACGCTGTCATACTTACACACTTCATGAATGGCAGACACAGAAACCATAGCCCCTAACTTCCACATCACTGTAATTGATTATTATTATCTTAGGTTGCAATGACATGAAAAGATACATGTTTCCAAGTTCTATTTACCAATCCCAGGATATTTTGGTGGAGCTGGACTTGGGCAGCAGTGGGTGGAGGAGTTCTGTGCAGTTGTGGATCTATTAATTACCTCCTTCACTTCTTGCCATTGTAAATGGTTGTGGAATAGAGTATAGCCAATTAACAATTTAAGTGTAACTTAGGCATGTAAAAATGAAATTAGGAACCCAACTGGATTTAAAAATAATCTTTTTTAATTGCTGCTGCTGAACCCTGTGCAATCTGTGCACTTCTCCCCTCCTCGGCTATTGATAGAAATATTTCTTAAAAGAATACAAGAAAACTCAGCAGCTTTACAACTATGTTAGGTAATCTGCTAATGAGACACAGTATTCTGTGAAAGTTCAGCCTGATTTCAGGATAGCTAGGCAACTTCTTTCAGAGTTTCTTGTGTTTATATTTACATTCATCTGTCTTTACTAATGTGCAGTTTGGTGTTTGGGTTTTTTTGGTCTATGGAGCATGCAATACAGACAAAAACTTTACATATGTGGCAAATGAATTATATTGTAGTGTGTCCTCTCTTCTCCCTAAATTCACTCCAAAGGACATGTTTTTTACTGTCACAGGGCAACACTTGTACTGAAAAACCTAGTAATTTTCAAATAGAGTTGATGAATATATCTTAAACTGATAACATTACAGTTTCCAGGAACTGTCATCACTCCCAGGAAAAAAAAACAAAGCAAGCTAAAGAATAGTCAAAGCAGTGCTGCAAAATGGGGTTCACCAATTAGAAAGCTCATATTCTGCCTCTCAACTGGAGTGATCCACTGATGCAAACGCACACTCACAGTCGTGCTGGCTGGTGGTAATGCTAATTTCAGAGGTGCTAGTTGAACAGGAAATCTCACTGATTTCCATTATAACTTTTTGTTAAATCCTATCAGGACAGGTGAAATACCTGGATTCTGACCAACTGACTTTTTGAAGCTCTGCCTGATTCTCTGAATTTGTTACAGGAACCAGATTTTTTTTTTTCAAAGTGCTAACCAACTACTGCTAATTTGAAGGCAGGTCATGACACATGTGTCTATGTGCTTAATGATTGCTTCTTCTCAAAATCTGCTGGTTCCAAAAGCAACTTTGAAAATAAACCAAAACCAAACCTTCTCCCAGAAGTAAATCTGGAAAGACAAGACATAGTTACACTGAAGGACAATCTGCATTTTTCTAGCAGGTCTACAATGGAAATCAGTGGGATTACATCAGTGTAATTAGCATTCCTGCAAGCCAGCCTGACAATGAGAATGTTCATTTGCCAGGAGAAGAGTATGTGCTTTTCAAGTAGCAAATCTCATTTTGCTGCCTAGAGACATTCTTTCTGTCTTTGTGATTTGGTGGTTTTTTTTTTTTCCCATAAGAACTGCAACTGTTCCTAGAAATGACAATATTACCAGTTACAAGATGTATTCATTGAAATTGTTTAAAAACTACTAGTGGGACTAATATGAATTCTACATTAAAATGGAATACATGTTCTTCTGAAAGAAGTAAAAAGTTGGCAATATCCTACAATATACTGCTGAAGTGATATGCTAAATATGAGCTATATCCACAGTACCAAACACAAACTGCATGCAAATGACTGTTATTTAAATCTGACTACCCAGTAACAGCAGTTCTTACAGTCTCTAAGCTGTTTTCAACTTCTTCTATAACAGGTCTAACTTTTTAATAACTGTAAATTCAGATATCAGCATTTGGATCTTGTTCCTGGAAACCATTTGATGTAGCTATAACCCTATACTCATGTAAAGCAGCTTTAAGAATCAGGGCTTGAAGCCCTGTTAAAAATACAGAAATAATTTAAAGGACATGGACTTTTATTAGGATGGAAAAAAATTCAGAATGAAGACTCAGAAAGTTATCTTTGTATAAGTGCACTAAAAGAAGTCTTTCATTACTACAGCAGTGTAGTAAAATAAGATGCTATATTTGTGACTCTATGGTGTATTTTAAACATAAATCTGTACATATACTTTTTTTATATCTCCTTATTTTTCCTTATCAACATCACTTTTCACCATAAAAAGGACATTATTCCAAAGTGTTTATATTAGAGAAATAGCTAACCAAACAAAGCAAACATAAGGGATGCAATCCATGTGACCCAGTTTCAGCCACCTAAAAGTTAAGTATCTTCCCTGAACTAGCTACTTAGGCTCTTTCTGTCATCTGTGGGAAGAAACAGGCAACCTAAACCATGATTTCCATGATTCCATTATCTACTGAGAAAGTGTTTAAGACAGATGTAATCATCTCTTCTGTTTCTACTGATCGAGGAACAAGCCTAGAACAATATCTTCAACTTAGTGCCTAGGTTTAAGAGGCTAAAATTAAGTGAAATGAATCAGATGAGTTTTAAAAACACTGAAAAGACATAAATTTTTAAAAAATTATATATTTTTTCTACAACATTAGATTTACTAGACAGTTAACATAGTTGGGATTTATAGAAAAAGGTCTTTTAAAAACATGCCAATGAAGAGATGAGCATAAGACCAAATAAACAGCTTTCCAGACTTCAATTTTTCTCTTGAGAAACATGAACACAAGAAGCTTGATGTGACTTTGGAATTGGAATTACCAAGGGATTCAAGTTGAAATACGCACATCAAACCTCAGAAAGCTATATGCTGTAGAAATACCATGTGACTCCTCATTCCATCTGCATTACATCTAATGTCACTGGTGTTGTATCCCAGGGGTCAACACAAGGGCCAACATTATTCAACGTCTTCATTAATGACCCAGACACTAGGACACAGTGCACCCTCACTGGGTTTGCTGATGAGACAAAACTGGGAGGAGTGGCCGATACACCTGATGGGTGTGCTGCCGTCCAGAG
>JANZLQ010000079.1:6858286-6874116 GCA_026212715.1 Elanus axillaris | reverse complement strand
CTCCCCTGTCTAGCGAAGAGGGGGGGGGAGTGATAGAACGACTTGGTGGGCACCTGGTGTCCAGCCATGGTCAACCCGTCACAACCCTGAAGAAAAAGAAAGAATCCTATTTGCACACAGTGGATGTAGGATTCAAATTTGCTTTCAAAGTTAAAAGAATACTGGGGAATATTTTTCACAGCAATATTTGTTTTTCTCTAACTTTGATGTAAGGAATTACAACATGGTTACTTTTTATGCTACACCTAGGATGAAATTTCAAAACGTGGACAGGTAAAAGTGAACTGCATAAAAATAGGAACAGAGTGAAAGATTTTCTATGAAAATAGTTTTCAGCCACGGGAGCATAAATGGGAATCAATATTGTTAGAATAACAATGGATACAATATTACAAACTACACACTGAGACTGGTCTTCAGTGAAGGCATGCAATGTTAGCATCAACTGTGCAGATTTGCCAACAAAGGAAATTCATATTTACAGGTGAGCTCTATCAGATTTTGCTGGATCAGTAATGGATATTAACCTGACCATCAGTTTTAAAGGTAAAAGTTTTGTATGATACTTTCCTGTAAACAGAATTTCTAAGTTACTACACCAAACCAAGAGCTGGCCAAAGTACACTTAGCATTAATACTAGAAAACAATCACTGATACAAAGGAAAAGAGTTTGAATTAAGAGTAATTCCACCATTTTTTTCTTGGCAAACTTGTGAATTTTTTAAGTTTTAACTCTACTTCATTTCAAAAACTCACTTGCAGCCTTCTGAGTCCCAATATGTGTACACCATGACAGAGAGACACAAAGTCTTTCTCTTAGTATTGTGTTGCTGCCAAATTTGTAATAGCTGTTCATTTCCTCATTTGTTTTGAAGCAGTGACACCCTTGAGTAAGTAAAACTGTGGCTGATGATCTTCCAAGCTGCAGGGTTGCATCTACATGGGATGGGTCTCAGGCTGACACCACTGCCTGTGCAGCTGCCTGCAGCTATGGAGGCATGCCATTTGCCTCTGATCTGACAGGCAATGAATGGCTTCCATTCTCATACTGAACCCTGAAGAGGCTAGAGAGCAGAGAAAGTTGTGATGAACAACACGCTGCTTTTCCTTCTAACACAACCAACAATAAGATTGTGGAAATTTTCTGAATTTCTTGTAAGTCCTTGGATCATCTAATGGAATGCAACAAATGAGCATAGTGGTAGTCAGGGACTAAAATACATGCAACCTACTAGCATCGCTCATTCTCCTCCTATTTTACACATAGCTGCACCAATGCCTGGAACAGGAGCTTTGCTGGAGTTTCTGTCTGTCCAAAGCAGCAGGAACTGTGAATCCTGCCTCAGTGGGAAGTTGATCACTGAACATATTACATTTCCTTCTCCTTCTGAAAACTGCAGGTGGGAGCTGTGCTGAGCCTGGAGATTTTAGCTCATTTAGCGCTCATATAATCATATTTTTCTCCATTTTCTCTCCAGTTTCCCTAGATTTTCATCCTTCACAACTTGCCTTGAATTCCACATTGTTGTGGTTTAAGCCCAGCCAGAAATAAAGCACCACACAGACACTCACTCCCTCCTCCCCCCAGTGGGATGGGGGAGACAAAATTTAACAAAAGGCTCATAGGTCAACACAAAACCAGGGAGAGATCATTCATCACTTATGGTCATGGGCAAAACAGACTCAACTTGGGGAAAAACCAACAATGATCTACTTTGTTACCAATCAACTCAGAGTAGGATAATGAGAAATAAAACCAAATCTTAAAACCACCTTCCCCCCACCCGTCCTTCCTTCCCACCTCAACTCCACTCCTGATTTCTGTCCCTTCTCCCACCAAGCAGTGCAGGGGGATGGGGAATGGGGGTTGTGGTCTGTTTATCACACCTTGTCTCTGCTGCTTCTTCCGCCTCAGGGGCAGGACTCACCACTCCTCCCCTGCTCCAGTGTAGGGTCCCTCCTATTGCAGACAGTCCTCCAGGCACAGACTACTCCAGTGTGGGCCTTCCCATGGAGTCACAGCCATCTTCGGGGGCATCCAATGCCACAGGCTGCAGGTGGGCCTCTGCTCCCCCTCTCCCCTCCAGGGGCTGGTGGGGGGACAGCCTGCTGCCTCCCCATGGGCTGCATGGGCATCCCCTCCTCCCCTGCTCCTCCTCCCCTCCTTCTGCACTGACCCCAAGTCAGAGCAGTTCCTCTCCCATTCCCCTCTCCTTCCCCGCTGCAGGTTCCTATTCTTAAACCTGCTCTCCCAGAGGGCTACCGCTGTTGCTGCTGAGCTTGGCCTTGGCTTCTACCAGGTCCTCACAGGAGCCACCCCTGTAGCCCCACCACTGCTACGAAAACCCTGCCACACAAACCCAACACACAAATCCAAATGAATCTCCAAAACATGAAGCAACTTGCAAACCTCCACCTTTTGGAAGGTTTATGCCATACTCGCCTATAATTCTATTCTGTGCCCAATTTGTTAGCTACTGCAAACTTGAAGGCAGTTTCATTATAAGGAGTTTGTATGGCTCTAAAGATAATTTTCCTCTCATTGCTCATTCCTGTGTCCACCAAAGGACAGCAGCAGACTAGACCAGGCAGACTCAGATGGCAAGCCACCCTCCATGATTAGTTTATTTTGAAATAAATGGCCTATATCTTATAAATACTAAGCCTTGAAATAAGGTATTTTCCAATTGGGCTACTACCTGAAACAGAAAAAAAGTCCGGTGACTTGGCTATTGTGTACTTTGCTGAGCCTTCTGCAGCTGTAAATTGCTCTTTTCATGTGTTTATAATCATTAGTGCTTTTATTGAAAGTGGTTTTCCATACTTTTAAGGGTTTTTTTTGGTCATAATAACCAGTGATTTGTTTTCAGCTTGCTTCTACTGGCTAGTCTGGCTTTTATTTCTTTTACAGTACCAATTCCTTACCTGCAAATTATTTTTCATTTCTGTGAGGACATAAAAAAAGAATGTGTGTTATTGACCAGGCCAGGAACTTAAGAGCTATAAAGGCTACTTTGAGAATAATGATGTGATGTAATTTTTCTTTTAAGGCTTAGAAATGCTGAAATATGCATTGTCATAGGCTTTGCGCAGCATAAAAGTGCACATAAAAGTTCTTCCAACACAGGAACAGTGGATTATATTTATAAAGCAAGTATTTTTTCCCCTACTTTTTGTGAATATCTATGATTCTGTGTTACTGAAAAGGTACGGTTATATTGCTCCCTCAGTAGGAAGAACAGGTAAGTGGAAGATGGGCAGGAGAAGGAATCCCCATGCAACCTTCCTGCTTCTTTGCTGAGAGTAATTGAGGGGCACTGTGAGTCAAGAATGACGCAATGCCTGAGAAAAGCAGATCAGTAGGTTTAAATAAGAAAACATGGCAAGAAAGTCATCACAAATAGCTGGCTCAAGCTAAAATGAGATGTTAGAAAGTCAAGTTGTAGATGCTTGAATACAGGGTTGACTTAATATTGTAGTTGTTGACACAACCCAAAAGATACTATTGCATTAGGTGACTAATGTAATAAGAAGAAGATTAAATGTGTAAAATATGCCTGTTGGGTCCTAAGGGCTTGTCTGAATATTTTACAATGAGTTTCTGTCAGGTGTCTGAGTAGAGATTGTATCCTGTACTGCCTAATCAAAGTAAAATATTGAGAAATGAATTTTCACAGGGAGACATTGCTGTACAGTACAACTGCAGCAAGATGAAAAGGTACCCAAAGGCATAGGGTTGAGGATTTTGTTTCAACATCAAACACTGAGAGATCAGTCTCATTTTTCTATTGTGTTGAAAGGAGGAACTACAGTTCTGATCTGTTGAGCCTAATTTTGCCCACCTTTGCATCTTACACAGGATGTCTGGACAAAAAAGCTCTGAAGTGGAAGGGCCAGAGTGTGCCTTGTTGTTTGAAGACTCAATATTAGAAATGTTAGAATTTGATTAGTATTTCTCACTAGGTCATTGAAATGCCTGGGAGAACATTTCAATGTTAACAATTTGTTCTGTCATTTCTATAACATTTTCTGCCTCTCTGCACTTTCATACCAACACACTACACAGAAATGCTAGCCAGACAATATTCCCAGAATGGTGGAGCCTCAGCAAACCTCATTAGTTTCAGCAAGAAATTCAAGATGGGTTTTGTCCAATGCAAATATAGAAATTGTGTTCTGTCTATGATTAGCTGGAATAGTTAAAAATGTATATAAAGCATCACCCTTAGTACTGATACATTTAGCCTGTCTTTCAGCATTTATTTATCATCTTAAATAATTTCTAGTTTTATTCTTATAGCATGTTCAAAAAATGACAGATTACCTAGATTGAGTTGAATCACATGGGTTAAAGTCACATTTAACATGTAAATGTTTTCCGTCTTGCACTTTCAAAATGTATTTCTAATATGTTTCTGTTCTAAGACGTTTCTGTAATGCAGTGAGGTCATAAATCAAGCATTACCATTAACTTTATATTAAATTGATACATTTCTTTTAGGCACAAAATTTTTTTCCATTCTTCCTTTTGTCTGAGATTAACCATACATTATTCCTTAAACCAGCAGGGACATCATACAAATGATAAGTTAACTACCCTGAGTACATTAAAAAAAGTGATTTAATTTCTCTAAGGGTAGCATTTGTGTATACATATACCTACACACACAAACATACACACGTACCTATAAAATCTCTATGATTTTTCCATGTGAGTCCTGAACTTGTCATCTAAATAATGACAAAAAGGAATGTATGTATTTACTGAGGTTTTGTTCATTGCATCCTTGGCAAATGAACTGAGAATTCTAGCTTTTAAATTTTATGATCTCAAAGAGACACAAACGAAGAATAATACAAAAATTAAAAGAAATTCTTTGTCTTAAACATGAATTAAAAAAACAGTTTCAACTCTCTTGATTAGACTGTGGCTTGATTACCATTTTTAACTGGTGTTAAGCCTTGATTTCACGCCCAGGCTCTGTCCCCTACCATTCCTTTGTACCAGCCCAGTATTTGTATGGCCATGAAGTTCACCAGATCAAAGAACTGATCTGGTTCATTAATTACATTTTTTATTTCCAGGGTCAGTTTTTGCCGGGACAACAAGGCTAACAGGTAAAACAGCAGCCCTGAATGAGCAGCCACAAAAGGAACAAGATGGGCAAAGAGCTGAAGCAAGACTCTTTCAGGCAGCAGGAATGCTGGTTTATGTCAGTTTTCAAGGAATTGTTACTTTACAGTATGATGCAATGAAACACAGGAGTAGGGTTTTTTTGTCCCAATTTCATTGCAAAACCAGAAAATCTGTTTGGAAATTTCTGGAATTTGAAGGTAATTACAAGAACTTACCTATTCAATAAATTGGAAAGAGAGCAACAGCAAACCTGTCTTGATTCAGTTTAAGGTCATAATCTACAGATCATCTAGAAATCTCTCAGGTTTAGCATATGCCTTATCAAAATTTCCAGTACATACTGGCAAGTTGAATGAAAATGGAACAGAAACTCCAATATAAGAAAGTAAATTATTTTTGTACCAATGAATGTGTATCTTCTTTTGCAGATGATCATAATGCCCTTAATTTGAATACAGGAGTCTGTATATCTAGAAACTACAATTCTTTCTATACTTCATTTTTTTTCCTAATGAAAGTTAAATACCTAAATCAACTGATTAAACATGAAAGATTGGTAGATATCAACAAAAATCATTGACATCTTGAACTATAGCACAATTCCAGAAACACAAAAGAAAATTTAGTTTGGCCAGTTTTATTTTACAGACATCTGCTACATTTTATACAACACCAGTATTTCAGATCATAAAACTGTCAGATATTCAAAACAAACAAGAATATGCTTAAAAGCAAACTCTGTATTGGAATATTCACAGAATTAGTCAAACTGACACTTTGAGCTGCAGGGGGAGTTAGGTTCTCCTAAATCTCATGCAAAGAGATTGCCTGTGCATTTTTTATGCCCTCATCCTGTGATATTTTTTTTTTTTTTTGTGAAGAGTTTTTCTGAACCTAAGCATGGAGGTTTTCTAAACTCTGAACACTGCTAAGCCAGGGCTGGTAAGAGCTGGAGCTGGGGAAGAGAGAAGTACCCAAGACTCACTGAAGACAGTGAGCAGTAAGCAGAAGAGTTCAAAGGACAAGCACCTGAAGCCAAAAAGTCCCACCAGATGAGGACACTGCCTTGAAAACATGCTTAAAAGTGAAATACAGAGGACACCAGAAGAGGCAATACAGTCTCTTCAAAAAATACTGTGAAACTCTATCACCTGCACTGCAAATCATGCAAGTTGCAGGTGTCCTGTATTCCTGGGAACAATTTTGAAAGAAACATAGTTCTAAAATCACAGTGCATCAGAACGTTTTGGATGACACCATCTAGCCTGGGAGTATAAGCCTGCATGCATGTAAGCAGAAGTCTTCAAAGCCTCTTTATGCCTAGATCTGTCAGAACTTTAGATAATTTTAAAGTAAAAATGACACTGAAAGAAGAGGCATTTTCATTTAAATAAAAAAATGCTACTTTTATTTCCACAGAGAGGACGGCAGAAGACAACCAAATGCAGTACAATCACATTAGTGTACTAAAACATAAAGCCCAGGAAACAAATGAAGATAATGTGAAGATGCACTGCTTAGCAGGATTTCTGACATGCTAAACAAACGAAATTGGTGCATTTGCTCTGAATGCAGTTCTCCTACATGTGGGCATGTTGAATACATAGAAAAGGAAGTGAAGGGCCCATAGTGTATGTAAAAAATATTTACAGTGACTAATTTGATCTATATCTTTAAAGAAAAAGCATGAGAAAATTTGCCATATGCTTTAATGGCAGCAACTCTTGGCAATCAGCAAAATACAGCTCCGAAATGCACAATGGTGAAATTGTAAAGTGTCCACTGTATAGTACCATCTGCTAGATAAAAAATGTGATCAAAAATTACCTGTGGAACTCCTCACAAATTATTGAAACTCACCATCCATGTTACTCATGGGAGATTTTAACAACACAGATTTGTACTGAATAATCCAAATAGTCTGACACTGATGAAAGTGGCTCCCTGCTGCCTGCAAGAGAATTTTGTGATCCAGAAAGTAAAAACTTCAACCTCAGGAGAATCTGTCTTGGAAGCAGTGCTTATTTATAGAAATTCCAAGACTAAGGAAAGCATTAATGGAGGTAATCATAATTGATAGCTTGAATTCAGCACAGGAGCAAGAAATAGATTGAGAGTCCAAAACCAGAAGGAGATGCAGCTGCCTCAAGGAAATGCTGAGGCTTAAGAAATCTGGAAAGTAATATGGAATTAATATAGTTCAGCTTTTGCTTTCAGAGGATGGGAAAAGGTGCGCTCTTTCCATTTTGTGTTTACTAAACATCTGCACACAAATTTTGTAAATACCAGATGCTCAGTGAAGCATCTCTGAACAGGTTTATAAGCTTATTCCAGAACAGTTGAGTACGTTTTGAAGCCATCAGTGCTCTTGCACTCCACATTACTTTGACTTCACCTCATCCTGTACTTTCCAGCAATGAGAAGCAGCTGGTATAAGTATCATTTATGCCTGAATGGCTAAAGATAGCAGTACTAATAAGAAAGAAAGAAGACTGAATTTAAGTCTCTCCAGAAAAAAAAGAGAGGTCAGGCCAGTGCTTCAAAATGAGAAAGATATGTAAGTAAAACAGAAGAAGGCCCCAAAGGAGCAGAAGTATTGTTGGCGTGCAGCACATTAGGAAATCACTGCTATGTCTTCTGAGAACTTTACGTCATGGCTGAGCCCTTAGAAAGCAACTCCAAACCGGAGACTCAGAAGATAGTCAAGCTGGTCAAAATACAGTTCCAAGCTCATGAGGTATTTTAGTGCTATTTTAGTACTCAGTTCCAGCCAAGCCTTTCCTTCTCACTTCAGCTGCACTAGTTATTAGCAAAGTGTCTTGGGACTAGTCAGAAGGATTTTGGGTGGGTGTCTCACAAGGTTTGCAAGACCTGGGTATAATACAAGAGTTGTCTCACACCTAGAAACAGCTATGCATGAGATAAAATGGAAGGGAATTATTTATGAGATTAGGTAAGAGAAATTCATTATGGTGGAACTGGAATTAAATGGTGGAATTAAAAAAAGAAAGAAAACTTAGTTGGAACTTTATTAAAAAAAGTCTGCTATAAACTACTTCAAGCTGATGACTAACATGACGAGTCACTATTACAAACCATTGGTATTTGGGATATACCAAACTAGATATTCTACTAGAAAATGTATCCTGGAGAAAAGCCTGCAACGACAGGAGGATGGACTGCATGTTGTATTTTTGCCTTTTTTATTCTTACCTAGACTATTTCACATATTCTGTGATGTGGATTAGCAATCTTTGAGCTTTGTGAGGTAATTCTGAGACAGCAATCAGTAATTTACATAATTAGCATAACAGTATTTAATTATATGATTACTGTAAATACATGTAAAACTCTAATGGTGTAATTAGAATGTGTAATTACTACTTGTAATTACATAATTAGGTATGATGATGTAACTAAACTTCTCATGGAAAAAAAAGGATATTTACAAGCCCAGCTATAGGAACTGGTATGGTGCGTAATTATATTGGTGGTATAAAAAGAAAATTTACTATTTTAATGCTAGCTCTGCTAAAGCTAGCTCAAAAGCAGATGAATGCTAAAAGTTTGTGAACTCTGCCATAGTACTAGAAGAATGCATTGACTTCCCTCAGCAGAGGTAGTTCAATGATTACAGTCAGTACAAATATTATTCCCATCCTTAATTATCTGTTATTTATTGATAACCCTTTATACACTTAGCTGAATAATATGAGTGTAAAGAGTGGTATAATGGAAGTATTCAAATATCTACATCATGTAGCATTTTCTAATTACTGATTTAAGTAATATATTACTTTTCTTTTAAGTTTCAAAGCACATCTGATTTCATGCTCCTCCCATGATACCGTCCTGCAGATGCCAGATTGGTGGTACTTCCTTATGCAGGTCCCTACCCAGAGGAAGTACAGAACAGAAGCTTTTTACAACTGCACTCCAGTGTTGCATTGCCATGCCCCCCATTTACCACACCATGGAATCATAGAATCATAGAATGGTTTGAGTTGGAAGGGACCTTAAAGATCATCTAAGTCCAACCCCACTGCCATGAGCAGGGACACCTTCCACTGGACCAGGTTGCTCAAAGTCCCATCCAACCTGGCCTTGAACACTGCCAAGGATGGGGCAGCCACAGCCTCTCTGGGCAACCTGTGCCAGTCCTTCACCACCCCCACAGTGAAGAGCTTCTTACTTACATCTCATCTAAATCTACCCTCTTTCAGTTTAAAGCCATTACCCCTTGTCCTATCCCTACACGTCCTTCCAAAGGGTCCCTCTCCAGCTTCCTTGCAGGTCCCTTTAGGTACTGGAAGGCTGCTATAAGGTCTCCTGGAGCCTTCTCTTCTCCAGCCTCTTTACTCCCTCAGCCTGTCTTCATAGGAGAGGTGCTCCAGCCCTCGGATCATCTTCATGGTCCTCCTCTGGACTCACCTCAACAGGTCCATGTCCTTTCAAATCATTTAGCTGATTATAAAATGTCTGAATTTAAATAGTCTTATCCCATGTTTCTTAAAGTGTTTACTTTTGGTTTTCAGAATATTTGATAACACTCTCTACTGTGTATATCTAAATTATGTTGCACCTAAGAAACTATATAATATGTATTGGAAAAAATGGAAAAAGATATATCTGTTGAGATAAGTAAATGTTACAGATATGGTTTTACTTGATAGACTATAAATACTCTTTGTTACTACAGAAAATTTTGTAAAAGAAAACTGCTGGATTTTAATCTATTTTTACTGATCTAGAAAATAATTTTAAAAGGTTTTCAAATTCAGTGAGTCAAACTTAAGAGCTTTAGAAATTCTTCATTTAGAAATTCATTTAGAAATTCTCATCCTTCAGGACAGCAAACAAGAGAAGCCAAATTGTTTCAGTGTGTCACCCATTTGCAGAGACTGTAGAACTTGTTTCAGGTTACTGTGTCTTTAAACCTATTTCCTTCTGATCCAAGGAGGGACTTGTGTTTATTTTCAATGGAAAGAAAATAAATCAACCTTTTCTGTATGATGCAATCAAAATTCAGTAGAACATGCCTCTTATTTATATGATCTAACATTTTCCAAAATTGCCATGTGTCCTCTGAATACTCTGAACTCTGCCAAATGCTAATTAGATGCAAGAAAAGTAAATCCATAGACTATTATTAATGTAGAATATTATTAAATATACAGAAAATGGAAGCAATAATTTAGACAGAAGAGCAAGATGTAGCTGTAAATAATCTTTCCCTAAATTCTAATTGTTCTTCGTGGGTAGAATTTATTTCCCAAATTACAGTTACTGCATTTTAACACAGTCCTCATAGCTAAAGATCTAGAATTCCATTTGCAAGAGAATTTTGTTATTTTCCTGCTTGATTTCAGTCCATTTCACTTGGAATCAAGTTATTTTCAAAATTCCCAAGAAACAGCAGCCTACATTTTCAGCAGCCCAAATGGAGGGGTTTGCTAGCTTGGTTTATCTCATAATCAGATCTTTCAGTGTATTAAATACCTAATGGTGCGGGTGGGTGTGAAGAAGGCAGAGTCAATCATATCGAAGACAAGAGGCAATGGTCACAAACCAAAATATAACAAATTCTACTTAAACATAAGAAATTTATATTAAAGGAGATCAAATACTGAAGCAGATTGCTTGTAGAGCTTGGGGAGTCTCCTTTCTTGGAGATACTCAAACTCTGACTGGACATGGTCATGGACAATGTGTTCTAGCTGACCCTGCTTTAGCAGGACAGTTGCACTAAACATCTGCAGATGCCCCTTCTAACCTCAACAATTCTTCTATGCTAAGAATAATCCATTGACTCCTGCAAATAATTTGAGCTGTGCAGGATTTTTCAGGGAGGAAGATACCTAAGCCTGTGCTAAAGATTACAAGATCTGAATTCATACTTGGAAAATTCTTATTTAATTAGTCTTGTTCTTGTTATCAAAAAATATACTTTATTCCCAACCTACATTTGTGTAGCTTTAACTTCTAAGTACTTGATATAACCTTTTTCAAGAGATATTAAGGTATGTTAACTGTTGCTAAGATTACTTTCAATGGAGTTCCAATACCATTCTATGTTTCATGAAAAGAGAGGGAAATCTTCTCATCTTTCAATAAATTCTAGATAGCTGGTGATCCAGTCCCATCAATTTGTTCCATGAAAGATGTAAACAACAACCTCTATCTTTGTACACACAAAAAAATGAGCATACATGCACAATACAGCCATAACCAAAATGGTCTGCAAGAAAATATTTTACGTTATAGGGATTCAATGGATAGCAGCTTCTCCATGTTTTTGTAGTATATCATATATGCACCCTGTCTTGGCTGAGAGGGCAGCTCAGTTATCTCCCAATATTTTCAAATCAGGCTATCAAACTGGTGCAGTGATTACCTTTGGAGCCACTAGGCTAACTGGTGCCCTAATCTCCATTGGATTTTGAATTCTCAGAGTCAAAGGCCATCCATTTAAAGGTAATGTACATTCTTCCTCAATTCCACTCAATCAGGTTCCCTGAAATGCTTTAGTTCCTGGAATGATAAGAAATATATCAGTAAAATGTAGGAAGCTGTAGCTTTTCCAGACCTAAGGTTCCTAATGCAAATCATAACCATTAATAAAAGCTTTGTATTTACTGTGTGATGGAGATGCACATAGACTATAGCCTTGAATCCAAACAACTGACTGACCAAATTTTCAATTTGTTTTCTGCACACAGATATTACACCATGTTTTTGAGAATGTTAACTCACTTTTTGTGTTGGTGCATTTATAATTTTCTTTTAAAGTTCATTATAAACTTAGAAATGTAATTGTCCAGGTTCTATTACTACAGAGAAATAAGACATAAATTAAAGAATACTCTGTGTAGATCAGCACTTAGTTTTAACCTCTAGAGACTTATATTAACCAAATGATCTTTCTTAATGGTGCTTATAAAGGTCTTTATTTTTTTCAAATTACTTTAGAAATATTAATCAACCAGTAAAACAGTAATTTAGAAAGCAACCCAAAGTGGGGCTTTTTTTTATGAAAAAAAAAAAGCTTGAATTTGATAAACAATCTTTTAAAAATTCCAGAATTAATCATAAAACCTTTTTGCAAAGAATATGAAAGACTACAAAATTAAAAAAAAAAAGCTGTGCTTTCTAGTGATGTAAACTCTTGTTACTGTATTTCAGTTCAGAAAAACTTCAGTCACTACAGCTTCAGAACAGCTACACTTATTTACACAACAGCTGAAAAACTGGCTCTGCTTACTACATTTTCTATTTATTTTTCTCCTCAGTCTCACGTGACTTCTTATTAAATATTATTGTCCTGCTTTGGCACTTAGTTGTGATAACATGAAAGCAATACAGATAAGAAATTCATTTGTTAAGGATGACAGATTCTCCTAATTGGAAAGGAATAGTCCAAAGAACAATGTTTAATTCACATGGGTTTAATACCTGACTGGCTTGATAAGGTAAATATACTCCAAAAAATCTAAAAGCTGCCAAAATGTAGGCTTCACAAAGCATATAGTTGAATTCAGCTGAAGTCTATGAGATTCTATTTTTAATTTCAAGAAAAATACAATTACTCCTTAGCACATAAGATGTTATTGTCTGTAATCTACTCAAATGCTTAAGTATTGTTATGCTACAAAATGTATTTGCCATCATACATAGGCCTTTTGGCCTGCAGACCTTTCACTGTGTTTTAAAATATGCTGTTACAGTAATACCCAAATGGAATAGGTCAAATAAAATAAATAAACAAATGGTCTTTTTTTTGGTCGATTACAATTGTCAGTTACAATTTGTTCTTTGACCTAAAACTGTCCTTAGAACTGTAAACCAGTGCAGATCAGAAGTTAAATTGTACGAACTATAGGATATCCTTGAGGCTGAAAGTGCAAACAGGAGTTTGAATGATTGCACGTATTTATGTTTGTGTGTGAAAGACAAAGAAAACCAAGAGGAAGAAAGTAGACAAATGAGGAATGAAGTGTTAGCATACTTGGGAGGAACTCAAGAAATATAAGCTACAGTTTCATATCAAAACAGGCAGTAGCAATACCAGCTTAAAGTATTGCATTTTCCTTCTTACTGTGACTATTTCTTCCTATTTCCCTACCGTACCCCCACTATAGCTGTAAAGGAGAGGAAGGGAAGAAGAGAAACATTAGTTGATTCAAAAATGTCTAATTTTTTGTGCTTTAAAAAATAAAAAAATAGTTTCATTTTTCCAAATGACTGACTGAAAAGGAAGACTTCTTTTCTGAAGCTGCCTCCTGTTCATATTTTTTGAATGTGTTTCAGTCAATTTAACTTCTCACAGCATATTGCAGTGTGGAGAATACCTGTGGAACTGAGATTCAGTAATATAGTCTTTTAATTTTCCACCAATATGGAATTATCTGGTACTCTTAGTTTTTAAATAGCTTTATATGTGAAAAGACTGAGTTATTGATGGTTCAGCTACATATTTTTGAAGTTTAGCTCTAAGTTTCTTTCCAAGCCTGCCTTCTTAACTAGAAATAAATTATAAGATTAAATTATTAAATTATCAAAAATTAAATTCTTTTCAAAATCTTTTATCCAAAGCACAGTAAGTTAAGAACTCACAGTTTTCTAAGTACTTCTGGTTTAGGAATGGAAGGAACAAAGAAATTGACAAGATCTAAATAAAAATTTTTAAGAACATTTTTTCTGATAACCAACCAAACTGTCTGAAGACAAAATAAGAAAACTCAAGATATAGATCTCCACGCATAAGTACCTGATTTTTAGACCAGAATTATTAGCTGATAAGTACACATTTTAAAATGCAGGAACTTGTTTGCAGATATCTCTGGTAGAATGTGCAAAATCTTCAGACCATTGGTGAAAATGAGAGTTGGGAGACAAAAAAAAATATTAATGAATTCAGCAGTGAACAAGAGTATCCTATTCTGTGACTAAAGAACAAGAAAAATTAATTTAACTTATGCTGCTGATCAAGGCAGCATAGGGTAATGAATAGGCAAGAATGTGTTTTGTACTGGACATATGAGATACACAGGCTTAAGGAGTACAACTAACAGCACCTGGAAAGGCTTTCCATAAAAGATGTAAAACATGGCACTACAAACTGACGTTCGTTTTTGCAACATAGTTGTTTATCGATATGCTACAGTTCTGATGCATAATAAAATTCCTGATTTAATTCACTGGAGTCATTCTAAAGACCTGTGGAAATGAAGAAAAGAACACTTGTTCATCAGAGTGCAGACTACAGCTGCAGAAACCAACTCTCAATAGATTGCTGTACTCAGAATTGATTGCTAGTGTTATGATCTATCCTAATGTTAATGGAAAAAGCTTTCTAGAATGGACTGAAGGGACTTGTTGCCCATAAATCCAGACTTAGAACTTACCAAAGAATTATTTTTAATTTTAATTTTTTTTGAAAAAAACAATTTTCTTTTTGGCCAAACACTTCACCTGATTATATAACTTGAGGCATTTTTTTTTTCAAATGGGTTATAGTCTATTAACTTTCTTTCAGAGATGAAAAGGTATACTGTGTAATGATCTAAGAACTGCAGTGATAATGAGCAGGAAGGAGAAATTAGTGTTTTCATGGGTTAACCTCAATCACAAAGAGTTGGAACCCCCGAACTGTCTATGGCCTGTGGTGTCATGGTGCATGGGGTGTCAGCTGGCACGTGGGGCCTGGCTCAACATGGTCTATGGCCAAGCAGGGCAGGGCTGTGACATCTCATGGCATCACTGGGGCACGGTCTGATGGCCCCAGGCTGGGATGAAACAGAGTCCTGGTCCATGGGCAGAGTATGGGGAGGCCCTGGGAAGACTGGGCAGTGGCAGTGCCCCAGGACCTTACCTACAGAGGGAGGTAAGTCCTTGCAGAGGGGAATACAAAACACATGAATTAAGCTACTGCTCTAAATCACCAGCCAGGAAACCAATGACTCTCTATGGACTGCACAGGAGCTTAAAGTAGACTCAACCACACTGTCTAACATCAACCAACTATAAAATATTCCAGTCTATAAAACAGTCCAATCTGACAAACAGTATTAGAGACCAAAAAAAAAAAACATTGGCAGGAAAATAAGTGAAAATGACACTCAAATGAGACTAAAAAGGCTTCATTCTGCTTCTAAATGAAAAGCAGATAGCTCAGTATAAAGTACAGGATGAGAGGAAAATATATTTATCCCAGACTCATTTCTTAAGTCCCAGCTAAATAGTGCTGTTGGTGGTACTGTGTCAGTGGGTCTATGGGACTCAATGCTAGACATCTTCTCTCCAGAAATGCTGGTAAGCAAGACATTGGGAGACAGGGAGAAGGGACTTCCCAAAGCAGGTTTTTTGGTGGTCTTGGGAAACCCAGGTGTCTGCTGTTTTGGCCACATGGTATTTTGGTTTCTGTCAAGCACCTGACAACCAAAAGCAAGTGCTTCACTAGCCTCGTTCAATCCTGGTTCATCCTGCCACCAGTGACTTCTCACACAGAAATGACACACACACAGACACAGACACTCACACAGAGACTTCCCGCTCTTCCTAGGGGTGAAAGACCCCTATAACTCATCATGACTTCTCCACCCCCGGTCTTCTTGAAGAAGGCTAAAACTGTTGACCCTAGGGCCCAGAGGACTGCTAGAAGGATGAGCACCACACAAGGGAAACTGAGAGTGG
>JANZLQ010000079.1:6831131-6843217 GCA_026212715.1 Elanus axillaris | reverse complement strand
GAAGTTGTGCCTGGGAAGAAGGGAGGGGTGGAGGGAAGGTGTTGTGAGATCTGATTTTATTTCTCATTACCCTACTCCTTTGATTTGTAATAAATTGAGTTAATTTTCCGCAAGCTGAGTCTGTTTTGCCCGTGATGGTGATTAGTGAATGATCTCTCCTGTCCTTATCTCGACCCACCAGCCCTTTGTTATATTTTTCTCTCCCCTGTCCAGTGAAGGAAGGGGGGAGTGATAGAATGGCTTTCGTGGGCACCTGGCATCCAGCCATGGTCAACCCATCACACAGGCAAAGTTTCTTTTCACCTTTCACTTTTTTTGCTAATTTTTGTGTATGTCTTCTGAAGTGTTATTCTGAAACTCCTTTAAGTATTATGTATGACTGACAAAACAGAAAGGATGAGAAGAGAGCAGAATAATTTCTCTTTTACAATGAAAACTACTGTTATGGAAGAGAATATTGCATTTAAATAAACTTTAAAAACTAGAAGAGAGTAGTGATTGTATGCATAAATGGCTCTGCGAGATACACAAAAGGATCACATAGAATACAATTTCAGAACCAGATGCCTTACTGACTTGTCTAAAGGATAAAATGAAATCTGACAAGATTACAAAACTTACCTATTACTTGCAGGTAAATAGCAATTTAATTTCTCTTTTATGCTGTAATGCATACACACCTGGACCATAGAACATCAGTTCAATGCTACTGCTTTGATGCAAGAGGCAATTCCTGAGTGCTATCATTATTGCTCATTCATGGCCAAGCACAGATCCCAACAGAAGTCTTTCTGAGATGATAAGCAGCTACTTAAACTCTGTGCACTTGGGCAGAAAAGTATAACCGTAAGAACTAGTAAGTTCCTCTGGAAAGCCTTAAGAGTATCTATGCTTTTATTAACGGCAGTTACCAAAAGGCTGTGTATCAGTTTCAACATTATACTTAATCTGTTAGAAATGTAGAGCTGCAATTCCACCTTTTATGTCCCTCTGCATGTTCCTGTCTCCCCACACCTCTAGGACCCCATACAGGCTATATACAGTGACCTGATCCAACTGAAAATCCCTTCTTGTGATTAGTTTGTACACTTCCAGACCAGCCTGGAGAGATGATTCAGATTGAAGTCAGATGGGGATATACTCTCACGGAAGGCTGGCATCATCACTTTTGGCAGTATCAGGCAATCACACCAGAGGAGTATTGTGATGTCAGCCTTTAACAAGTCATAAGAAAAGGAAGATAAACAAATTATATTAATTGTTTTCAGTATACTTGGAGAAAAACGTAGGCACACACAGGTTAAGTCTGCACTTGTAAGTAGTGTGGTCTTACAGAACTATAGTTGTAGAGTGAAGACTACACAATGTCTGCATGTCCCTACACGCATCTCAGGGATGTGTTCTCTGTACAAGTTCAAGGCTGGCTGGGTGGATGGAATGCCCATTTACCCACTGGAATGTTTTATGTGAATTCCTAGTGTGTACATGAGGAATTTAGACTACTAGACTATTTTCTTTTAGATTATTTTCATCTCAAAGGGATCCAGTTCTTGTACTCTGAGACTGCTGTCACATGAAGCAAAGCACAGTAAGTGGAGATGATCAAGAGATTTTCTTTAAAAATGCACTCCTGATTCAAACTAAAACACTTATCCAGATGCCCTACAGAAATAATTGCATGTTATTTAACACATCAGAATAAATGCAGGATAGAAGAATATCCTGGGTATTCATATGCAAATGTGACAGCACCATGAGTTTTGCTTGAGATATTTTATGAATACAAAGGGAATACATTTGTAATGCAGATTGGTATATACTATTAGACTATTATCTCATTATATTGAGCTTCAAGTCGAAGTACTGTTTTTTCAAGTTTTGCACACGTAGGTAATGAGTCTGATGCTATATCCTTCTCTCCCTCTGTATACCGCTTACTTACAAATAAACCCACTGATCTCAAAAATGTATCCACATGAATAAATATTACTCATAATTTCAAGAGAGCAGCTAGACTACTGAATATATTTCTGGATCTTCCTTCTAAAACGTTCTTTGGCTTCTTCAAACTGTTCACTGGGTCTGTAGTATAAAAACACCTGATGACTAAATTTTTTCTTTATTTTTTAGAAAAATTGCCACGCAAAATGCTCAAGTTCCAAACATTAAAGTCAGTTGTATAATTTTCAACTAGTTCAATGAACAGTGGAAATACTAATATTCTATATATTAATAGGGAACTGCATAGCTGTGTGCCAGCATGAGTTCCTAACACAAATACAGTATTTTAATTCTGCATCCTTGACACACCTACACACACAGAAGTTTGAGCACAGTGGTTCTTATAGCAGCAGAGAAGTAAAAAGAAAAAACAAGAAAAAGATCTAAATTACAAAACATCTTTTTTTTCTAACAGCTGCTTCCTACACAGATGGATCAGACTGTGCCACGTGTGACAAAATTCCAAATGATAAGTTTTGTCTCATTAAATAATGAGATTTCATTTCAAGATTTCATTTATCTTCATTATCTTCCTCACAGAAATGTGCTGGATACCTGTAATGAATCTGTGAGTGCAACAAAGACTGAAAGCAATCCTTCCTTTAAAGTGGCGGTGTGGCTCTGTTGATCCTTGTCGTGGTTTCAGCAGGAAGGACAATCCTAAACCATCACAATGGCTGAAATTCTCTTATAATTTTCTGTGTCTACCTAAATGGGCATAAAAAGTGGGAAAAAGGAACAGAGAACAGATACTTTGTTCAGCTGCAGTTTTCCTGGGTTCATCCCCTAACCTTCCATAATTCTATTGTGGTTCATTGATTGTTCTCTTGTGCAGGACACAGTGCACCCTCAGCAAGTTCGCTGATGAACACAAGCTGAGTGATGCAGTCAATATGCTTGAGGGATGGGATGCCAGGATCCAGAGGGACCTTGACAGGCTGGAGGAGTGGGCCTATGTGAATCTTGTGAAGTTCAACAAGGCCAAGTGCAAGGTCCTGCACCTGGGTTGGGCCAAGCCCCTGTATCAGTACAGCCTGGGGGACGAAGGGATTGAGAGCAGCCCTACAGAGAAGTACACGGGGGAACTGGTGGATGAAAAATTGGACACAAGCCAGGAATGTGCAACGGCAGCCCAGAAAACTAATTGTATTCTGGGCTACCTAAAAATAATCATTGCCAGCAGGTCAAGGGAGGTGATTCTCCCCCTCCACTCTTGTGAGACCCCCACCAGGAGTACTGCATCCAGCTCTGGTGTCCCCAGTACAAGAAAGACTTGGGCCTGTTAGAGTGGGTCCTCCTCCACAGCAGAGCTATCAGAATGGTCAGTGGGCTGGAGCACCTCTTCTATGGAGAATGCCAGAGCAAGTTGGGGCTGTTCAGCCTGGAGAAGACAAAGCTCTGGGGAGACCTTACTGCAGCCTTTCAATATATAAAGGTAGGTTACAAGAAAGATGGAGAAAAACATTTTACCAGGGCCCATACTTACAGGACAAAGGGCAATGGTTTTAAACTGAAAGAGGGTGGATTTAGATTAGATATTAGGAAGAACTTTTTTTATGATGAAGGAGGTGAGACAGCTGAACTGGTTGCCCAGAGAAGTTGTGGATGCTCCATCATTGGAAGTGTTCAAGTCCAGGTTGGATGGGGCTTTGAGCAGCCTGGTCTAGTTAAAGATGTCCCTGACCATGGCAGGGGGGTTGAGCTAGATGATCTTTGAAGGTCCCTTCCAACCCAAACCATTCTATGATTCTATGATCTATATCATCTAGTGGGTCAGAGTTGCAAATATTAACACATTCAACAATAATAACTCTGTACTGATGTAATAATATGGTTAACACACTGTCATAAGAGTTTCTTCTTGATGCACTTTCTTGAAAAAAAGTTGTGTAAGTAACAATTTGGGAACACCCCAATGTTTTTAAGTCACTTAGCATCTCAAAGCTCTGTCAAAGAAACTCGTGTTCAAAGTTTTAGGAAAAGGGCTTGTGACCCTACAGAAAGCCAAGGATATTGGTCTCAATAACAAGCATTCTTTGTTAGAAAGATGGAGTCACATAAAGAGATGGAAAGCAGGCTCATTCACAAAGTATATTGCTTGTCAAATTGAAAAACATGAAGGTAAAAGTGTACAATAACAGAAATCAGTTAGGATCAGTAATGCTATTTAAAGGACTCACTAACAAACAAGGTGAGTTTAGGTTTTAACACCACTGTTACTCTATTTAGAAGACTGTTTTCCTTTGCAGAGCCTTTCTATGCCAAATCCTTGCTAAAAGAGCATTGAGAGCATTCCCGTGGAGAAGGCTAAGACTGAACAAAAAGAAAATGGACAATCATCACACTTCTGGAAAGCTGCCAAAACCAGAATATTGAATTTGGGAAATGAAATAGAGAAAGCAAAGCAGTAAAAAAGGCTTATTTTCTCGACTCAAGTTCTGAAAAGGGAAGGAAAGAATAGCATTTAGATATTACAAAATTACCTTTTCCAGTGAAGAAAACAATCCTGTACCACTTTTCATAACAGAATTGAAATGAACATGTGCTTTTTGGAAGTATGAAAAGGAATCCAAAAAAGGAGAATGCAAAAGAATAAAATGACATTGAGATCCTAGATAGTAGCTTTTGCTTGTTTGAATGCATAATCTTGAAGAAAACTGAAAATATTTATATAGAAGATACTGCATGGAATAATGCAGTATTAAGTGATAAAGTATGAGCATAGCACATCAAGAGATACGGAATTCATTGTTGCTGCTCTTATCCAAGAAAACATTCTATTTATGTAAACTGAAGTTTGAGTGATGAGTGTGTCATCATGCATTTGTCTGAAACACCCTATCTGTTTAACTATGAGATACTATATGTAAGAAACATAAGCTCTAAACTCTGGGATGATACCTTAAGTAAAAAAACAATCCATGAAAGTAGGAGTGGAAGAAACTAGATGAATCACAGTGTTCAGTTCTGTGTCTGTTACTGAAGAACCTCATACAAGTCCTGAAACAATTAGTCATTTTCTTACAATATTTATTTGTTACAAAATAAATGTAAAAGCATAATCAATTTATTCTTCCACATTCTCATTTCACAAAGCCATATAAGACCATTTACATATTGTTTTCAAAAAAGCAGTCTAGTTTTTGAACATCTAAAAGGCAATCTGTGGGTTTTTTTGTATAAGTGTTCACATGCAACATTTGGAAGACTCTTTGCTAGTATATTTGTGTAATGTATTCAGGAATATAAACAGTTATTCTCATTCTGAGGAAACCCACTGAAAAGGCATATTATAATATTTAAGTTATAAAAGACAGAATATGTGATGTTGACATTACAATGGGATAACTATTATTGAATGTAGAGGTCATTTTTCATTCAGTATTTGTTATTAATTCAAATATGAAGAAGAACTTCTATGTGCAAAATATCTCTGTAAGTTATCTTTTGAATGTAGAACATGAACCAATTTAACTTCTTTCACAATCAAACAGCAATTCATGTATTTTTGGAACATTAATTTCTTGCCACAGTAAAATAATACTAAACATTAAGAAAGACAGTAATTAGGGGAAGAGAGATTTACCCTCCTACAAGAGATGTTTATAATGGCTATTGGCAACCTAAGTGACTTTTATACCATAGAAACACACATCTTAAAAGTATTATTCATTGTATAGTTCAGTCAGTGTATAGGTCATAAGAAATCCACCCCTCTGTTCAACATCCCCATAAAACCCAAAAGCAATCAGGATGATCTATTTCCTCCCACTATGACACCTTATGAAAGAAACTTAGGCATCAAAGAAGGCAGCTTAATAAAAGCCTCTGCTCAACATCCAGTTCTGGTTAAAACAGGAAAAATCAAAAAGAAGCTTCCAACAAAATGCTGCATAAAGAACATATAAAGTACTGTAAGGATTTTATACCAAATAAATGATATAACTTTGTCTTCAGTACAGGTCACTGTCACAGTACAATATACCACAGAACAGAAAAGGTTTTGAGAATGTCACTGAGAAACCATTTAAAAGTCCTGCAAAAACTCTCATGTGAAATAGAAAAGGAAACAATTTTAACAGTTTCCATAGGAAAAATAAGAGGGAGCATGACAAATGTATGCAAAATAGTAAGTGGCATACAGAAGGCACTCAAAACCTGCTTTTCTTCTAGTCTTATAAGACACAAAGAAAGAAACATTTAAACATGCTGAAAGACAGCAGATTTGAAATTGAAAATGGATTTTTTTAAAAATACAGTATAATTAGACTATGAAACAATGCATCAGAAAATTAAGGTCAGTAATTCAAAAAGAAAAAAAAAACTATTGGAAGTGTGTGTGAATTAGAAGAATAAACAGTGCTATATATGCAAACACTAACAAGAATGAAACAAAACTGGAAGGGACGTTATACTTCCTACCTGGGATTTTAAGCCAATCTCTGGCTATGAGACCATGAAATGAAATCTTCAAGTAGGGGGCAATACATGCCCTGTCTTTTCATGGCGAGGGTGTCTTGACCTCTTCTGAGAAGTATCTAGTGTTGGTCTATTACCTGAGATTTAATGCTTTTTCTCTCAGGGCTTCAGGTAATCTTAGCTCAGTCACCTACTGCTTTAACTAAGATACTTATTTTGATTTGAAGAAAAACAAACCCCTACTTCCAATAGCCCCAAAATTGTTGTCACTGTTGTTCAATCTCACCACACCTTTGTTGTAAGAAGATTCATCATTGAAACTTTCTCTGTTTTCAACTGACAAACCCATCATTTTTTTTACGTCATTAGAGCATTTTTTTTCCAGGCAGTTTCATAGAAAAGTTTTCCTGGACTTCTGTGACTGGGCCAAACATTTGCTGTACTCCCAAACCTGGTGCTTCTGCCATTTCTTTGCTCCCTTTTTGCCCCCTTACACAGTTTCCATTTCAGGAACAGTGTTTTATTGACTTTTCTTCCAATAGCCTTTACTGGCTCTCTGCTTTTTTATTCTTTATTGGGCATCTCTCTTAGATGTCTTTCAAATCACCCACTCTCTCTTACATTTTAATTAAACAAAATTCTGGAAGATTCCCAAATGAGCAATGGTATATCCTCCCTCCTTTATTTTTTATCTAAACTACTGATCAGACACGGGAATAGTTTCCAGACTTCAGCTCAACAATGCGTAGACATATATGCTGCCTAGGACTTACTTATACATGCAACTACTACTATACTATATAGCTTTTAACTATTCTCTTATATAACATGCTGCTAGTATGTTAAAACTATGCATACAGCTAAGTTCAACGAATATTACGCCACCAGCCCACCACACTCCAAATAAAAAGGAACACCTGAGTTAGGTTTAGAACTCCCTAAACAGACATTTCTCCCCAAAGGAGAAACCATAGTCAGCATTTATCAGCAGAAGCATGGGATGAACATCTGGTATAGTGTAACTGTATGTAACCTGGCATATTACACATGCCCATTCTGCTAGGGGGATGGCTGGCTTGGAACAAGCTGTATCTGTGAAAGATACAATTAGTTTTAGCCTCCAAAACAAGACAGCTGCATGAAAACCATCTGTGGGGAATGGTTTCTGGAGTGCACTATCACCAAACTGCAGCCAAGAATGGTTTAGCAAGAACAGTTGCTCATTGCAACACACAAAATCCATACCACAGGATGTTCTACAGCTTCCTCACATATATATCTTACTAGTAGCTGGAAGAGTTACTAGGACTTGAATATGCTGGTAGAGCTGAAGCTCTAGATTATGCATCATTTCAACTGGCCAGAAATACATGGCCACTGGCCTTCCCAGTTGCAGCCCCACAGTTAAAAGCCACTGCCCTCTGGGTAGCAGGATTGATGCCTCAACATACTATCAAAATGTGAGCTGATGATCTGCCACATGGCCAACCGTCTCTGCGGTTTCCCAATACATTAATGTAACAGACGTGAATACCACTGACCATCAATGACAGGGAGGTAGAAAGCAGAGAACTCTGTACAAAAACTGGGAAGGGCTTGCTTACATTATTAAATGTGTTTGATTAATAACCTTTATTCTTCCTGGAGTGCAAGGCATTTAGTTATGGCTGACAGAGTTAATGATCCTCAGAATATAAAGCCACATTCAAATCAAACCCTTAAATCTGAACTCTATTGTTTCAAACTTGATTTTTTCTGGTTGGATCTGTGTGTCATTTCAGTTAGTTGAATGGCAGCCAGTAACCCACATTTTGACATATATTGTTACTAATGCTTCAGTCTTCTATTTTTTCAGCAGGCAGTCTCTGTCTGATAATCATAATAATGCATATTGTCTGTATCTCTCAATGTAATGGATTTTTTTTTTTGGTGAAAAAAATGTCCCTTTCAGTCTTCTGGGTTTTTCCATGGATTTTGACTTGCTCTGCAAAACTGTATTTCTAGGCTGTTTTAATAGGTGACAGTATAAACCCTCTATATGTAGATGAAGGCATTAGTTATCTGAACAGCAACTATTTGTCCAGCATTTTTATCTATCATATGAAGAATGATTAGTGAGGTTGATAATGGTGTAACAACAGATGCTGGTTCAAGAATAGCAGTAGGCGTTTTTCAGTAAAAGCTGGAAAGATCTTGGAAGATTGACTTTCTTGATATCCATGGCTAAATTAAAGGGAATTATAACACACCCAATGATTACATGCTTTTTTTCTCATGAATAATAAGGCCATGTATTTACATAACCTTCAAAGTGGTCCTGAAGGAACAAAATGATTTGCTGCTCTTACGAATGAGCATCACCGCCACAGAGTACACCTTAGTCTTCTTGGGCATGAGTTGTATGCTCTTTTCAGGAATTTAAGTGTTCTAAGTTACTCCCTGGAAGAGCTGCTTTCTCAGTGTAGTAAGACTGTAGGGAGATTTGCCTTGCCTCAAGGTAGTTCTTGCAAACAACTCCTCTCTCCCTGTCGCTAGATATTGCCAATAGCACATCTGAAAGCCAGACTGCCATACATTAACAGCATGACAAACTGCAACCTGGACAGGGTTTGGGAATAAACTTCATACCAAGCAGATAAGTAAACGCCTCTTCAATAACGAAGGAATATTTAAAGAACGTATTTTTCTTGGGTATCACCACAAAAATCTGCCCAGGTTTTTACCTGAGGTAGATTTTCCAATCCAACCATCGGTTTGTTTATGAGCCTGAAATGGGAAACTTTGTTTCCTTTTTTTGCCACTGGGGAATCAGAACTTTTCAGACAACCACTGCCAATTAATATCAGTTTTGCAATAAATCTAGAATATACACTGCTCGTGATCTCTCTTATAAATTACATATTAATTATTTACATGGGTATAAGGTCAAGGAATCTTAGAAATACTGACAGGAAGATTGTTGATGCGAATGACAGAATACGAGCTTTGGGAATGTATGTCAACTGCAAAATCAATCACCTAGCTTAACTGATTTAGCAACAGAATATTAGACATGAAAGAAATCCAAGATAAAAACGTAGAATAGAAGTATAATATGATTTTTTGAAATCTTAACAGTATAGATGAAGATAGTTGTCTTGCAATGAGGTAATTTAACTTTTTATGATGTGACTACTTAGACTTCTTACTTGCTTTACAGTGAGCTCAGAATTGAATTAATAAAATTTATCAATTTGTATCAAAGGAACTTTGTGAATTGAGCTAAAGGGATATCTATTAAGTCCACCACTGGAAGTCCCATACTTCTTCCTGATTGCAGAGACCTCCTCTGCTGCTTCTCATGGCAGACCCTCTGAACACCTATATATTATGCATGATTTATTATCACATCTTAAACCAGATTATCTGGAAAGGACTGAATTTCATTCTCCCCCAAAGAGTAACTGTTCACACAAAGCCTGTCTTATCTCAAATCAATTTACCTGCCTTCTTGGGTTCTAGTCTCCCCACAGTGAACATGAATCACCTGTGTGAGAGCTCTACTTTATTCTGAAGTAGGTATAAATACACTTTGTTGATTATCAGGATCATTAGCTAACTGTTACATACCTGAATATTTTTAAAAGGTCACTGGGACCCAGCAAACAACTATGATGAATCACTCCATAATGCACTACTATATGTTTTCTTCATGCATTAGATAACAAGAAATTATATTTTCCAGACAGCATGTTAGGCATGTATTTTGCTGGATGAAAATTTGTGGTGTTATTCACTTCATTTCATCCTTAACAAAGGTCACCTCTGACATTTAACGGAAGGAGAAGTGTTGTGTATCACAAGTTTACTATGTGACTGGTCTCATGATGGAGTGTGCCTGAGAACGTTAGGCTACATGAGGAGTTTTCACATGAGCTCCTCCATATGACTGGACATCAGTGGCACAGAGAAGTGGTCTGCCTGTACCCTCACTTACAGCAGTCATGGGGATGAAGGTACAGCTTCCTGTCTTTCTACTCTCCAATAACTTTTTCTTCACTTATCAGGTGGCAGACTAATGTAAAATGCATGCAAGTACAAGGAACAGGGTCAGGAACCACAATGTACTGCACTCACAATTTAGCCCAGGTAGAATCTTTAAGCTAGTATAACTCTTAAGTTACAGCTAGACATAATCTTGCCTGCTGTCCTGGCCTTGAGACTCTTCAACTCCTGGCTACATGGTTTAAAGGCTGGCAATGACTATCCTTTGCCATGCTGATTATGCAATGAACTCAATGCCCTGTCTTGACTGAGTGCTCTAATGGTATGACCATTAAACCAAAAGAAAGTCAGTATGACTGCTGCTGGCATTCAGCTCCACTAGATGGCCATCCCCAGAATCAGGGCTAGATTGAACAGATCCCAAAGAAATGGACAACATACAACATTTCCACGCTCCCAGTGGAAGAGGTAGACACATAATTTAACTAGATTAAGTTAGTGGGACTGCCTACGTTACCTATGTAATTGAGAGTGAGAGTGTGGCCAAAGGTAATGAAATTGAATATCCATATTCAGGTCTTCGGAGTCATTCTCCATTGAGTATATAAGAGACATAATGAACTTAAGTAGTTATCTGAGCTGGACTGTATTGGTTCCTGACACTTCAAATTATAGACAAGTATCTAAATGGAGCACTTAATTAAGGTAGACTGGATTCAGTGCTTATTCACTCTGATTTGAATGAGTGGATTTATCTTTTGTGTGCAAATGGAACTGGATTCTTGACTGTTTGTTTGAGTTTTTAACCTTCTAACTGAGTAACAGTTGGCTTCCAAATGCATTTATAACATGAGATTTAAGAACTATTCTGTGCTTTACTACACAAAAGAAAAAACAAGTTTGGCACAAATTTCACCTTAGGCAAGCACTTATTCTAAATGGCTTTTTACATATGAAAAAAACCCGGCTTCTATTTAAGTGGCAGAGATAATGCAGATTACATTTATGTGTTAGAACATGAGCTGATCAGTCGTTTGCAGATGAACATGCATAGTTCTTACTAAATGGTTCTGATCCCACAGAACTTCTGATGACATTAATTGGACAAACATGGACCTATAATTTTCAGTATGAGCACAAAAATTGAAACACCTATTTACTTCTTAAGATTTTTGATTGGTGAAGTGTAGATCTTACTATATAATCCCCCTATGAGATATTATTGAAATCTCAAGATTATTTTTTTTCCATATGGCTACCTGTCAGTTCTGTAACTACACACATGTCCTGGTTTCAGCTAGGATAGAGTTAAGTGTCTTCCTAGTATCTGGTAAGGTGCTGTGTTTTGAGTTCAGTATGAGAAGAATGTTGATAATACACTCATGTTTTCAGTTGTTGCTAAGTAATGTTAATACCAAGTCAAGGATTTTTCAGCTTCTCATGCCCAGCCAGCAACAAAGCTGGAGGGGCACAAGAAGTTGGGATGGGAGAGCAGCTGACCCCATCTGGCCAAAGGGGTATTCCAGACCATGGGACGTCACATTCAGGAAATAACTGGGTGGTGGTGGGGGGGGCATGGCCGCTCAGGGGCTAACTGGGTGTCGATCGGCGGGTGGTGAGCAATTGCACTAGGCACCATTTGTACATTCCCAGCCTTTTACTATTACGGTTGTCATGTTATT
>JANZLQ010000079.1:6820320-6831031 GCA_026212715.1 Elanus axillaris | reverse complement strand
TTATCATTATTAGTTTCTTCTTTTCTGTTCTATTAAACTGTTCTTATCTCAACCCACGAGTTTTACTTCTTTTTCCCAATTTTCTCCCCCCTCCCACTGGGTGGGGGGCAGTGCGTAAGCAGCTGCGTGGTGTTTAGTTGCTGGCTGGGTTAAACCACGACAACACATTAAGACTAGGATACTGACCTGCTGTCCCCAGTCTGACCTGAAAACAGGCAAAACTCTTCAAATATATGATAATGATTAGAAAGAGGTCCAGATAGTGTATTTTAAACAGGATTAAATGTACATCCAGTTTAAGTCTGGAAGTTCTACCCTTGCATTTAAGTATCATGATTCAAAACATTTATTCATAATTATAAATGCATAGGTAAAGAAAGATGTAGGAGATAGTTTTACTCACAAATTTCTTTTCAGTTATTCTTTCTGCTTTTGCCTAGCATTAATCAAAACAAATCCACAAACAATTCCACGATATGAAGAGATCCCTACTATTTTAAATAAGCTTTTCCATTAAATCCTTGCTAAACGTGGTTACCTTTCCTTACCATCCTCTAGAATATGCGTACCAAATTATTCACTGTCGTGTCCAGTAAGTTGGAAGTAAGGTAATTTTCTGAAGGTAGTAGTAGTAGTAGTATTCAGTAGTATTAGCTTGCTCATAATATAAAGGCCAAAGACTGATATACTTCAGAAAACCAGATGCGATATTAATCCTCAACATTGCAAGCAATAAAAAGGCTCCTATCTATAAATACAATAAAAGTTACCATGTGGAACTTACTGTGCTGGCAGTGAATCCCATTAAATCCCTCTGGACATTTACAAACATATCCTATGAATGTGTCGCCTCGGTATGCTTCACTAATTTCACATATCCCACCATTATGACATGGATTAGGAAGGCAGGGTCCTGAGAGATGGGGGAAAAAAAAGAAGTATATATACATACATTGTAAAAACCATAATAATTTCAGTCATATATGTGTTCATTAAATTAATAAAATCCCTTATGTAGACCTTCATATTCCACTAACCCACTAAAATATATCCTTCATATAGTTCAGATAACTTGCCAGCGCAGATTTGTATGAACAAGAAAAAATATGAAGCATGTCAGTACTCATTAATCACAACATTATTTTTTAATGTAAGAGAAGACAGGAGACCGAGAAGCTAAATCTTGCTCTCCTATTAAAGATAACAGGCATTCTAACTTTTATACCACTGAGGAAATACGTATTAATCAAACATGCCTATCATGTATGGAGTGACATGTACCATACCCCTGAATAATCACTACATGTCAGGTTAGTAGTTTGAGATCTTTGCTATGGCTTTGGGTGACTTTCTGCATATGTGACTATATGGGCCAGCAGTTAGCAGCTACTAAACCAACTGTTATTTTTCCATTCAGTGCCTTTTTAGAATATCCACTTCAAGCTGATTTCAAAAAGGTCTTCTGACTAAATTATTTTTTCCCACTAACCACATGCTAGAATACCTAAAATTTGAGCAGTGAGATCTAATTTGTTAGGTTTGCAATGAATGACTATATATACCTTTAAATAATAGAATCTTTTGAACTGAGATCTGAAGTTTATTCATTTAAAGTCACGTTAAAAGACCTTTACATCTTATTGTCTTACTATTATGATCTGTAACATACCTCCTACCAAAAGAAAACACTTCAGCATTTTGAACGGTGGTAATCATTGATTAGAATGCCTCATGTGCAAATCTGTGTGTGACAAGATTTATGAATTCAATATGAAGTACGTTATTTGCAACCTTTGCCATGTACACAGAAAGGTGTCAGTCTTCATTTATTGAAATGCAATGTCATAATTATTCACCCATTTAAAATTGCATTTAAAAATAACAACAAAACAGAAAAGAACTTTTTTCTGCAGTGTAATTTACTGACAATCAGCACTGGGAACTGAATGATTTAAATTAAAAGAGCTGTAAGTTTAATGTTTCTGAGAGTCTGCCTATTTGTTTATGTTTTCAGTTACAAACCCAAGGTTTGACAGATGTTCACAGCAACATCATTCATTCAGAACATCACATTAGTGAAAATTGCACTCTCTTAAGAAAATATTAATTTGCAAAAGATTTGTTTAATTTGTTTTAATTTGTTTTGTTTTTAATTTGTTTAATTTGTTACAACTTAAGTCATCAGCCTATTCCAGGACACAAACATACAGAAGTTATGCTTGTGTGCATCATTAAACAGGGGATAGATATGTCTCACTGAACCCAATATATGAAAGACATGAATATACTACATCTTATTCTAAATGCAATTAATAGTTAAAAAAGGGCAAAAATCATGAAGATGAAGAGGAGGAGATTAGCTGTTGCCTTTTTTGCCTTTCCCTATCCACATTCTGCATTACACTTTAAATATAATAGTACACTACATTCTTAATTCCAGGCAAAATATATCAATCCTTTAACAGGCCTAGGAAGACTCATAGCTTTCAAGTGTCACAGCTTCTGTTCCTGTTATTTCTCCTCTGTAATATTTTGGGAAGAAACATGATTAATAATTTGCACTTTTAGTCTCCCAATGAATATGACCTGGGTACTCTTCTTCCAAGTCTCTATCATAGTGCTTCAATTGGGGGAGTACATGCAGGTAGCCTCATAAGTTAATTACTTCTATGCAAGCAGATCTCTAATCTTTGAAGAACAATAAATCTTTTAATAATTACTTTCTCATTTTGCTTGCTGCTTTCTCCATATGGCTTGTTAAGAACATGTTCAGCATACTTTCATTGATTTTCTTTAGGTTTTGCATTTTCTCAGATCAGTCTCAAGTACAAAGACTTAGAAGGTCATTTGAGGTGCACAGTAATAAATAATATACTTGTGCACACCAGTATTTCTAATGAATCTTAAGACTTCTATGATGCCTTCATACTGAAAAAAACCCACACCAACAATATGAACACTTTTTTTGACTGATTATAGTTGTTATTTGGTCATAGATCTGTAACAGCAGTATTTTTAACCTAAGTGTTAAGTAATTTTGCTTTGTTGCTGTTTTTTTTCAAGCATATGATTCTTTTTTGTATTGGGTGTTCAGTATGCCTGAGGCAAGTTATGCAGGTTTGAGTGTCTTGAAGGATCTGGGTCCTAATCCTGCCATCATTCCATTTAAGCATCAAAAATGGTATGTAAAAATCTAGGCACTGCTGCTAGATGATGAGAGGTCCCAACTAACTTCCATAGGGATGTATAGGCTTTCAAATAACATTGTATTGAATGATGGATAATTAATTCCCTAACAATCTGATTAATATTCTCAATTACTCAGATCTATAGCAGCAAGTTCAAAAACATCGTTCTTTACCAAAAAAAAAACCCAAAACCAAATTTGTCAACTAATTTTCAAAAAACAGTGGACATCAGGGATTTGTTTTTTTAAATCAATAGGACTGTAATACTTTTGCAGGTAATCTTTAAGTGGCTTCCAACAAAAAGAGAACAACAACATTTGATCAATATTAATGAGAAGTGGAATTCAATGGTATGCTTTCCAGGCATTTTTATCCATGTTCATATAAAATAATGTCAACAAGATTAATTGTGCACTCAGAGTAATAGATCTATTCACTTTGCTGCTCTTTTGAGTCCTTCTTTGTGCAGTTCCAGTGGTATTAGCCAACATAATAAGTATAGTTCAAAATACCTCATTCTGTTTTTCAACTGAAATCCCATACTGTTTTTGAAAAAATGTTGAAAGTAACTTAAAGCATAGCAGGTTTTAAATTCTTTAGATGCTCTTACTAAAATCTCTGAGATTTTATAGATGGACAAATCAAACAAATGCATCCTCAGTAGAGTTGCAAAGGGGCTCAAGGGAGAACCATATTATCTGTTTTCTTCTTTGACAAGCACAGTCAATAAATAAAATCTTGTGTAATGGAATACTGAAGTGGTAATTACATATCTGAGAGATACCATTAGTTTGTCTATAGCAAGAAAAGCCAGGAAAGCATCATTTCACCAAGAAAAATGTAATTTTTGACAATGATAAGCTATACAAAGAGTGAATTAGCTGATTTAGGAAAACTGTTTCTTCATTTGTCTTGTACGATATTCTAATTCTTTTGAAGTAATAGAAAGAAGTGTCCAAATACCTTTCTATATTTTCCGCGTGGCAAGCTGGAGAAAAAGCATTTTTTAAAAATACTTAGTCCTATTTTGAGCTTCTTTTCTTTGCATGGTCTTCCATTTTTAAGAAAAAAACCAAATGGATATGCAAACAAAAAAGCCTAGAAACATTGACAAATGTAAAGCACATCTGAATATGTGTATGTGAATATCATTACCTAAAATTCTGATTGTTCTCATTTCAGTTATTTAGTTTTACTGCAGACTGGCTGCATCTACGTGAGCAAGCTACACAGTGCAATGGGAAGGGATCTGAAGAGGAAGAGGGCTGATGCTTAGGACCTGATGGCCACACAGTGTCCTTCCCGAGAAGAGGGTGGTAGAGTTACTCTGGTGATAAACTAACTCTAGTCTTTATCAAGGCTTTTCATCTGCTTAGGTTTGTTTCTGTATGTGTGAGGTATGAGACTAATTACTGTCCCCTCTGAGTGTCCAGGATACATTAGAATTCAAGAGCTCTACATGAGCCAAAGCAAACTTCATCAGGGACAGACATAGAGTCTGTCTGAAAGGGCAGCTGCGCAGAAGCTCAGCAGAACACATTTTGTACAATGCATTGAGATGCATTATCAAGAAGTCTACACACGCTTTGCCAGATAGGTTTCTGATAAATCTTTACCTAGGACTTAAAAATATGACAGGTGATGTAGTTAAACAAGAACTCTACATCACTCTCATCTTCCTCAAAGTCTGATTCCCCATATTCAAAAGTGTGCTTGCTGCTGTGCTACAACAGGAAGATGATAAAAAACCAAACCCCGTGATTTCTTACTAAGACAAGATTAAATGAGTAAAACCAAAAATGCAAAGAGAAAAAAAAAAGACAAATATACTCCAGTGGAGTGGCATACGCTAAATAATCACATTTTAAAAAAGTAAAATTAAAGGCAGTGCAATACAAATGTTTACACTTTTGATGGTATCTTTCTATCCTACTTCTCTTCATGTAGAAGTAAGGCCACTTCAATGAAAGATGCCAAATTAGATATTGACCTTGATATACATCTAGATGAAGATACTGTTAGCTACAAAGCTAATTGCTTCATTTATTTTGTGGAGTATTACTGAAGTAGGACTCATAGATAATGTTACTCTGATGATACACTAAGCCCCAAATCCCATCAAAACAAATATTGGAGTTATCACCAAACTAATAAAAGGTATCAAATGATTTTACATTTCCCTGTAAAAGAAAAATACTCTCTAGCTGCTTGCCTTCACACCACTAGCTTTTCTTAAGTCCGTCTTGGCTTTACATGAATGTCAGTCAAATAGTTTTTTTCTCCCCCTCTGGTAATTTGAAATCTTTATCAGAGATCTCTCACACAGTTTTAACATCAGTAGTTTGAAGTCTTCCCCCCGCCTACATTTTGATAATACATAATACTTTAGATGCTTCCTCTGCCAAAGCAAAGTCTTCAAAATAAGCTGTGACAGAGCTCACTTAGCAGGAGCTCTTATATTTTGAAACGAATATGTGTAAAAGAAGCCACTGGCACATATGACTGCTTTCATCTTTAGGGGAAGAGAAGAATTAATCTCCTTGCTGCTAGATCTAGCAGAATGGCACAAGCTTCCCATGATGAAGAAGGATTATCACACTGAATTAGGCTCAATGTCCAGGTAATCCAACACCCTATCCCTGCTGCTCATCAGTTCTTCCAACCTGACAAGAAAGCTGAAGAATCCTGCAGTGGGAATAATTAAAAATCTGCATTAGGTATCTCACAAATATTTGAGATGAGCTTAATCTCTGAATCTTTATATTTGGCATTCTAAAAATTATGTTTATACTGCCTATATATGCACGAATGAGAGACTGCCTCTTTTTCAGAAGTATATTGACCTTTGTGTTTCCTTAGCATCCTTTTAAATACTTAATTAAATACATTTTTGAAAGGTGTGCCACTTTAAATGTGAGCTTATAGATTTCAGAGTTCGGCAGACACAAATCCAAAACATACCATAATTCTATTCGAAAGAGACCATCTTCCACAGAGACACACAAATGAACATTCAAATCCAGCAGAAACATTCCTACAGGTTCTGTCAGAAAACTGCTTTATTGCACAAAAAGGGCAGGAATACAATAAAAGCTTTTGAGGGTCTCTGATCTTACTCACATTCACTATTTTACCTGTTAATTTAATATGGTGGTGCAAGGCTTACCTGACACAGAGGCTGGTTTTGAATGCCCCCAGCTGTATGTCTGTCTGGGAGTCATGATACTTCAGAGCCCATTTTAACAACTTGACATAAATGATCCTGCATTTGCTGAGTTCTGGGGATCATTAAATTGTACCAAAATACATACACGTGTCTGCCTAGCTATAGGTTCAAGCACACAAGTACAACACACCCATTCCAGCAACACAGCGCAGGGAGTTCGGTCTCACTAGTACATGTCCTTCGAGCCGGTGCACCACCATTTTGGTTAAGACCGAGCTGCAGCTCAAGTGTTTTGTAGATTTCACCTGTATTTAGAAGAAAACTACCTTTTCCCAAGAACACTCTTGACATAGCTGGGTCTGAAGAACGGCATGTTTGTTCACTACTTGAATCTACAGCTACATGTCAGCTGCCTGCTTTGCAGGGCATGGCTTTGAGGACACTTGAAGAGAGTGTTTCCAGCTGATGTGCTATTGACCTTCTGCCAGAAGGGACTGTAATCATGAAAACAGTTTCTTCTAGTCAACATGCTTGTTCTGCCACTTCAGTATGAAGCGTCTTCAGTATTGAATGAATACGTTGTCATCTAGTACTTGCTCTTTCTTACTTGCAGATATAATTTTTTTTGCCCTTAAAAGTCATTCTGGGTTCAAAATTTACATAAACATCTAAATATTTTAGGGCCCACCTCCCATTATACAGGTCCGTCATGACATGGCTCGAAGAAAATAAAGGAATCCCTCTATTTAACTTAAACCTATGAAAATTGAATGCAATGTATTTTGAACTATGTCAGCCTTCAATTCTTTCAAAGTGTGATAAGAAATTCTTGCTTGAATATTTGCAAACCAGAGAGAAAAAAAAACCAAACATCAAACAACAATAGCTCCTACAGATCAATACATTTCATATGAATTCCTTTTGGAATTTACCACTGTTGATTCTATTTTCCTGTTAGGATACAAATGAATCTTTTATCAACAAATATTTATTATAACTAGAGCTTGTTATTTATTTGGTTATTGTAACCTGAAAAGAATAGGCATTGCAGAACATCATTCTTAGTTTATGTGGAGTATTGATAATATTAACTAATTGCTATATGTTATTGCAGTTAATGCATGAAAATAGTAAAAATAATTAGCAATTACACACACTTTCATCTCATTAATATTCTCAAAATATCAGCTTTAAAAAAAAATAAATCTGTTCAGCCTGGTTCATAAGTGAATTAGTACTGTATTAGATTCTATCTAACTATATATTCATTATAAACTAATGGCACTGATCCAAACTTAATTGCACTGTGATTAAATATTTATCTTGTTTTTAATGCAGCAAATGGAGCGTGCTGATTATAATGATCAAGGTGTCTCCATCTGGATGCAGCAAAAGCTAAGGTTCACCCTTGAGTGCAAAACCCTTTAGGTCATTTCTGCATGCTTCCCTCCAATTCTATTCTGTGGATTTCTATTATAGAGAAGAAATTTAAGCTGATTGTCCAGCCATCTTCCAACCTCTTTTTAACTAAATAACTATAATATTTACTGACAAGATGCTATTTAAACTTGATGGCTATACAGCACCTTTCCTTAATAAATAAGTCTTAAGCTTCTCACCTAACCCTTCCATCAACTGAGAATGACAGATTATACTGAAATTTGAGGCATGGTCAGTGTAGTAGGCAATGTAATGATACTACACAGGATGAGACCTGAAAATGCTCCAAAAGCTGAAGAAAGTGTTCAGTGCACTAGAATACATTTTCCCCAAGTTCTCTCTCATTATTTGTCCTCATACTCCTCAGCTTCCAAGCTTGAGAACTTTCTTTCCCTATTTTCACTGCTGGTTTTCAGCTCCTTACGCCCTTTGTCACCTACAAATGTGTTTCTGAATAAAGCCCACAGTATTCTTACCCCTCCAGTTACCTGATAAACCCACTGTAGCAAATTAATGTGAGACCTGTTCTGCATCTCTGCATGACCTTTCACAGAATGTTTTTTTCTGCCCAAAGAATACCTACTTTGTTTATAGAAGATCCAGGTTCAGGGCCTTTTCCTCCTCTTCCTCAAACTTTATGCTGAGGCAACAGCATCATTATTTTTTTCCTAGATGACACTGTTTCTGCCACTGACTTCTCCCAGTCTTGCTGACCCAAGTGTGAGGACTTGGTTGCTACACTGGTTTTTGTGATTTACTTTGCATCGTTGTTAAATTCAGATTAATTTTCCAATTTATGTTAGAAATATTTTCTAAATCTCTTTTTCAGTTGATTCTGGTTCATATCAAACAGAAAAATCCCTGCAAACACAGAGAATCTTTTATTTTGTAAAAATTTTGCTGGAGGACTGCAAAGACTTGAAGAATTTTGTATGCTAAAATAATCAGTGAATTCTTATATATTGGGATGTTCGAAATATACAGTTCAAAAGTGCAGTTCTGATAACACTAATATCTACAGGTTCTACATGAAAATAAACTCTCCAAATCCATCCTTTATATAGTTGAAACAAATCCACTTCCATATTTACTGCATTGGTCTGTTGCTTAAACAAAATATATCCAGCAATAAGGAAACTATACATAGTTTGGTACCTAACGCACAGCCTCACTGCCAATTGGCATTTCTGTGCAACAGTGCTATTCTTATCATCATAATTCTTGTCATCATATAAGAAGATGTCATTTTTCATTGTTTCACTGCACTTTAAACTGCCAGTCATCAGGACCTCTCATCCTTTTTTGCTGTGTTACATTAATAACTGGAAAGTGGAAAAAAAACTGAAAAGATTATGTGAACCTTAATTATAACACCAAATAGATTAAAATACAGTTAGTCCTCTTGCTGAGCATTCCAGTGGGAACTAAAAAATGCAACAGCCTAAACTTACGCTATTCATATCTGTATGAGTCAAGTCCTAATTACTAGTGTCACATTAATGACACAGAAACAGTAGAAGCGAATCTCAGAGGGTGGTTATCCTTAGGACATGAAATATTATTAAAAAGTGATGAAAGAGAACTACTAAATGTGAAATATATATAGTCCAAAAAGGCATAAAGTTGTCCACAGCAGAAACCAAGGGAAATAGGTAAGACTTACACTCTAGTCATTTATTTTTCTTAGGATGTAGGACAGAAGAAATATATCCTTTCTTCTTTGCATTTTTTTTCCAGCTCCATCAAACCTTTCCAATTTCATATACCCTACCCTAAATCCTTTTGAATTCCAGCTCCTGCCACTATTCTCCAACTCCTACTCCCCTCTTAGTGTTCTCTTTTCTCCTCATAACCCTTTCTTGTTTCATATAGGTCTTTTGCCAACTTAAGAAAACCACACACTGCATAACCATCCCAATATAAAATCAGAACCCATGTTTGCAGTTATGTGCCTTCACTTTTTCAAGTTACACAGAAGAATCACTGGTTGTCTAGTTCCTTTGCACCAGCTACATGCACAGCACAAATACAAATTAATTGCTCTTTGGTAATGTGACTCTCATGCAGTTAGTTCTACATGGATGAAAATACTGACCTATTTTGGTGGGTAATGTTAATAATTCCTGCACAGCAATACTGGTGATTAGTCTTTTCTGACAAATAATGCTTTAACTTAAAATTCTGGTTTGTGTTATTACACACAATGCCATTGTCATTTTGTCGTTCAACTACAGCTCTCTGCACAGGTAAATTTTGCCTTCAGCAGAGCCTCGTGCAAGGGCTAGGGCATAAGCTGCAGTGCTCCCAGGGTCACAAATATATTCCTTTAGGGAAGGGCATGGCAGACTCCCTCTGGAGCCACACAGCCTTTTCGGGTGTCCACCCTCAGCTGTGGCATGGGTAACTCATCAGACACATCCAGCTTTCCTCTGGTTTGCAAGATTCACAGATCTGTGCACAGGCATAATGGTGGCCATATTCAACCGAGTGACTTCAGAAGATGAGGGCATGAACAAGGCGTAATTAACTTCCCCTCACCTCAGGACAGCTGACCTGAGTGCATGTTAATATCCTCTTTCCAATCCAGTCTAATTGGTAGCTGGATATGGTTCCTGAAAGGGAATCCATAATATTACTCATCTGTTGATGGAATGGAGTCAGGCACAGAGGAGGTTGTCTGGCTGAAAAATGCGGATCCTGCAGTTAGGTTCTGAATGACATGGAATAAGAGCGATAGGATATGCTATGAAAACAACCCCATTACTTTACTAATGTAGTGTATACTTTCATCAAGGATATCCCTACCTACATGACTGTGGTGGGTTGACCATGGCTGGACCCCAGGTGCCCACCAAAGCTGTTCTATCACTCCCCCCTCCTTCGCTGGACAGGGGAGAGAAAAATATAACAAAGGGCT
>JANZLQ010000079.1:6779470-6796027 GCA_026212715.1 Elanus axillaris | reverse complement strand
AGTAAATTGTCCTTATCTCAACCCTCGAGGTTCAGGGTTTCTTTCTTTTTCCCTTTGTGGTTCTCCTCCCCATCCCACCGGAGGGGTGCGGGGGGAGTGAGCGAGCGGCTGCATGGTCCTTTGTTACCAGCTGGGCTGAAACCATGACAGAACTAACATGCATTTTATGACACAGTGACTGTCATACTATCATTAATGAAATATATTACATTTAAAGAACTAATTACAATGACAGTGATGGAAAAATCCCTACTGCTTCCATAGTCTTCATTTCTAATGTTCAAGGTAAAAACATTTAAGTGCTTTAAGTGTACGTTTCTGGAGATCTGGGAAAATGATAAGCAAATACTCACATACTTAATTTGGAGGAACTACTGAGAAAACCTTGACTGGAATGTCATTGATTTCCATTACAGTTAAGTGCACTGAGGAAAAAGAAATTACAAGCTTGTCTTCATCATGAATTGCTTACTTCAGGACAGAACCTGAAGAATAATCTTTTGTTTTGATGGTTTTTTTTTTCCCACCAAATGGAAAAAAAAAATTCAGTATATATTAAGCAGAAGAGAAAAACTTTGTATTTGGGTCAACCTAGAACTTTCATGCTTGTAGTGAAATATCTTATCTTAATTTCATCAACCCTTTTAAGTAACAAAATAAAGACCCAACAATTTTAAAGCACTTGGAATACTTTTTATAAAATTCAAAATTATACATCAATAAACATTGTCTCCTGAAAATAAAAATGAAATTAATAAATATATTTTCATGAATATTTTCCCATGTTTTTAGGCTAAACCCTCTTCTGTTCGTTTTTAGGTCAAAGATACATGTGTTAGTTGTTAAAGTAAAAAATTCCTTCTGAATTTGTCGCATTCATGAATAATTTGCATGGCCGCCATGGCATTTTCCAGTTAATATTCATGCAAAAAAATGTTCAAGTTTAAAGATGGGCAATCTAAATGCCTATGATGATAACAGATATTATTTTATTGCATTTTCAGTTGCTCAACTTTATACAGCATTATTAACATTAACACAAAATAGTCACTAATAACAGTATCTAATAACAAAGCAAACTTTCCACTGGCTTAACTAAAAGACAAAAAATAACCCCACAATATTTTGTCAAACAAAATTAATTCCCCCCCCACCTTTTTTTCACTAGGAATTTTATGATGACTTCACTGAACAGAAAATAATCCCCTTAAGGAAACTCACTATAATATTAAATTTTAAATTAAACCATATATTTTAAAGTCTATGTTAATTATGAGCTACAGCATTCTGCAAGAGCTTTCTACATCAAAGATTATTATGGCTAAATGCAAGATATATTCAAGAAATAGACATAAAAAATAGTAGTCATGAAATATTCATCTGGTGAGCAAATTCTTCTACTTCATAAATATTCCATGTTTTAACCTAGTGAATTTTAGACATGACTCTGCATTAAAAGGACAAAATGACATGCTATATATGTAAAAAATACACACAGACATATATACAGACATACATGCTCTCCTACTATAGGCTCATAGAGCAAAATGTCTGATTGCTATCTGCAGTCAATTACTAAAGTGAAACAGCCAATATTTGACTGAATTTCCTTTACTTATTTATCTCCTTAGTAATTATTTGCACCACACAAAGGCCTTTACATGAGATCCATTTTATAAATGTAAAAGTGACTGACTGAATCTATTGTCTTCTGCTGACCTGGAATAAAAGAATCAAATACACATTTATATTACCTTCCACTGTCTGTCCTTTTACTGTACTATCTTGCATTTTAAAAAATTTTTAAATGGCCCCTCACACCACTAAGGAACAATTCAGACCTATATAATGCAGATAGGAACTCCACTGAAATCACTGGAGTTTAGTCTAGCCAGGACAAAATCTGAGCTTACACCTCCAGGATAATTTATTCCTCTGCAATTAGGTCAAACTTTCCCAGCAGAAAGCGGTCATGTAAATTTTGCTACCATTTTGTCACAATAAATGCACTCTTCAACGAGTGAGAGGCTTAATGACATTCTAGCTGTTTTCCAAAACATATTATAGTGCAAAAATCTTCAGCCTTCACTCCACTCGTGGCCTCACAAGTCCAGCAAAGGTCAGTAGTTGCAGGTCTGTCATTGGCTATTGTACATCAAGATGGTCAATCAGGTCACAGGATAGGGGTTTTATTCCTTTTATTTTATATTGGCAGAAGTTTCTGTGCTCCTCAGGGGAGAGGACAGATCAATTTAATGAGCTTTCTTGTCCTTCAGATAGTCTTGTACCTGAATATCAGGGAACTTAAAAAGTGACAGTCATTTTGGTGGATGGAGGGACTTGGTTAAAACTCAGGAATGGCAGATGTTGTTTGTTTCCAAACATTAAGAAGGAAAAAAGTTAATGTTAAATCCATGTTATCCATAAAAATTGAACCAGTAAACTGAAAACAAGTGAACCAAAATGTTTTCTGTCCATGTTTTCTCTCCTTCATCTTCCAAAAGTTCTTTTGCCTTTCTTGGTCACCTTGAACCCTTTGAACGGTACTTCTTGTCTGTTTTCTGTATTGTTCAATCTGCACTGCATAGTGACAAGAGGCATGCTGGTTTGTTGTTTTTTAAAAATAAATGTCACTATTACTTTTCAAAAAAACTCCTGATGGAAATCTTGCAAATCAATTAGATTTTTTTACTTCCTTTAACTTTTCCTTTACTTCCTATACCTCCTATAAACTTGTTTTGGTTTTTTTCTGTATGTTGTATACATCTTCAAGTATGATACTCCGTGAATAAATGTCCCAAATCATTTGGATTACTATGGTGGTTTGGGGATTTGTTTCCAACCTATGATGCTAGTGACACTAATTCTTTAGGTTGTTTGTATATCAAACTTCTTCCAGCTCTTCTACACCAAACCAGAGGGTGAATAAGGTTATTGCAAGCCTTTCAAAAAGATATCCCAACCATGTGCTGTGGTCTGCATCAGCCCTTGCAAGTATGAGACTGTTATCTGCTGCTGCTCTGCAATAAAATTATATTTACAGGTTGCCACCACCTCATATCTTTATCATAGGTTGCTTTTTCCTTTATCCTTTCAGTAAGAATGCCATCACCGTAATGCCAATTGTACCTGGTGTTATGTTAACCAAGGATACATCTGGACCCACAAGAAGTCCATGTTCAGGAACGCCTTCCAAAAATGTGTTGAAGATAGTCAAAACAATCCAGAACTTACTATTTGTCATCCAGTTTTATTCAGAGCACACTATGTTGGATAACAGCCAGTACTAGTATTTGGTTTTAAATAACTACTGCAGTGGTCCAGGGTGAAAGCAGAACCCTCAATTTATGCTCGATGCTAAGCTGCTGATCAGTTCTGGTGTATTTCAAAATACGATGGGTTTTCATACTGCTCACCCTTTCATTCATCAATATTACTACTGGAATATTCATGGGAAACTTTATTTCTACATTCTCCAGCTTCTCTCTGGGTGCTCATCACATTGAATAGCACCATAGGTTGGTAACAAATCCCCAAACCACCACAGTAATCCAAATGATTTGGGACACAACCTTACACTTTGTTCAAATGCACACACCAACATTCTCCTCCACTTTCAAATTGGGGCCACTGTCGATATTGTACTCTGTACAGTCCTATGTACAGTTTGCAACATCCAGTTGCCTACATGACAATGATTCTGCTGTATGACACCATACCTGATTAATACCTTTTCTTGCTCGTTGCTTTCTCATCAGCTATCTATATTTACCCACTAATCACAGAATTATTTTGCTATTTTTGTACAATTATTTCTACAGTCCATTTTTCATCATGTCACCCACTTCTTTTTAATATTAGGAGTAAATTTTACTGTAAATGAGCTTACTGGATATAGAGACATAACAAATCTTCAAAAAACCCCATAAAATTAGTTTGTTGCTTGTTATAACAATGCTAAACCAGATTTTTATTAAGGTGCCCAGTTCTTGTGTCTCCATGTCAGCAAAGACTTGAAAATGTCAAAGAAAGAGAAAATTAACACCTCAGAAATGTTCCCAGAACAACACTAGAAATTATCAGAAATAAGGGATGGAGAGTTCTGTTCCTCAGCTGATGGAAACATAAACAGAGAAGCACCTGAGCACTATTTACATATAGAAAATAAATTTGATGCTGAAAAGCTTTTTCTTTTCTTTTTAAACATTGTGCTGACAAGGATAACAAAATTCAGTAAATTTGAGACATTCACCTCAAAACATAAAGTGGTGTGTCTAGATGAAGGTGTAACTGTATACTGTACCACACTGGTAGTCATGTAAATGCTCAGGAAAAGAAACTACCCTAAAATATGCATAATTAAAACAATGGCATTTTCCAGCTACTTTTAGAGCAGAGACTGCCACTAGATCAGCTGGGCTTCTCTCACCTCATCAAATTCCCTACTCTAAAATCCCATCTTCTTTCCTTGTATACGACATTTGCAAGCTTCCTGAGAAATGCAAAGCTTTAGTCTGACTCTTTGGACTTCATGCAGCAGGATTTGGATGTAATGACACACCATGATTTACAGGAGGTCATACTGTATTTCCTAATGGTCTCTTTGGATCCTAAGGTTGATGAATCCTCATAGCCAATCAGAAATTCAGTTATATTCAAGTTGCATGTTTGTGAATAATGAACCCAGAATACTTGTTTAAAATTTCATAGTGCACATACATTAAAAAAAAAATCTCAAAAAAAGTACTATGAATGTGCTTCAGTTCTTTGGAAAAAGTTCAAATCATCAGTTACTAAATGCACTGTTTCTTTGTTAAGTGTAGTTACACATAGTGGCATGATTCCATTTACGACACAATCCCATAAACTGAACATATTTTTCTACTTTCCCTGAAGCATGACTGGGATTCTCCTACATTCTCAACTCCTCTGTCATCATTTTGCCCTGACAAAGGGTTTGAGAACCCTTCTCCAGGCTCTTCAATAACTTTCTGTATTCCCAAAGAGTGGAAATGTGTAGTCCTACTGATGACATAGTCCTAGAGTTTACACATACTACTTACTAATCAGCAAAATGTAATTTTCCTGAATTTCCACTTGAACTGTGGAATCAGTTCCCTCCCCTTCTCTTGTGTTACTACTCAGCTGCTTTGCTAGGGTGTTTTCATTCCTTTTAATCACGCTCCCTTCATCACTTTGTTCTCACCAGGTAGGCCATTGACATTATGTTTCACTGTACTGCACTCTGGTTTTCTATTAATCACATTCTCTTTGCTGCTCCAATTCTCACCAGACAGACCATTGCCACTGTGTTTCATGTACCACATGATGGGTAATGACATGAAAAAAAAAATCTGTTTATAAAGCTAAATCGTTTCCTTCCTATCCAAATATACCAGTGAAGACTGTAAAGGTACAAACAAATAAGATTTCTTAAGTCCCACCTGCAAGTCCTATCTCCTCTCCCGCTCAACCAGTAGACATCTCAGGTTTCAGAAAGACCTGTCCCACCAAGCTAAGTGAGTACAGCACAAAAAATGTAGCTTTCTTCTTGGACAGGCCAAACGCATTCGGTAACATCCCATGTCTCACAGAACAACCAGCCCTACAGAGCTGAAGCAGACAGAAAAAGTTGCAAAGGCAGGCAAGTGGTAGGCAACAAACAAGGCTATGATTTAGGGCTGCCAAGTCAAATAACAGTGGACTACTATGGACCACTTTTGAATGAACACAGCTCATGAGAAACATGGCTACAATGATGTTTGTTACAGACAGAATATGAAATTACATTCAGTGGCAAATGGAATGATATAAAATATATACAATTTAATTAAATTCTGATTAACCAGATTATTGTAGTTTTAATACTTCTTTTCCTAAACAAGGGTCAGATATTTCTCTAAAAGTATTGCTATCAGTTTGATTTCAGCAAAGCCAGACAAGAACTGTGTAATTTAATTCCTTCTGTATTTAACTGTAAGATGCATGAAAGAAATGCTTAAGACATCCCCATTCTAAATGGTATCAACATTCATAGCCTGCTAGTTTAATATTCACATTCCTTATTTCAGGAAACTTTTTATTTCACGGTCTTTGGACATTTGTATATTCAGTTGCAATACTTGAAACATAATTAATCTATATAATTTTGGATTACTGATTCTTTGAAAGTGCTCAGGTCCCTTCTTCTACCCTGAGAGGAAAAGTGATGAACATACTGATGTTTTGGAAGTATCCACAGCTTGCATTCAGATTGATACATTTAATTACTTTGTTAATGCTACATTGGTCAGGGTGTGTTGTTTTAATCTAACTAAGACTGATCCCAATGACACCACTAGAGAGGATAAAGTTAATCCACTGCTTACTTTTGTTGCTGACTTAGGCTAATGTATTGTTCAGCTATGAGCTAATAACTCCTGCAGATGTTTCTTATTTCATGCCAGGAAAAGCAGAAGCTGAAATTAAATATTTTCTTTTTATGACTATTATAGTTCCCCTTATAAATTATAGCCCATTCAGTCATATTTTTGAATAAACCAAATGACACTGACAATGCAGTTTCCCTATCTGCAAAAATTAATCGTATAGGACCAAATTCTGGCCTCATTAGATTGTTCATAGTGAATAATATAGGTGATGATTAAAAAGTTGACCTGCCTAAAATGGAGTGGAAAGTACTAAGTATTTTTAATCAAGACATACCTCTCTCTCTTTCTTTCAACAAGAGTACCTGTGTACCTCGGCATGTCTCTCTGTATTATTGCACACACTGGCTGCCCATACCTTACTTACACATGGAGAAACCGAAGAAGACACCTTCAAGAATGCCTTTTGTTTAATCAAATGCCAATTCAAAATTACTTTGTCATATTCAGAACTGGATATGGTGTTTTGTATTTCTAGATAATAGGAATCTAATACACTGAGTTTTAGCTGTTTAATAATATTTTTCTTGCTTGTTTCTCAGGACTTTAAGTCATGATCCACAATCATGATTCTGTTACAAGCCTTCATCTTACCACTGCCTGTGCATATGCAGATCTTATGCCAGCACAGGGCTGCAGCAACTTCTCAGGACCTTTGCTCAGGCATATCTATGTAGATAAGAATCCCTACTAATGATGGCAACTCTCTTTGCCACAGTAGGAATGTTATTAGTCCATACTGTCTCAACAGCAGAAATCTCGTTAATGTAGTGGAAGGACTTGACTACCACAAGAACAGGGTTATTGTGTGCAGAACTGCATGCGAAGAATGGTTTTGAATATCTGAAAATGGTGTGGTTTGAGTTTTATGATGCCTTTTAATATTAATACTTAGACAAGTGCATTCCACCGAGCCCCAAAATACTGATGTCTGAAGTCAATGTATAATCTCCATGAGAATCTAATTTTCACCTTAATTAAATGCAACTTGTTGCTTTGTGCACAAACACTTGGAACTGAGCTTTTCATTCTTCTTAAACCTCTAGTCACTGCAACTGAAGAATAAATTAGGAAATAAGCATTTTTTAATGAATGCATATGTTACTCTCATGTTGGAGAAGAACTGGACATAGAAAAACTCCGTTCTCCTGTTATGGTACATTTCTAATAATGTGTTACCTTTTTCTCAGCTACACCCTTTCTTGGCATTTACTATTCATTGCATCTCAAGGCATGCCATTTCTGGGATCACAACATCTCTGTCTGTCGATCTGACATACTGTCAAAGCACATGATTGTTAACCACATCTTGGTGAAAAGCCTTGGTGACACCCACACAGCAAAACACTCAACAGGAAGCAGCATTTGGATGTTGCAACTGAACAACTTTGCAGACGCTTTCTTTGGCCTCCCCAGTGAATCCTCACAGGCAGTGTCCCTATTCTGCCATTTCTCAAGAAACAAGACAATGTGTCAAGCTGCCAAAGGCCACAAGACCAGTTCAGTAGCTAACAAAGTCTAATTTTGCTTACAGCTTTAATCCCTTATGAGTTACAAGAGATACAGGTATTTCTGCAGAATAAACTTCTGAAACAGCACAAATTAACATGTGCGTGCCCCTTCCTCCTGGTGAAATCAAACCTGAAGCTAAGAAACATTTGCATGAAGGATTCTTTTAAGTATCCTAACATCTGAGAATCTGTTGTTTTGGTTAGTCCCAACCTCCACACCCTCCATTTTCTCTCACTGGTTAAGCAGTGCTCTCTTTGCTCCAGATCCCACAGCAACACCGTCTTCATATGGTTGGATCAAACCTCTCCCACAGCTCCCCAGACCAGAGAAAGAAAAGAGAACGAGAACATACCTTGCTCCTATTTTTCCCCATTGATGGCTTTTGCTATAACACATCAGACAGTTTGGGGACTACCATCTATTTTTTTTTGCCTTGCTTTGTTGATTTTGGTTTGTTTTATAAAACACATGAATTGTTGATTCATAGCCAATTCACTTAGCCTTAAATATGCATTTGAAACTGTAGTTGCTTCCAGACTAGGTTTGAAATGAGATGAGGTCATTGTCAGTAAATGTTCCTGAATGTTAGCATTACAAACACAGAAAGAAGTCAATTACAAGACACAAAAAAAAAAAAAAAAAAAAAAAAGGAAAGAATTCACTTTGAATATAGACATAATCTTCAAAACTTGGCATTCTATTGCATTATTTGTTCATCTTTTACATGCATCTCATTATACCACCTCTACTACCTCATTTTTTTTCACAACAAACCATTCGTACCTCTTCCTCTGTTAATAGTCTCTAATAACTTTCACAACATGTTCCCCATTGTTTGTACTTTGAAAAGCTTAATAAATACATACTAGAAATGACTCATACTGCATTTGAAAAAAAGAATTCCTTTGTGTTTGAAAAATATATTTGCACTAACTAGCTTCTAAATGGATGGAAACACCTTGGCAGACCTCTAACAGCAAACTGCATTGGCACTGTTCCAACTTAGGTTAAAATCCAGGCCTCTTCTGGTGCAGTGAAGAGACCAGCAAAACTCTAAGATGTGATAGCAGTACCTGACATTGATTTGTCACAGATTCTCCTTACTTAGCAGAATCAATTTAATGTGGCTACTGCTTTGTCTGCCTTGGGCTGCCAATTATTTTCTTCCAGATTTGAACTTAGAGACTGAAGCACTTTGCACAACATGGGCATCACTCCACTTAGATACACTGATACCTGCACGGACAAGAGAAACTTAACTTCTGTCCTGTTTCTCCTTACACCATAAAGGCACCAGACTCCATGAAAACTGTTAAGTACATTTAGAAGAAAAATTAACTTTAAGGCAGTTACCACAGCAGCAGCTATTCTTTCCTCTCTAGTTTTTCCTACATCTGCAGCTAGAAAGACCAGTTGAGCAAACATAGTCAACAGAAGCCAAATATTTACTGCTGTTCAAAGCCATGAGCAACTACAAAACACACTGGCTGGGATTTAGAGATATCTTGGACTTTCCCTCTGAAGTAGAAGCTCCAAATCCACACACATGCATCTTCCTGAGTGAGGGATGTTACACAAGATAAATAGTTTCCATGGGTTTTTTTGGTGGGTAAAACGAATAACAAATGCATTACTCAGATGACAGTTACACGTCTTTCTGCAACACTGTATGCTTGTGTGGATGCACTGATGTAGAGAGGGAGGGCAAGAAAGAGCTGTATATGAACTGAAATGCAATATTTGAAGCATCTCCATGAGGATTTGGAGCCTGAGCATTTATATCCCATTCTCTATGTAGAAAACACTCATATGGCAAACCTAAATATTCCAGGCTATTTTGACCACCCTTGTTAATCTGTTAGGAAAGGGAATAAGTGTAGGATATCAGAGTTTTATGCATATGGACAGATAAACAAAGTAGATTATATATGCACATTTTGTACACATCCATTTGAAAAAACATTAAAACCTTGCATGCATTCATGCATATTTGAATTAGTATTTGTCAAAAGCATAGATCAGAAGAGTGGAACTATGCATATTTGCACCAATTATGCATGAAGGGACACTTAAGCTGAATAGCATCATAAATACCAAGGAAGTTGAAGTGTGCCTTTACCAAATTATGTAGCTTGAATTCTACCTTACCCATTCTAGTTTCAGAGACAAAAAATCAAGCTCATGTCCAGCCAATCCCTCACACATGTTTTTCAAGACTTCAGAATTACCTGGTTTATAGTGGAATCAGTCCAGGGCATGATTCAAAGTGAAGATGGTATGGATGCATGGAGCACTTGTACCTCAAATCATTATTCTAATATTATATATATAGCCAGAGAAGACCAGATGAAAATATTATTTTTAATCTCTTTTTTTTCTTTAAACATAGGGAGTAATATATTGACTCTCCTAACTCATGATGCAATGGCAATTTTAAAGCAGGTGTTCAGCTCAAGTAATACGTTTGAAATACTAATTCTGCAACCATAATTTAGTATGGAATCTCATGCCCAAATAATTTTTTCATTAATATTATAACATAAATATGACTGTACTATTATTAATCATTATTTTATAGCATCATCAAATTAGGAAAGCTGTACACCTGTGATACAACATGAAAACCCCCTAGTATCTCTAAGTAAAGTTATTCATGTGCTTCATAGAGTCAGCATTTCACTTAAGTCCTCATCATCCACTCTAGGGCCAAATTAAAAAGAAAAGAAAAGGATGCCTGACTCATCTTGCCATTAAATAGTTGAAGTGTGAAAACCCATCCTGAATAACACCCAGTGCCATATTGGAGTGGCTGTACCTCTCCCAATGCGTGCCAAGATCCAGCAGACATGGGTGCACATAAAGATCAGCACATGGCATATAGTGTCTTTTCACCCTTGAAACAACCATCCCAGATAATATACTAGGTAAATGAAGGAAGAGAAGAGGAACCAGTGGGGGTCCTTCAGCCTGGTCATTAACAGCTGACATGACCTGGTGCAGCTCAGGCATGTCTGATTAAACAGCAATCATCTCAGACAAAAAGCTGACCTTATCTTGACATGAGGTAAGTATGGTGTGACACCCCTCAGATGGCTCTTTATGACCCAGCTGGAGCTGGGATATAGTAACACCATTTCAGTTCATTCTTTATCCAGATTACCCCAACATCTCATTAATTTATGCTGAAGGCTTATCAAAGAAAAGTGTTTCTCCGAGAACTGAAAGGACTGTTTTCTTCCTGTTATTTTGACTAATAATTTTCATAGGAGTTTGGTAATGAACTTTGGTCTTTCAAATTCTGATTCCCATTTTATTAGATTATCTTGTATAATTCCCCTGTTTTGTTTACTTCTTGCAATAAAACCTGCATTTATTCAGTAGCATAATAGGAAAAACTGTCTACCATAAACATATTAGGAAGTTCCTGTAATTACATCTGTATTTGAAAAAAAACCCCAACAATAAACCAAACCAATTAAGAACTAAAACATTTAGTTATTCCCCTTACCCTTATGGGATTCTGTGGGTACTCCTTTGCCGAAAAAGAGTAAAATAAAAATCTCATCTGGTGTATACCAGCACAACTCTATATTCAGAGTTGTGCCCACTTCTACCAACAGTTCTCAGTCTTTAACATACTTAACAAGGTATGTTTGTTCAAGACAGTACTAGCTGTATATATTCCAGTTTAAAATCTTAACAAGTTCATTTAGGATTCTGGAACTGCTCAGAAAAAAATGGTAAGAGAGTGGAGGAGATACTTTATTCTATACTGTTTTAAACACTTAAGAGAATTTTGCATCTGGAACAGAGTGCTGAATAGCGAAGATCAGATCTCGCACCCTTAAGCAAATGACTTAACAGAGATTTTAAATAAAAAGGGAATGAACATACAAAGGCATCAGCTTCCACAGGGTTAGAGAGTGAAAAGAAATTTCTGAGCTACTAATAGCAACTTTTCCCACTTAGAAAGATAAAATTTATCCAGAGAAACATATTGGCACTCTTATTCTTCTGCTCTGAGCATAAAAATATTTTTTACTGAAGAAAAGAAAAAGGGGTTATGAACTATTGCAACTCTTTCTAGTATAAAAGAAATATTTCCCTAATTCATTATTTTAAATATAAGTAAATATACATGGTGAGAAAATGATAGGCAAATGTGATTCCTAATCATGATGAATTTTGCTCTGCTTAATGAGTCCTTTATATAAATAGTTTTGAAAAAAAAATCTGGAAAATAACTTAGAGGAGGAAAAGAAAGAAACAACAGTAATGTCCATCTGTCTATGGGTTTCAGTATTCAGCTCTTAATTTTTGTTTCTGTTACTCTGGAACTGCATTGCATTTAGAACTTTCATTAACCTGAACACTAGTAGGTTTTCCATCTGATCGTTTTTGCCTAAGAAGTCTAAAATCTTCTAGTCTGAATCTCCTAGGATGACAGAATTTTCAACTCATTAAAGACCAATTTGCCTTTTCAGCTAAAGAACCAGCTTCCTTCTGGCATTTTTATTTTAGTAAGTTGTTTCCATACTGTTAAGTCATATCCTTCTGCATAAAAATCCAGGAGCACAATATATTACATAAAATGGGAACACAAACAGGAACACTACTTTTAAGAACATTTATTTCTTAAGTATAAATTTTATGCTAAATTAAGTCATGTGGTCTCTTCAAAAACATCAAGACTGCTTTACATTAGCCAAGAAACTAAAGGAAGAAGGAAGAAGAAAGAGAATCTATAAAGCTACCACCCCATTTCTAGCAAAACAGAAGAGTAATTAATCCCTCAGACTTATTGGTAATTTTTAATGAGAGGTGTATTTTAAAAGTATAAGAAGTTCTTCAACTCTTCATTTCTTAAGAGTCAGACAAGAACATACAGATCTCTGATTTAATATTTGGCAATGATAATGGCATACATACAAAAATTATCTAATATAAGGAACTCTCTTAAGGGCACTAACAATCTACTAGTAATTTAAAAACATAAAACATGCATGTCTTTAAACACACACACATGAATAAACAAGAACAGTGAGAGACCTGTTTTAAACACTTAGCTCTTCAAGTTTATACAGAACCAAGGAGTCCAGGACAGGGCTGTCTATGCTGCAGCTGATGACTGTCTGACAAGCATAACATGAGACTGCGAAAGACACCACTTTGTCCTAACCAGTGCTTGAACAGCCTCATAGAAACTACAGATCTCCAGATCTTTCCTCACCAGCCAAAAATAAACAAAACTGAATAACAAAGTCAACTTAATACGGAACTTCACTACAAACAGCCTAGCAGCAATGTCAGTAAGTCTCACAAGGCACCTGGACTCCTTCAAAGGTACTAATGGATGTGAAATGTGCATAAAGTTGTGTACCAGAATATTTATTCCATTAGATCTTCATGTGTCAGGTACTGGATTCAGCTATTTTAATCTGCTACAGCTGTTGCCCACCGAGACCTCTTTCTTTCAAAGTGCTTGAATTATTTGTAGGCTTCTTTTTCCAGACAACATTAAGAGTACCTATCCAAAAAGCAATTTCCTTTGGCTGTTAACATAAGGTGTCCACAAATTTTTATGTGTTGCCTATTTTACTGGCAGATCTGGTAAAACATAATTGGATTATTCTACCCATTCTACTGTTTGAAGCCAGTTTAAAACTTACCAGGCCTCAGACACATCAGATTACTAGAGAAACCACTCTTGTTTTTTTCTGTGTACTCTTCCTCTGCGCCAAATCTTGTTTCAGGAGCACCATGCCTTTAGGAGTCTCTACATACTTGGAATTTCCAACAAAATAGCATCTGGGTTCAGAGTCCATACCTCATGGCTTTGTGACAGTTCTCCATGGCCTACATGCATGCTTTTCTGAACGTTTTTGTATGCAAGGCTTGGCATCAGTGTGGGAGCTTTTAATCAAAACATCATCTACTACCAAGGACTTCATCCCTCTCCAAATGAAAAGAGGGGCTGGGGATTTGTTTTGCAGAACGAACCCGTGCTCGCAAACCTTTTTTATCTTTGCAAGGTCTCATCCTGAGCAGTAGCTCTGGCAACAAGAGTCTGCATATTTTTCATTTGTCTTTTTAATAGACTAAAATGCATAAAATCTCCCTCAGTATGTTCCACTGCTCTTTTTTCAAATGCTCTAGCGTATGACTACAACTACTGATTCCTTGCCAGTTTGTACTTTCTAATAACAAATTTGTAAACAGAAAAAAAGATCTCTCATATGATTTTCAAAATAGGGTTTACCTGACAGGGTATTTTTCACAAAGATACTAAACTTTCCACTACCTACAAACACTGTGGATGGTCATCTAGAGATCAGTGGTACTAAGCAGACTTTTAAGATTAGTCATATACTTCAAAATGCTTTATAAAAGATACATTCTGATTAAACCCAAGAGTTTGTCAACCACTGTTTTTCAATTGCCAACAGACTTCGCCCACAGACTCCTGGGCTGCATTTGGTAGAGCACTGCCAGCAGGTCAAGGGAGGCGATCCTTCCCTCTGCTCAGCACTAGTGAGACGGATCTGCAGTACTGTGTGCAGTTCTGGGCTCCCCAGTACAAGAGAGACGTGGACATACTGGAGCAAATCCTACAAATAGCTACATGGATGCAGAAGGGACTGGAGCATCTTTCATACAAAGAGAGGCTGCATGAGCTGGGACTGGTCAACTTGGACAAGAGAAACCTCAAGGGGATCTTACCCAAGTGTATAAAAATACCTGATGGGAGGGTGTAAAGAAGTTGAAGCCAGAATCTTTTTAGTACTATCCAGTGACAAAAGACAATGGGCACAAACTGAAACATTGGAAATTACACCTGAACACAAGAAAACACTTTTTTTACTGCAAGTGTGGGCAAACACTGGAACAGCTTACCCAGAGAGGTTCTATAGTCTCCACTACAACCTCTCATATGCATACTCAAATACGTAAGTTCTTTTAATAAAATACTGGCTCCAATCTAAATGAACATGGTTGTGTATCACTGACAGGAAAAGCGTTTCAGGATTTCTTGCCCAATTTACCAATGGATGCTGCATTTTTAGATGCTCTTCTTTTTTTGTAAACAAGGCCAAACTGAAAGCAGCACTCACTAAGTGAGGCACGCAGCTCTGGCAACATTAAGTCCTGTTGCTGGGCACTGGATGGAGGTGTACAGGGGGGTTCCCAGAGCCCAGGGACACCCAAAGAAGAGCAGAGAGCCCCAACAGCAGCCAGTACCTCTTGCGGGAGAGGCTGATGCAGCTTGGATGGTGTCAGGAGCAACCACCAGAGATTTGAAGGACCCTGGGGAGTGTTGGCGACCAGGAGCACGGTGACCAGGGTCTGCAAACAGGGATCTGTTTCAGTCCCCACCCTCCAGCAGTACAACCAAAACCAGATATGAAGCTCTAACAGCTGTAGACACCCACGAGCAAGGTCTGCAAGGAGAAACTGTACCGGTAGCACACTGCAGATACGGCATAAAGAAGCACTGACTGCTCGTAGTGGGTGACTCTCTGTTCAGGGGCACTGAGGTGCCCATCTGCTGGCATGACAGGGAGTCACAAGAGGTGTGTGGCCCTCCTGGAGCTCAGGCCTGAGATGTTGCTGAGAGGGTGCCACAACCTGTCAAGAGCACTGACTGCTATCCATGGCTACTCCTTCCTGTGGGCATGAATGACACCACAAGCCAGAACCTGAGCAGAATCAAGGAAGACCCCACAAAGCCCTGGGCGGGCAAGTGGAAAGTATTGGTGCCCAAGTTACCTTTTCTTCCGTTGTACCAGTTAAGAGGAAAGGGTGCAGCCAGAAACAGATGTATAATGCAAATCAACTTGTAGCTTCATGGCTGGTGAGGGTTTTGGCTTTTATGACAACAGGACATTCTTCAATGACTGTAGCCTGTTAGGGAGGGATGGGATCCACCAGTCTTGAATAGGCAAAGGAATCTTTGGTAGCAGTCTGGCCGACTTGGTGAGGCAGGCTTTAAACTGAAGGACATGGGGGGGATGTCCAAAACGGCAACCCTCATGCCCTTGCAAACATCTGGGGGATAAGCCAGGCCAACCAGAGCAGTGACACAAGTTCCTTAGCTGCCTCCCAAGAGGAGAACCAGAAGACCAACGACCTCAAGCGTGTATATACCAATGCATGCAGCCTGGGGAACAAACAGGAGGAACTGGACCTCTGTGCCGGGTCTGAAAGCTATGGTATCACAGGAATAACTGAAACATGGGGGGACAACTCACATGACTGGAGGATTGCAATGGAAGGCTATAGGATGTTTCATGAAGAGAGGCAGGGAAGAAGAGGAGGAGGAGGAGTCATGCTCTGTGTTAAGGAGAATGTTGAACGCATAGAAGGCAAGTATGGCAATTGCGGAAGCCCTATTGGATGTCTCTACGTGAAGATCAGAGGCATCGTCTCCAAGGGGGACCTCACAGTAGGCATCGGCTACCAGCCTCCAAACCAAGACAATAAGGCTAATGCAATATTTGGGTCACTTAAGCAAGATTCGGGTCAACAGAACCTGGTTCTTATGGGTGACTTCAACTACCCAGACATTTGCTGGAAGGACAATACAGCAGCTCACATCTCATCCATCAAGTTCCTAGAA
>JANZLQ010000079.1:6767905-6779000 GCA_026212715.1 Elanus axillaris | reverse complement strand
TATTAAACTGTCCTTATCTTGACCCATGAGCCTGTTGTTATATTTTCTCCCCCCTGTCCAGCTGAGGAGGGGGAGTGGTAGAACAGCTTTCGTGGGCACCTGGCATCCAGCCAGGGTCAACCCATCACAGAAGAACTTATCACCACATTCCAGTATTTAAAGGGTGGCTACAAAGAAGATGGAGACTCGCTTTTTACAAGGTGACACGTGGAAAAGATGAGGAGTAATGTGTACAAGTTAATCCTGGGGAGACTGTGATTGGGCACAAGAGGAAAATTTTTCACAATGAGAGCAATCAGCCATTGGAATAATCTACCCAGGGAAGCGGTGGATTCCACAGATTGGACACTTCTAAGATTGAGCTCGAAAAGGTAACGGGCCATCTTGTCTAGACTTTGCTTTTGCCAAGAAAGTTTGGACCAGATGATCCCTGAGATCCTTTCCAACCTGGTATTTTATGATTCTACAAATATCCATTATTTTATCATTCTCAACAATTTTGACTTTAGCCCACACTTTCACAACAGATTTACTAGCAATCAACACCAAATACATTTGTATTGGCACAAGCATTGTACAATTATCACTTACATTTTCTGCAGTGCATTTAATGCCATTTATTAAGCCATTCTGCTTATATGCATTTAGTCTACTCAATTTGGATTTCTGTGCAGTATGCACTCTTCAGGCTACCCAGAAAACTAAAAAGTAAGACAATTTGTCAAATTATTTTTATCATTATCCATTGCTTGCCTTTCAACAGAATTCCATAACTTTTAAGAACATCTCCTAATGAGCCGAGTGCCCTGATAATTCCTGTTTAAAAATCTGTTTTATAGTGAAGTCCACATGAAATACTGCTATAAAAGAGATGTGAAACTATAGGCTATAGAGTTCAGAACAGAACACTGAGAATTGTCTTCAACACACTGAACGTACAGCTGCTACAGCCTTACCAAGAGGAAATTTAGTTGTCCATACTCATACCACAAATTTTAATCATAAAGAAAGTAATACAAGAGTGCACTTCAAATAGTTTAGCAAATATCTTGGGGGTATTTCCCACTAAAACCAACCAACCAAAAATCATATTCACACAAAATCAGCTTAATTTTGATCAGGTGCCATGCTGATAGGGCCCCACTTATAACTTCTTTCATTGCTCAGAAGTGGAAACCTGGACATTATTAAGAACTCTGCAGCAACGGCTGTTGCTCAAGAAAACTAGCACTGTCCCTCTTTGCCCACATGGAAAGAAATCAGCACAGAATCCAAACAGGTATCAGAGATAAAGCCCAGCAGGGAAGAACTTTTTTTTTTACTGCCCCCCCCTCGCTCCATCCTTACTCTTTCCCCAGAAGACTAACCTTCAATCATGAAACCCGATTATTCTTCCTACATTCAAATAAACATGGGCCCAAGTCACCATTCTGCAGTTTCACTTTTATACCAACAGAACCACTGAAATGATTCTGAAGAACTAAGTATTACGAGATACTCCTTTCCTTTGCAATTTTTCCAAATAATACAACAGTGTCAAGAGCAAACCATGACACTTTACTGAAGAAGAACTCACAGCCATATAATAAAATCTCCCTGTTGGCAATAAGAAACAGTGAATAAGTCACTTACTTAGGTAGATTTTGTCACGATAGCAATTTGTCAATTCATGTGACAGCAGATGCTGAAATCTGGAGTCCACACTCTATTTCCCAGTATCCTGGGCAATTCACACTAAATACTGTATTGTACTAGGGAAAGCACTGCCAGCAGGCTAAGGGATGTGATTATTTCCCTACAATCATTAAGGAATAGGAGTACCTGACATATGAGAGCATCTAAGAGAGCTAGGACTATTAAGCGTGGGAAAGACAAGTCTCATAGAAATAAAGACAACAGAACCAGGGCTGTCTCAGTGGTATGCAGTGACAGCACAAGAGACAATGAGCAGAAAAGAAAATTCACAAAATTCCACTTAAACATATTTGGGGGTTTGGGGTTTGTTTGTTTGTTTGCTTGTCTTTTCACAATGCAGGTGATCAAACACTGGCACAGATTGCCATGAGAAACTGTTAAGTCTCCATCCTTGGCAATATTCAAAACCCAATTGGATGGACATGGCCCTGAGAAACCTGCATCCCTGATACTCCCTCAAGAGGTGGGGTTATGACTAGAGACCTCCAGAAGTACCTCACATCCTCAACGACTCTGATTTTGTGATGACCAGTGCTTTAATCTGCATTATTTCAGGCTACCTAATTTAGACCTAAGGCAGGTGCATTCATATCAGTTGCATACTAGATACACGTGACACCAAGCCATTGGAATTCTTCTGTAATGGATTCATTTCATTGTTTCTAACTTACAGAGCAAATTCATTAGTACACATTAGTTCAGTGTGTGGTGCAAACAATCCTCCTTAAAAAATCAAGTATTGTAGGATGATAAACACATCTTTGAAGTCATTCAGTCATTTCCACTCACAGCATTAAAAAGTGTCTTTAACACTGACTGGAACACAATGACAGAAATTTATGCCTGCTAATTTTTTTTTTTTTACAGGCTCTTGTCCTGTCAGTGAAGAGGTCAAGACAGCCAACATAAACTTAGGTTGTACAAAGAAAGCCACAAAGTCAACAGATAATAGCACTCTGGGTCTAATCCATTGTTCTAGTTTTAGCTGGGATAGAGTTAATTGTCTTCCCAGTATCTGGTATAGTGCTATGTTTTTGGTTCAGTATGAGAAAAATGTTGGTAACACACTGATATTTTCAGTTGTTGTTAAGTAGTCTTTAGACTAAATCAGGGATTTTTCAGCTTCTGATGCCCAGCCAGCAAGAAGGCTGGGGGGGCACAAGAAGTTGGAGGGGACACAGCTGGGACAGCTGACCTAAAGTGGCCAAAGAGGTATTCCATACCGTGGGACGTCATGTCTAGTATACAAACAGGGGGGAGTGGGGCTGGGGGGCAGATCGCTGCTTGGGAGCTAACTGGGTATCAGTCGGTGAGTGGTGAGCCACAATTGTGCATCACTTTGTTTGTATATTCCAATTCTATTGTCATCATCATCACCATCATCATCATCACCATCATCATCATCATCATCATTATTATTATATTATCACCATCACCATCTTCACCATCATCATCATTATTATCATCATTTTTATTATTATTATCTTCCTTTCTGTCTTATTAAACTGTGTTTATCTCAACCCACAAGTTTTACTTTTTTCTGATTCTCTCCCCCATCCCACTGGGTGGGGTGGAAGTGAGTAAGCAGATGAGTGGTGTTTAGCTGCTGGCTGGGGTTAAGCCACGATATCCATCCTACTGAGTTTTTATTTAACAGCATGAAAAGGTAGGAACCCCTTTGATTCCTGTATCCCAGGCTCAGAGACAGTAGGTGTCAAAAGAAATAGTTTCCCTTGGATTCTGAAAAGATTAAAATGATATGGAAAGCACTACAGTGTGATAAACAAGGAAGCCCACAATCACTTAATCACTTGGCAGAATAAAGATGCAATGCAAAACTGGCCATCTCTGTTTTTCTTTTCAGCTCTCCTCCCTTCTCTCAGCCACCATGATGCACTTAGGCCCAAGTTTCCCGTATCATGCGTATAAGATTATGCCTTTCCACCCTTCCAAAATGCACATAGACACTTTTACCATGATTTTCAAGAAGGAGTTCGTCTCAGTGAGTATTGAGAACTGACACAAAAGGTAAAGACACTTTCCAAAAGGGTACTGACAGCCTATTTGAATGCAGCTTTGGAGAGTATTTCCAGCTCTTCTCTAATGTGCTCATGGCTCCTCTACTCTCCTTGTCATTGTACATAATTTATTTTTCCACTTACATAAACTAAACATGTTCAACAGTTTATCCTCTCAGACAGCTATTGAATTTCAGATTTGGAAGATCAAAACTGAATAGTTTTAAGTTGCTCATTTTTCAAACATGAACAATATGGTCACTCATAGTACATACTGTGATAACCTTATGGCATACTAAACTTAGATGCTCTTTCTTGAACTTTTTCTTCAGTCATGCATTTCTCTCCCTGTTTTCCCCTATGCACACCCCAAACAAAACAGGAATAATTTTTACATCAAAAATTTTCCCCAGTATTATGTCAATGTATATAGCCACACTGTCATAACTAAGCCACTTTTCTTTCATCAACAACCCATGTTGACTAGGATGCATGTTAATAGTTTTCCTGAACTATTACAGATCATTAAAGACTTTCAAAGACTTGTATGAAAGACTTCTACTAATTGCATGAAACAGTTGTAGTTTATGGTATTTCTGTAATTTACATGGCTTCTGAGAATTACTTGTGAGTTATTTAAACGATGTAAAGTCTGTCAACTTGTCTGTAATGCATTTCAATACCAATGTTACATTACGTGTGAATCTTTTTCAATCTAGGTTAAAATTCATGTTTCCAAAGATATAGTAGATAGGAGTCTGCTAAAGAGGCAACTCAGGCCATAGTGTCCTTATTATCTTTGGAAACATCCTGCTATTTGGGAAGCTTGATATAATTACCTTTTACTCATTAGTTTAGCTAAATCCTTTTCTCCCTAACTGGAGGATGAGTTGTACTGAAAAGAACCACAATGCACTTTTTCCTGCTTGCCTCTATATCATCCTCTGCCAGTTTATCAGGTATTTAGAATCTGTTAGGATACACAGAGCATTGAAATGACCTGGCTGCACAAACAGGGTGATATTAGAGATCTGTTGTCTAATCTCACTCTTTTAGCGTGCCTATGTATAGTATTTAGTATAAGGAAACACAGGAAATATGGCAGTATTACCATTAGAGTAGGATCAGAATAGGATTAGTAATTTAAAAGATATAAATCATTATTACAAACATTTTCCAAAAATCTTGCCTCAGATACACTCAAAGTTACAGGATCAGAAAACAGTGGACAAGTATGGCAAAGCAGTCAGGATTTTCCATGGGTAAATTTAGAAAAAAAAACCAGCAATAATGGATCTTCTTAGACTGACATAAGGTGCTATGATCATGTCAGTTTATTTTACATCTTAGTTTTATTAGGATAATAACAGGAGTTACATTCTTAAGTCCTTGAACTATTCAAGCAGCTCCCAAACTGTCTTGAATCTTTGTTGATCAACTTCAGTACATGGATTTAGAGCTTCCTATCCGTACGCTATTGTTTTTTATTTACCCACTTTAGCATATGATTAAGTAAAATCCCCGTTACCTCTTCCCATGAAATCCTCCTGTCTGAGGTACGTTCCTTGAAAATCTGTAATTTTCTAGCTAGTGTCCAGAGATCAGGACTCATCAGGACTGAATAAAGTCTAATAGTGGAGTATCTAATGAGAGGGCCCCACAGAACACTCAACTGCTTTTAAAATTTACTGTATAGCCCTTTTGAGGGAGATAGACTGACATAGCCTCTTTTCTATATTGTTTTTTTCCCCCACCTCCTCTTTTCTTCTTAGTTCCTCCTGGTATCCTAAATGCCTAATTTTGAACGAGCTTAGTGTTTTCAACTACACAGGAAATTGTCAAGAAACCTTTTTGAGATACTAAGGATTAAGAGAAATAGCTTTGGGGCAATGACTCATTAGAAAGCCAAAGAGAAGTAACCTTTGTTAACCTTCCTTCTCCCATCTTACATCTGCTAACAAACACTCTTGGTCAAAGTGATCTACAGGGTCTTGTACTCCTGGGCTCTTCACGGACCCACCTTTCAACTAATTATTTTACTTGAAACAGTTCAGTGTTTGAATTAATAGAGTCTAACTAAGTAATAGCTTACACTATTCGTCATCATTTTCATAGGAAAAATCAAAATATTATCTTGAAATACTTTTTTCAGTGGTTTATATGACTCTACGTAGGGGAATATAATGCTGAATGCCTCAGACAGCCTCTACTAAAAAGTAAGATTATTTTAAAAAATGTTTTTAAAGTTTTCAAAAAGTAATGGCTAGTCTCTGAATCCATACATGTAGCACAATCACACAGGACAGACATAAACTGAATTAACACTCTGGATTTTACCTAATATAGGAATATTAATAAGTCCTTTACTTAAGCAATATTGTCCAGTAGATACTTCCTCTGGATTACAAACTAAAGATGTAATATTCTGCCTGCATAAGAGCTGTGATTACCACATATTCTCAAGCTCTCTATTTGCTTATGCTTTAGTTTGTTTACCAAACTGAGATTGTGTTGACGTGTTTGATGAATTTAGTTAAGTATGTGTGGTTTTTAAAGCTTTGTTAGTATTTAGCTGTAAATTACCGTGGCAATTATCACAATATGCTTTTATCTCACATTCACGCATGAACGGCATCCTCCCAGTTATGCACAATGGAATTTCCTGCCAATGAAGCACATGATAAATCCAAACGTTTCCTGCAGTAAACCCATGTAAAGGCCATTTTAGGGTAGCATGATATATAGCTGTAGGATAAATTCAGACCCTTAAACCATGCATAAAAATGGAAGGGAAAAGGATGGAAAACAGGATTCTGAGGCAGTGGCTTACAGCTTCTTGGGTGGCTGCACCAAGGGAACAAACAGGTTTTTGTGCAACTCAAATGTTAGAGAAGAACTAGCTACTGTGATGTCTTACAGTCAGAAAAAAATGCAGTTGGTGTCTGATCAAAGCTGGTCATTCTCTCACAGGACCTAGTTCATTTGTGTGCAGAAAACTTATCTTCAGGAAAATCAAATTCCTTAAAATTGCATTGTGAAGACTTAGAATTCACTCTCAGAACAACAGTAGTATCATTTTCAGAAGAAAAACAGAAAATAAACCCAAAACCAAACCAACCATGGGTTCCTGGACTAAGTTCTGCTCATCTTATCTCATGATAGAGGGGGATATACTTAATCCCCAGGACAGTGTATTGATGTTGTGCCTGTGTAGCCTTTATTTATTTATTAAAAAATGAAAACCACACAGATTTAGGATGGTTGCAGTGTTAGAGAGATGCTGAGCCTAGCTGTGACAGTTTCAATGAGACATCTGTAGAAGCAAGGCTGTTGGCGTTGCCTTTTTGCCTGAGGTTGGTGTCCTACAGTACAGCTGGCAAAAGCAGAACATGTGAGCTGTCACAGACTGAAGCATGTTAATGCAACCAAGATTGATGAATCATAGACACAGATGTACGATATGAAATACTTGAAGGTCCATACTGCTTTCAAATACGTTGGCTGCCAGCAGAAGAAATGAAGGGAGGGCATACAAAGCCTTCAGGTAAGAGGTACTGCCAGAGAACGTCCACTTTTGTGTATTTTCCTAATAAGAACAAAATAAGAAACACTGCCATCTCTTCTGTAAGTCAGTGTTTTCCTGTATCTTTTACCTTCTTACCCTAATGCCAACAACTCCATGGAAGACTTAGGTAGAATATGTCCCCATTTAAACAGTAGTGTCTATTTATTGTTTTCCGCTACCATATGTACTTCTATACCTTCTTCAGAGTAATAAAAGAGCTTGGTCAACTTGCAGCTCTTCTGCTCCATCGAAAATGATGGGATGGCCTGTGACACAATGAGCTGTCTGTCTTTTCCCTTGCGCTTTGATTTCCTCCTTGTTTTCTTAAGACAAAGGCCTGACCTGCTGGATGTTTTGGAGCTACCACTCATATTTACATTTACTCTGAGTCAAACACACATCACAAAATTTCAGTATATTTGACTTGCACTCTTTGCACTCATATAATGATTAATTACAACCTCCAGCTGGGTAATTGATTTGAACTTCAAATGAGCAACTACTATGTGTTATTCTGGTTACTCCTGTGCTGTTTCTGTAATTTAACTTGTTTAAGTAATTACTTTTTACTCTGGGCCTAGGCATAAAACTACCAGAAATTAAGCTTTAAATGGTCATTGATCAGCAGAAGGATATATAGAAATATCTGATTAGATTGATCTTTTAGAAATATTGCTCACTTTGTCACATTTATGATCTTTTCTCTTTGTGAAGTAGAGCTCTGAACTCTTCTGAGTGATTGTGCTCTGCAGATACACTTGTCAGATACTGCTTTAAGTATCTGTTAATTACGATATAGGTATCTATGATACAGAGATAAGGTTAAGAAACCAATAATCAACAATGCAATGACCACAGCACTATACAAGATGCCATGGACACAATCACTGGTTGGCCAGCCACAGACTAACAGGATACTCAATCGTCTATTCCAGCATTTAAAGTTTGCACTTACCAACCTCCACAACACTAGAGCAATTGGGGTCTGTGAAGCCTTCAGGACACTCGCATGAGTAGAAGTCATCATTCAGCCCTGACAGACAGATGCCACCATTTTTGCATGGGTTGGAGTCACACACGTCCCCTGTGGGTTAAAGGAAAAAAAATTACTCCTGTATAAAACTCTCCAAAGTTAATGCAAAAGTTCTAAGTATGACAGATTGCTGATAATCAAGAACAGAAAAGAATGACAACCTCTGTGTCCTCTGAATACCTTTTGGCTAATTCCATTTTTTGTTTAACAGCACACCTCTCTGTAATCATCTTCCCCTAGCCTTCTACTCTGCAAAATGCCATTCTCTCAGATGCACTGACAGCTATTCACTTGCAAAAGACAACAGAAGTTAACAAAAAATACTTTTTTGCTTTCTCTCATTTGAAGTCATTCAGAATAAATACTTGGAAAGGAATTTACCCAGGATTTTATCTCTCTGTGTTTCCTTCAACATAAAGCTGAATGGTGGTTTCAATTCAGGCTATCAGCTTATCACCTGGTTCATAAGCAATGAATTGTGGCTGTAGCTATATCATCATGTGCTCCAGACTCATGCTCCCTTAAATCACTCAATAGCACAGATTTGATCCAGATCAGGCACTGGCACGCAACTGTATTTCTGCTAAACATGGAGTATGGCATTCAGGCCAGCAGCGTGCTTCTATGTTGGCTTTATGTCAGTCAGACGAAGACCAATTATATGTGATCCCAGGATAAGGTTTAACAGTACAGACTAATGCCATTGAAGTGTTTTGAGCAATTTCATTCTAACAGTAAGTTCACACCCAACCAATCATTTTTGATGTGGAGCTCTATGACTGGACCTGTTGCATGTTCACACTGTGCCCCCAGAGAGGCTTCCATTATGACTTCTGACCCACCAACTCCATAGCAGGGATGGAGGCTAAAGGATTTGAGCAGCCAAAGTCCCTCAGTGGTCCTCAAGAGTCCCCTCCATGGTCCAGGGAAGTTTGTCAAGTTCTCCCATAATTCATTTTGATTGCAGAATCAGAACAAATCAGTTAGAAACAAAGCTATGCTTTGTTTCAAAACTATGCTATGAACCAACTATGCTTCAAAACTCCCTGGGACACAGGGCAAGCTTCAGCTTGCCTAAATAATGCTAAATAAGAAGATTTTGCTTATCCTTCAATTGTTCTTCAGTGAAGACACCCTATTCAATTAGCATTGAGGTGATCAACAGTGGAAAGACATAAACTCTGAAAGACACACCACAGGGCTGCTTCATATGCTCCAAAGTTGAATACATATCCAGTATTACCAGTGTGTGCAACACATTATTGTGATTTCCTATCTAGTATTATTTGAAATAACCTTCAAGAAGAGATATGAAGAAGAGAACAGAGTGTCTGTTCAATTCTTGTAATTCTTCAGTTTTAACACCCTTAAAGAACCTCACTTGATCTACAATTATACAGATATGGGATTGTATCCTGTTCCCAATGGGATAACTGGAAGCAATCCTAAAGAATGCCCTAGGCTTTGGTCAGCTTCAATTAAATTTTTTTTCTCAGATAATTAAATACATATTTAGATGCATTTTTTGTTTATCTCAAGCTTCATCTTATAAGATGGGACTGTGCTCTCTGTTGTTCAGTATTGGTTTTATATATACTAATAAGTTGTGCATTACAGGCTCTTTTGCAAAATTTTTGCAAATGCAACTTAAAGCAACAACTGCAGATATCTAATCATTAAAAAATAAGTACATTATTTTGCATGCTTATTAAAATTGAAACATTGCCAGTCTTTTGTCATGTAATTGTAAAGAGTTATAGAAATCCACTTGCTTATGTCAGTAGTGCTAACATTTTAACACATTTTGGATTATAGCAGTAGTAAGGGCACTCAAAATATTTTCAACACCTTTCTGGCAATATATTTCAGATTAGTGCCTGGTGTAAGAATTCTGATCTAGTAATCACTTAAGAAATTTAACTGATGTACAAAACTGCCTTTATGAATTCTGTGCATCAGTTGCAAAAACCTCTAGTTGTGGGGTAGTTTGCTGGGTTATTTTTAATTTTATTTATTTTTAAACTGTCAGCTTTAAGCTGCCTTCATGAGACAGTGAATTGTTATGTGTCTACATACTTGGTATTAACAGTTTTGTCTTGAAAATTGTCCTGCTGGCAGAAAAGTAGAGCTATTTGAAAAAAGTCAATGACATAAGACATTACCTGTCTAATGACTAGACATTATATGTCTTCCTAATGGAACCTAAAATAAGTCAAGACTCATTTTCAGTGCTCGCTGCATTACTGGGGTAGGAAAGGATGCTTGTTTTTAATTCATAGGGCTTAGGCATTTGGTTGTGAAAGAACAAAAGTTCTATTAAGTTACTATTAACTGAATGATCTGACAACTGTATTCCCATAACTCTAATTAAATTAATAAATAGCATCTGGAGCAGGAAAACTTATGCAAATCTGTAAGGATATTCTGATTAAAACGAGAGGGGACATTTTTACTATGTCTTTCCTGATTCAGTGTTCTGATTTCAATTATTTAATACAAGAAAGAAAAAGAAAGGTAAAAAGACAAAATACTGTTTCCATTTATAATTTTTATATTGACTGACAAAAAGAACGCTTCCTCAGTCTTCCATTATATTTCCAGAAACTGAAATCTCCTACTATGACCAAACTCTGCATATGTAGTTTTCATTTGTCGGAAATTTCCTGTCAGCTTTTTCAGTCTTGTCCTGGGTTCAGCTGGGATAGAATTAATTTTCACAGGGACCTGGGAGGGGGCATAGCCGGGGCAGCTGACCTGAACTAGCCAAGGAGCTATTCCATACCA
>JANZLQ010000079.1:6732021-6750768 GCA_026212715.1 Elanus axillaris | reverse complement strand
GGACAAAGGGGAAGCTTCCAGCAGCTTCTCACAGAAGCCACCCCTGTAACCCCCCCCCGCTACCAAAACCTTGCCACGGAAACACAATACAGAAGACCTGGAGTTCAGTCTTTGTGAAAGACCACTTCAATGGGTTTAGATGCCTTCGCAGTTGGCCATAGGGTTTGACCCACAAAAAGGAAAACCATTTGGACTACCTGAAGACTAACCACCATACCAGGCAAGCAGTTAACACTTTTCCTTGTTATAACCACAGATACTAACATTTCTATACAGACTGCAAATCATCCTAAATCTGCACAGTACCTTCACAAAACATGCTAATGTGCCCTACAGAAGTGATTCTTAAATGTTAGCTTCCACTTCTACATCTTCTGAATGGGAACAGTTATGATCATCCTAACATTTCAAAGGTTTACCTGACTTCAAGTGTAATCTGCTGCACAGGCATCAAAAGGGCTCTTCAAAGACACAGCTGCCTGCATGCTTGCATGCTTTGTGCTTCAGGTCTCAAACAGCAAATTAAATGGAAGTCAGGACTATAGGTACTCCCAAATTAAACCTATTTTATATACACACCACTAATTTTAGTTCTGAAATACATAATTCTTCAGAAATGTAGTACTTAATATCATTCTGGCATTCAGGCCATTTAGCTAATGCCAGTATCTGCTGCAACTGTTTGGACATAGGAATGTGCGCACATGTATTCAAGAACAAACTACTTCTCTTACTTCCCACTTCCCCTCCTTTTTTATTTCTAAATGAAACAAAATTGTCAGGATGTATCAAGATTTGCTTTAAACGTCCATGTAGCTAACATGCTGGATTGTGTTCTGAACTCCAGTTTACAAAACCAAAACCAGTACTGGAATAACAAATTAGTAATCACTACTACAAATTAGTAATTTACAGTATCTCTAAATTTACAGTATCTCTAAATTTAAAGCATCTCTCTCTGCTCCAGTCTGAAGCTGCTCAGAAAGAAAACATTTGTTTTCTCATCCTTCTCTCTGTGTCCTGCTCTTCTCTTTGTTTTAATTCCCACCAGTCCAAATGGAAACCACATTGCACAGCTAGGTATTGTGTCAACAGCATACTCCCTTAAAAGCAATACATCTTATACTCCACCTGCAATACTACAAAGTAGATTTTTAATGCTATAGTTTCATGTCTAACCTGATGCAAGATTTTAGCTTTAATCAAACAAGTACAGACCTCACTCTCTGGCCAACCTTTTTGCAACATTGGTATTTCCACAAAGAGTTTATGGTTTTAATTTCTGGTATTTTCCCATGAAATTCCATTTTGTGGAAGAATTCCAGACCATCTTTAACTTGCAATGCTCTACTGCCCTGTAGTAAATACATAGTTATCTGGGCATACATGCTGTGATGCATGACACACAAAATTGTCTAGTGGAAAAAAGCCAGTAAAATGTACTGCATACAGTGACTTGTTTCCGTATCTGCTGCTGCCTGGCCTTTAGCAGGGACACAAAGGAGAGCGCCCAGGGCATGGGTCATGCACAGCATATGGACAAGCCATCAGCAACCAGAGGAACATGCTACAGTGAAAGAGATGCCGTCACTTCTCATTGTCAAGGCAGGAGGTATTAGGTGTGAAATTACATTTTCTCCTCCAGGGCTTTCCCAGAATTTCGTGATTAGCATGTTAAAAAAATGGGAAAATGATAAATTTAGTTTCTAAATATGAAATGCACTAGGAAGCCAGTGCCTATGTTTTTATCACTTATTCAAGACACTAAAAATCTGACTACAGAGTTTGTGAGACTCTCTTGAAACTTTTTTTTTAATAATGATATTCTCATGAGACTTTTTTTCAATACTGATAAATATCATGGGATATATTTTTATGTTAAATGGCAAAAAATATCAGTATTACTACTACATTCAGGAAGTGCTAATTATACATGATAGACGTATAAGCCTGTTGTTACTTTACACTTCATGGCCAAAGGAATTAAAAAAATTAACAAAAAGGGCTTTGGGGATACACCATTGACATTTTAGTGACTCCTTAGTTGAATTAATTAACCTAAGTTATAAATAGGATGCTTATTAAATTAAGAATAAACTGAGGGAGAACTCCTTTTCAGTGTGCTATATAAATCCCTACTTTTTTTTCTTTCTAAGTATATAAGAAACATGCACTTTCTATACTTACCCATGCCTTGATTTTTGTCTGTATCAAAATAAAGTAGGAAAAATTTCATTAGAGTCACTGGGTTGATACAGGAATAAATGTGGTGTGAGGAAAATAATTAAGCCCATTTTCTTTTACAGAGAAAACAAGATGTTCACGAATGTAATTAAGCATGTATTTAGTGCAAATAAACCCAATACCTGGCCAAATACAGAAACCTGAAATAAAGCCCAGGTTACGAGTCTAGTTTACTATGACAGACAAGTGAGTCACTCCCTCCTGCATGGGTACTGCACACTATCGCCTAAGGTTTTTTCTGACAATTACAGTAAGACAGGAATTTTATTTTCTACAAAAAGCTAGATGAAGGCAAATACCCAGACTTAACCCAAGCTTCCCTTCTGGAATTGCAGTAGACATAAACCAGTATTTGTTTTCATGATAGGGGAGCTGGGAAACATGGGATAATAAACACAGACTATCTTAATTATTAAGTTCTTAGTACTTTCTGGAATAAAGGGGTTCTGCATGCCTACTCCCTACCTGATTGATTATTCCTCCTGTTCCAGCTCAGTTGTGCTGCCATCTCACCATACTTGCATCTGGTCATATTTTTTTTTAGTCCCTCCAAGAACACTTGCCAGCCAGAAAATTAAACTATGAAAAATATTATTTGGATAATCCCTGTATTTTTCTCATGTCATGAGCCAACAGCATCATTTTCATCCATAACACATCTCTTTCATCTCTAGTCCTATCTCAAATCACAATCTTTCTTCAAGCACATAGAAATTAAAAGGGGGGAAAAGATCAGAAGGCAGTATAACATCAGATAAGCCAAACTCTGAGTATCAAAAGATTTCCAGCCATTTAATAGTTTTGCTGTTACTATCACTCTCTCCATGGCAAAAATCAAAAAGGATTATCTGGCCTGTAATTAGGGAAAGATTCCAAAGTGTTTGCTTTTTGCAATCTGATCATGTTGTTCTTTTTGTTACTTTAAAAGGTCAATGAGGATTACTTAAAACAAACAAACAAACCCAAACCAAAAAAAACCCGAAAACCAACAAAACCAAAACCTACAAGATCATTACACAGAGGCTGGTGGGAAAAGTCACTACTAAGGAATGGTAGCTTATTTTGAGATCTTGCATTGGCAAGATATGTTGTTAAAACACAACATAAAGCTAATTATAACATTTGGCTGACTTATTTTCCTTTTAATTCAATATTGCTCAATGTACCTCATGTACAGTCAGCATAAAGTCCTACATGGAAATTATTTGGAAAACAGTGTTTCTCCCTAAAACTTGGCATTAAATTATCATTTCTACATTTCAGTTCTAGGAAAAGAAAATTTAAAAAATCTCACTCTAAACTTGTGTTGATGTTGTTATTAATTCAGAGCTACTATAACAAAAAATGAAGATGGAAAGAAATTTTAGTTAGGTGATCACCTTGCTGAGAAATTCATTAAATGAAAACCACACTTGATAGGTAAATAACACATATTGTCATAGCAATCAAAAGGTTTTTTATTTAATAGTATTACAGATAGAAATAAATTAATTGCTACGTTAATGTTCAAGGAATCTAACTGACTTACCATTTGAATTAATAAAACCTCTGAATTTTACCAGAAACAGCATCACTGAAAGAAATTATTAAGTACTTTAGTAATATCTAAATATTTATATGGCTTCTGAAAATGTAGAAATGTTGGACTTGTGTCTAATCTATTCAAATAAGGTCCTAGAGGATGCAAACATCTGGCTTTGATTTAGGCTATGGGAACTTTCAAGTTCTTTGTTTTCTCCCGATTTCAATTCTGCAAAGAGTAGCCAGTGTACAAACAAATCACTGCAATGGCTCCAAAATTTAATTTATCATTAATACAATAAGGGGTCACAACTGACATTCTGTAAGTAATTGCATCTCCAGTGAAGTCCAGAAAACATATAAGCTACAGCTGAAATAATGAACAATCACAGTAATTTATGATTAAATATGATTAGTGTGATGAATCATAGTAATTTATGATGAAATTCATAACTCTCCAGGATTGCCATAAAAGCCTCATATGTGAGATGAAAGCACAGCATTAACTAAATTTTTAAGATCTTCAAACCGCTTCATGTGAGCTCCTAATCCTTGAAATTCTGTGTAACACACCCAGCTGTGATTTGTGCATTCATGTGTAGAACTCTTTCAACTATCTAGTTTAGGGTTTGGATTTGGGGAGGTTTTTTTGAAGAGACAAGCAAGGATACATAAAGATGTAATCTAACCTGTGTTATCCATTGCTCGTGAATGGTTCTCACTGACAATCCATGGTATCTGCAGTATGGGGCCTACTAATGCTAATATGCTAGCTCTTTTAATGTTAGTCCACTATCATCCAAATAAAAGATAGGTTAGAATAGAAATATCATATCATTTTCTTCTCAGTCCACTTACCTAACATATGCTTCTAGGCAAACATATTATTGTACATTTATCTTGTTTTTTCTTACACATATGATCCTACCACTGAAAGAATTTGCATGGTCAATATAAATTTAATACCAGTTTTTGGATGAGCCTGTCTTAACTGTCACTTTAAGCCAAACCTCTTAAGACAGGCGCCTTCTTTTACAGAACAACTGCAACGTGGTACTGCTGGATGAAAAAAATCCCATCACACTCAAGCTACAAGCTAAGAAAATGAAATCATCAAATGAACAAACAAACAAGACAACTTCCAAACACCACTTTGACAAAACTGAAATACAGATATGATTCAATTCTTTGTCAGGCAAGACAATGAAAGCATGCTGTGGCTACTGACTGTTCTTGCACACAGTGTCACCAAGCATGTATGTCCCAAATTTCATATGTTTTAGTATTTTCATTAAATACCACAATACAAGCAAGGAATTAGGCAAACATCTCAAGTCTGGTAGTCTGCTTTATAAATTAAGTTTATAGCTTACATGTGCATTTGGAGAACAAAAATGATCATAAATAGAATCAAGAAACTAAAATGAACCCAAGAATATGTTAAAAGAACTCTGCTTTTCAAAATGAGAGGAGCATCTCATGACTTAAGCTGAGTCATGATGTGAAAGAATTTATGATTTTTCAAAAACTTTAAGGTAGAGAATACCATTCTATTATAAATTCAATTTTCACCAGAAACGCAGGTGATATCCAATGGATTCTGTATGGACTGAACTTTTCTGGTGCTAATTAAACACACAAAGATGCATCAGTATGACAGTAGCCATGCACCAAAGGGCCAGAAGAAAACTCAACACAAACACTTAAAATTAAAGGTATTAATTTCCTGCAGAGACAAAAGAACTTCTGAAATTTACTTGTGTTTTTTAAGTCCCAAGGAGTCAAACAAACAATCAACTTCCCAAACAATGGAATTTTTCTAACAGCTCATCCATGTCCATTAAGTAACAGCTTCAGAGCATGGTATACAGAGTAAGGCATAGTAACAAGCAAGCAGTAAACACAACAGGGAGACCTTCCTCAGTGCCCGCTTCTTAATAATTACTTTACAACAAGCCAACAATTAATTTTTTTTACAATAACGATTTTTAAAATTTAGAGGTCACATGAAATATGCAGTGCAAAAATGTTACTGAAACTGCATTAAGGAGGAAAGAAGAAAGCAATATATATCTACAGAACCCACTGCTTTCTCTTTTCAGATCAAAAAATTTAAATAATCAATGTTGCAGTCAATGGCCAGGAAAAATTGGGCTGGCAATTTAAAAAAAAGAAAAAAATTAGGAATGATTGAACTAAAATTAAATAATTGACAGTCGTCCTTCTTGCAGTGCTTGCATTACTTGCTGTTCTTTCTAACTCTCCAGCTACTGTTTGTAGCCAGTAGTTTTGACAAATCCCTCATTTCACCCAAGTAGCCACACTGATGGGTTACTCAGGTTAGCACTCGTTACTTTGAACCAGAGATTTCAAAAGTGGCCAAATCAAAACTCGATGGAAAAACTGCAAGAATGATTAAGTTGATCATATCCTGACTTCTAAGTCTTGTATTGATAGTCCTTAAAGGGTCCATATTTGCTTTCACTCAAAAGCTACAAAGGGCATCTTGGCATTGATTATATGATGTTATCAATTGTCCAACAATTGCTCCTCAGAGTTTCTGAGGAAACAATGTCAATTAAATTTTGTTATTTGCATATATTTATGAAAATCCAGAATATAATTTGGAAGTGTGTTTTCTTCCTCCTCTCTGTTTCCTCACTTGCAGTGACTCTTTCCATCTACTTTTCTTACACTATAGTTGTAAGACTATAGTTGTAGTGGCTTTCAAAGATGTCTAGTATTAAAACACATCAGGCAGACTGACTTTCTATAAAACAAAACTTGACTTTCTACAAAAAAATATAACTAACTTTACAGAAAATATAAGTAGAATTTTTCATTCAAACACCATGTTTCACATGTTACATTACACAATTAATGCACAGGCTTCTACTCAATTATAAGTCGTGTTTCTTATTTGAAAACACACATCTAGCTTTTAACAAAACATAAAAGCACAGTGCAGAGCGGTCCAGCTGACCGAGCCAACATTAACAGCATGCCATACAGCAGGAGGAAAATCATCACACGACCTGTGTTTTCTGCAGCAAAAAAATTCTAGTTTCTGAAGGAGAAAAACAAAGTATGTTTCTTAACATGCATGCTATTTATGCAAACACAGTCAGTCAGTAGGGAAGCACATGAAGGACACAAAGACAGCTCAAGACACCTTTGTGTCCTCCAGCAAAGAAACCCCCATGTCCATGCAACTGCATACATGCATACGGACACAGGTAAAACAGATGACTCCACAAGCCCCAAGGATTTAATGTGACTCATTTTCCCTGGGTGATCAGGTGCAAGCCAAAAACTCCTCCAATGAAAAAAATGTGAAGTCCTGACTTCTTTACAAAATAACCTGTGGGAACAGGTCATAGAAAGATTAATGTTATTAGTAAGTTGTCATACAACAACTCGGTATTAATTTGAGCCTCAACCCTGCAATCTGTTTTCCTTGAATGTCCATTAGAAGTCTCATTAAAGTTAATGAGGTTTTGACCAGGCTTCAGACTTACTGGCTGGATTTTAGGATTGTGCACTAGACATTTCAGTAGGACTGGTTTTATCCATTCTAATTTTTGCCCGCTGACTTTGAGGTTTACATCTTCCCCTTTGCAAAACTATTTCCCTATAGTGAATTTCAAGGACCAGTGTCTTTAATTATGAAGTTAGCTTACTCACAAATATAAAGACTGTATATTTCATGCTATGATACAGCATTTATTCTTAAATGTCTGCTGTAAATACCACTTTTTGGTTTATTTTTGCGAACTGACGATTTCCACAGACTGTCTGGAATGCGCAAGCAGCATGCAAGTACATTGGAGAAAATACCTTCTGAAAAACTTACCATACTAATATGCAATCAATATTAATTCACTATTAAAATGTCTTTTTTAAAACAAAAAAAAACAACAAAAACCAACAGTAAAACAGGAAGGAGATATATTGACATATCAACGTGATATTATCAACATAGTATCTCAGTACACCACAATATTGCAGCATGGCACCAACAAGCTCAGAGCCTTTCCTAAAAGCAAAACATGTTGCTTACAAATCCACAGCAGAATCCACATAGCTACTGACACTCCTTAAGGGAATGAAGAAATTCTCCCCAGCCAGAACATCAGAACTTTGCACACTATAATGCATGAGAATCCACAGATATCACTTGTCGATTTTTGCTATTTTTGTACAAGCAAGCACTCACCATTTTAAAAACTGCATGAGAGAATGAAGTAGGTTTTCTTAATACGAGTGTCTCATCATGGCTTTGAAACTGTCAGTAAGCACATATTTAAGCAGTTCAAAGAAACTCAGAGAATGGTTGTTAAGAATCTATTCTCAAATTCAGTGGAGAAGAGAAAACCACATTTACGCATGGTAATCTGAAAAATTCCATGCTTCTTTCAACATCACATTAAAGATATTTGAACAAAATGAATAAATGATCCTACTTGCTGTCACAACAGCTAAAAGACCATTTTTTAAAGACGAATAAATATACATCTGGATGCTCAGGACCACGACTGACTTTCTGACCTCACCCTCCTCTTTAGATTATTTATGAGGTAGTTTTAATAATATAGCCACAGAAGCAGTTACTTAGCCAACAAACCTGAAAGAAGTGTAACATTGTTCATGAGCAATTTTTCAGGTCTTTAATACACACAAAAAAAACCCCTAATTTCTAGAATCTAGCAGTGTTTCTAGAATCTAGAATCTGTTTCAAATTCTCCTGACTCATCAGCCAGCCTGAAATATTACATCCGTTTTACAGTTGGTGGAACTAAGAACCATTATCACACAGTGGATGTAGGAAAGCACATATGACATTGCTTGCCAGGTAGTAAGAGTCCTACCTGTAATAATGACTCGGTGAGCTACATGATTTTCCTGTAAAGCAGGCTAGTGTTCAGGCAGAGTCCCTTCATTATGATATTAAGGTGTTATTCATCTCACCTAACCTCAAAAGTCTATGCTATAACTTTTACAGCTAATCACCTCCCTATTTTCTGTCCTCACTCCCAACACCCCATCCAACACTGCCAAAAAGCGTAATTTACTCTGAGCACATATGGGCCATGGGTTTTGTGAGCTTTTAAGAGTTATTTAGTTATGAAGAGACAATAATGAATTGCATCAAATCCTGGTATCACTACATTGTCATATACACAATGAAAGATTATACTGAATGTTCTCTTGATTTGATTGTACCTGTTTTTTCTGTAGTAAGAAAAATAATGTTTATTAAAGTAGCTGCCACCAGTCCACTTGTATAACTCACTTTGGGCAGTTGCACACATGCACACAAACACTGTGCAGATGTGAAAGTAGCTCCCAGGTGCTCAGCAAACATTGAACATGTAAGCTGTACATGCTGTTAAGTATTAGCGATTAATAGCCACTTTTAGTGTTGAATATGCTTTCTAGTTTCTAAGAAATGAGAAAGATGTAAATGGTTAAGTAACAGAAGGTCTGAATATTAAGTTTAGGATTTGTATTAAACTTAATATTAACTGCCTTTGAATTTTTAGATATCTAATACCATTGAAACAGAGAAAACAAAATGCTATCTGTTTTCAGAGAAAAAACAGATATAACATATATATATATATATAACATATACCTAAATATGTCAAACACATGAAATTGGACTCACTTCACTATTTTTAATTTTCCACAACGTCTAACCAGCTACTCCCTAGGAGCTTTCCAGACTTGCATAAATCAGCTTAATTAGCAGATACTCAGCTGGATCATATTCTGTGTCAACTTCTCAGCTTTAAAAAAAGACAATTATTCTTAAAATGTATATGCAAAATCGTTTTACCTAGGTAGATAAAACTGCATGTTTTCTCATCTATGTGTAAATGCAGCTCCTGCTAAGCACTGTATAGAGTTTATTGGGACTATGCATTATTCAGGGATATATCAAGATATAATGGTGGTAAGAACTCTGTTTCAGTAAGGACTAAGCCTTGGGACAGCTTTCCTTCAGTTCCACCAGGAAAATAAGTTGCTACACTGCCTGAGACAAATCAGCCTGTCCCTTCCTTTTCATGGCCAAAAATTGTAGCCAAGAAGAAGAGCAGATGAGAACTGGCTCCACAGTACCAGTCACTGCTTGCCACCCTTCCACTTGCAAGGGCAAGTGTGAAGATCAGACAAGTCTGGAAGACATTGGAGAGGTATTCCAGTAAGATCTTGGGCCTTCCAACTCCTTCTTAGATACCTCTTACAGAAGATCTGAGAGGACTTGTCCCTGGTAATAACCACTTTCTCAGTTCCATAAGAAAATAGACTCTAGCTGATGCAAGTCTTTTAATTATTATCATCATCAACTTGAAAAGCTGCTGAAATGGATTATTTTCTTTTAAGTCTCACATTGGTTTGCCTAGCTTTCAGGTTCATACACTTTTAAAAATGACTTCTACAGAAGAGTGTGAGGGTATGACTGCACAAGCAAAACCAATCTTCTTTTACTAATAGAAACTCATGAAGGTCTACTCAAAAAACCCTGTTGTAATATGAACAAAACTCTTAGATTCAAAACAGATGCATGAAGAATGTACGTCTCTCCACAGATTCCCATTTGATAAAATTTTAAAATGCCTGACCTTCCTCAAGAGAACAGATTTAGAGCTTGTCACTCCACATTTGCAAAATTGCTTTGACTTTTCAGGGATATTTTTACCAGTCAAAATAAGCCTTTGGGTGCTGCTATCTAAAAAATACCCCCAAAATCCATTTTATTTGAAGATTATATAGTGAGCACAACCTTTTCTACCTTCTAGTAACAATGACTGGATGCAAGTGGATAACTCAGTGCACAAGAAATTCAAACCATCCATTCAGGAACAGCATGGAGATCGCAGTACTTGCTAGAGGAATTATCTATTTATTATACAGCCAATAACTAAATTACACTTCTCTGCTGAATTGGTATTTTTATCAGTGTTGTCAGTAAATTATTTCTCAATGTTTCTTCACTCTTCATAATAGTCTTCAGATGATTGGTCAAAGTATAGCTAAATACAAATCACCAGAAGCAGCTTGATGTGATGCTTGCTATTTAACTTAATTCTTTCAAGCTGCCATTTGCAAGAAAACACAGAAACATGAAGATATAAGCAGACAATAATCTAAAACTGCATGTGGCTAAAGTTATTAATGCATTGGTGACATTAACTCAAATTTAAATATTTCTTCAGCAAATGCACAACATTCAAAGGCAGTCAAACAGCACATATAATAAGAGACCACAGCCAGTGGACAGGAAACAAAGATGCATAACTATTATGAATGTACGTGTATTTGCACAGATAAGTTATTTTTACAAGCAATGTCCCAAACCCAGTTTCTCTGCCACTGTCATTTCTTTAGAATTACATTAATACCAGATTCACCTTTCCCTCACTGATTTTCTCCTAATCATCTTGTTCCAGTACAGTTAAGGACGTATTTAAAAAACTGCTTCTCCTGAAATGAAAAGTCAATTTTATAGTATTTCTGTCTCCAGAAGAAAAAGCAGCCATCCAGGGAGTGCCTTACATTCCCTTTGGAAGGAAAGATTTTGGAGAGAAGGGGGTTAGTCCACATCACAACCAGTGAACAAGGGGCACAAGTCCAACACTTGATGGTGAAATCATTTATTCTTCCTTGGTCCTATTTCCTGTGGCCTGTCACTTATGTTCAGAAATACCAGTCCCATGAAAAAACAAACAAACAAACAAAACAAAACAAACAAACAACCAAACAACAGGGAATCATGATGGGCAACAGGGAGAATGGGCAATCAGTTAAAATGTAGTAAGAGAATGACATAATTGAGGAGCAGAAGGACAACCCAGAGTTCAAGAGTTGTAAACTGGTGATCAGCATGAGAAAGATCAACCCTGTGAACATGGCCACCAAAAGTGCAGATCTGTGTAAGGAGAACAACCACTTTGCAGAATATAACCAGGTGATTTTAGGTTTTCTGACAGCATTTCATGAGGTTGAAAGCTTGATAGATTTTTTTTATTCCATTCTAAAAATCCTCCTCAGTTGGCAGACCAGTAAGAGGCTCAAACATTTTTAGAAGATCCACATACAACCAACCTGTGTTACCTGCTTTTTCTTTGAAACATCAAACCTGCTGCCAAGCACCTTAACATCAAGACACTAAATCCACACAAGCAGGATGTTTTAGGTCTTCTACACAGTTTTCCAGGAATAAAATTATGAAAATGCTAGTGCTGTGGCTAAATTACCATCATCAAGGAAATCTGGACAGAACAATACCGACGGTTGCTTCCAGTTTTGTAAGAAACTGCGGTCTACTTCAGGTAAAAATTCTATTATATACTTCACTAGGTTTAATTTTGCTATCCATGCTGATCCTGTCTTCTGCCAGACCTAGTTTCCATTTTAACAGCTGTCTAGCTAAACGTTTCAAAAGTAGTGCTATGTACCAAGAGCTGCTCACATCAGTCCAACAAGTTTTCCACCAGACTAAGGAAAGATGGAACTATGCAATACTGAATTACACTAAAATCCTCTGTTTTCAGAATATAAATTAGAAAGTCAACACAACTAGTCAAGGCTTAGACAACTCTGGGCCCAGGAGATGATCCCTGTGGTTTTTAACTGCTCTTGGTAACAAATATTTAATGTGGGGCATATGACCATTAAGTATGATTTCCTCATCTGTTAGCAACTGAAAGCAAGACAGTGTTGAAGAACATGGAAAGTTTCAAACCATAAAAAGGGTCTTACTGTTTGTCACTTAACCTTGTCTAAATAAATTTTGAATGCTTAACATACATTTTCACAGCACCACTTTTCAGCATATGCAGTAACTTGACCATCTTCCAAAACAGGTCTTCCAAGGCACTTAAGCCTTGATTTTAGGATTAAGATACCACTTCCAGAAAATTAGTCTCTGTCTTGTGGTGGTCAAAACTGTATACTTCCAACTGTACCCACCCATGGAGAACTCTCTATTTGTAATAAGCATTGTTCCTCTGAAGATCTTGCTGTGATAGCTGAATCACTCCTCGGTCTTCAAGAATACAAACTTACTTTGAAAATCTGCTTTTCTGAATGTGTTATCTAAATAATGATATTAGAAATCTTCTCTGCATTGAAGTCCTATCTTTGGTTCTGTGCCACAAAAAATTCATTAAGGGTACATGAAAAAAATCTTATGTAAAAATTTCTCTAAGAGCTTCTCGAAAGAGTGGTAGTTGAGCCTTGCAGTTGTTAGGGTCTCAAGACATGAAACAGAAACAGACTTCACTTCAAAGTCAGTAGCCCCTTGCAACACTGCCTATCCCCATTCCCACTTGAAGGCCGCATGCCTATATCCTAATGAATTCTGAAACTTCTACACAATTGTCCACATAGTAGATCCAACACTGAAGCACCCAAGCCTTCCATTTTGAAGAATGAGTCTAAGAAATTAAGTGTTCAAATTCATTCCTGATGCTATCCCCAAGAAGACTGCTTCCAACCTTTTTGCTATGCCTCCTCCTGGATTACTAGGTAGGATGGGGAGAACTGCTGTTTACAGACAAAAAAGGGCACAGGGAGAAAGAAAATAAAATATCAAATGGAGATGGTGTTTGCAAGGCAACCTGATTTTTAAAAAAAAATAATAACCTTGGTCATTCTCATGTTGTTCATCAGGTTCCTGCCTGGGCACCTCCTGTCACCAGAGACAAAATGATAAGGGGAAAAAAGAGATCTCAGCAGTGCTGGGAGAAAAGAATATTGAGTGCAGAGTAAGATCTCTCCATCCCCCTGACTGAATCCTTAAACATCTAATTCGAGAGAAACTGACACTAGTAAAATCCTTGGAGGGAGAGAAAATGCTTTCATAGCTTTTTCCTCAGATTACTTGCTCTGCCCTTGCCTGCTGGGTTTTTTAGAAAGAAGTACGTTTGTAAAGGAACACTTGTCCTCCACCTTAGAGGTTATCACAAAATCTATATTGGAAACCTCAGCTCAAACTTCTAGATATTTACTATTTTTTCTGTTTCCTACCTCCACTAAGCAAACAACATTTTCCCCTACATTTTGCACCTTTTCTTTCGCAAGGAAAATCTGTGCCCAAGTTTTTCCTTACAGAAACTTTACAACTAATTTTTTTGGTGGTGGTGGTAGTGCCCAAATATATAAGAAATCCTTTCAGTCCTGAGTCTTGGACCAAAGACAGTAAGTTCATCCTAGCTTACATCCTTAGACCTCTGTAAGTTTCATTCTAAAAGTGGCACCTTCTCAGCAGAGAGCCATCTTGGGTTTTCTTAACTTTTTTTTATTATTATTTATGAAGCTCCCTGTATCCGTTGGTAATTAGTAAGACAGAAGGGTACATCCTATATATGAATGGCTAATAGCTATGGCAACACTGAATTGCAACCTCAAATTAAAATGAGGTTTTGACTGCCACTGACTCATGAAGCAGTCAGGCTATCCCATGATTACTTTATCTAAAGATCATCTTCCTTTTTCATAATGCATCACCTTCCTGAAATTTCCACCACATTCATATTGTAAGAGATCACTTAACTTATCCAGTGCTAATGCTACAGCTTGCAATTTGTACACACTTGAAAGTTCATCACGATTAAGTAGCGCATGAGTTTAACTGTAATAGGTATTCCCAGATAACTCCATGCATGGGCACTTTCAGCCATTTTAGGTTGATTTATAACAGCTATTGCTATAAAAGTTCATGAACAGAGAACTCCTCAGCATGACAAGACACACAACAACCCTTCCCTATTCTCTGTACTCTTACACTCATGTCCCTTGATGCTAAGATAAATAATTGTCCATCTTGAGTCTCTGCGAGAACCTTTTTTAAATGGATGAAGAGGAAGAAGTAGATTGTTATGCAAATACAAAACATACATTTTGTTTACTACTTGGCTTTGAAATTTTAAATTTGACAACTTAAAATAAAAACAAGATATGTAGTAAAATTAACCAGAAAAGGTTGGAAATAGCAGTCTCCAAGTAATTTTACAGGATTTGTATTTTCACTGATGTTTCTAGAAGCTTTGCTTGCTGGCACCCACAATAAAAGCACGTAAGAAGCCCTTCTCTGTAAAGAATCTGAACCCACAGATTCCAATCTTGCAGCATCCCAGTTACAACTCTGGCTCTTCCCCTACCCCATCTATTTTTCTCGTCATTGGATGTGAAACATGGTTTATTTTTCTCTCTATTGAAAAACAAGGGTTTATTCTCTTCTGGTACTACTTGAATAGAAAAGATAAATTTATATAGCTAGATGTAAAAAAGCATTTGCAAGAAATAAATTCATGGTTCTGGATTAGGACTCTAGAGCTACTTGCTATGAGTGGAAATATTTGTATAAAATACGTGGATTTCCAAAATCTGCCTCTTAAGCCTCATCACAGTCAAATGTGTGTAAAGAAGAGCAGATTTTAATACCTTTTTATATTTCCTGCTAATTGACCATCAAATAATCAAAAAGTATGTTACCTGTTTTCTAGTATTGTTCTAGCCCTAGTTAGATAATTACGGGGATCACAGTCTCCACAAAGTCAAAACACTTAGCAACCTCTCAGCTGAGTAAGTAGAAAGATAAATTAAAAATCTTTATGAACTCTGTTGGATGAAGCAATACAAAGCACCTTCCACATACAAGATTTAGATGGAGCTCTGCCACTTGCACTAGGGTTTTCTTTTTGTAGTTGTTTGATATTTTAACAGACTGATAGGAGTTTGCATACTCACCTTCTGGAGTTGTGTGGATCTGTGTGCTGGAACACTCTGAATCTAGAAGCTGGTGGGTAACCAAGGTGTCTCAGTACCTTTGAGACATGGTGTCACTACCTGAAACAGTCTGGATCATCAAGACAGTCAACTCTCACCTAAAATGTGGGATTCTGGACAGAGGTGTCTCAAGGAAACACAAGGAAACACACTATAAAAGGATGGAGAGCCAGCAATCTCGATAAAACCACTAGCTTTAAAAACTGTGGATAGCATTCATCACCACATTAGTCCAAAGGCTCATTCTAGCAGTCTGTGGAAACACCTTGAAAAACTAAGGATTTCTGCCAAGTAGGTACTGATAATTTATATTAGAAAGGAAACAGGTCCAGATTTTAAGTAGGACAAGTCACAAGTATATGGAAGGAAGAAGAATCTGAATAAGGTGGTAAGATGCTGTAGCTTTCATGTTATGCCCTGACATTAACAAGCTATTGTTTACAAACTCTGAAATGCAGAAGCACTAGGCATGAAGGTGTGCCAGTCTATTATTCTCCATGCTAAAATCATTTGTATGTCAAAATAAATAGAGGAAGCAACCACCAGTGCCTGCATCAACAGCAGTTCTGCAAAGATTTCTTAAGTGTTAGATATGGTTTTACACACTTCCAACCAGCAATCCTGCTATCTTTGGCTACATTCACTCACCCACCACTATAAAACTTTGCTTTCTGTTGGACTGAAGTCTTCCAGGTTTTCTACTTCAGAGGATATTTAGGGAAAGAAAATACTGAAGTCACATATGCAAATGAGGTGAGTGAAAAATAGGTTTGTTTAGCCACAGTAAAGGCATACAGGCTGGACCTGGCAGGCATCATAGCTGAGCGAGCTGAGTTATATTGTATTAATAGATTAGTTATTCATGAAATAACAGTTTGAGCTGAACATTGTGAATTACAGTTGAATTTCATGAATACTTTGGACTCCCAAAAGAAAAAACTGGGAAAGTTTTCAACACAGTGTAAGTATTTTCAATTTGTATCTTGAAACAAAATTTCATTTTGAAATGTGATTGTTGCAGTTTCCTTAGCAAAGTGAGAAAGACTCCAAAACCCCATAATGTATTATTTCAGGAAACAAGCACCAACAATTTTGTTTTGGAGAAAGAACTCCTTTCTCCATTTTGATCAGCAAAACAGAGTTATTCACAAGGGTCACGTCAGGAACGTGCAGTGAAAGATAGTGGAGATACCACTGTTTTTTCACTTACTGGAAGCGTTGCAAGGTGCATAATGGTTGACACAGGTAATTACAGGAAAAGGAAAAACGATCTCATGGTTAAAACACTGGAATGAAACCACAGAGGTACCTCCTGCTTCACCCAGACTGCTCATAACTGTTGCTATTTGTGTTGCTCATTATGTCAACTCCAGAAGTTGTAAACCAAACTGATGAGAACTTAAATCTACAATAAATGTACCATCTGTGAGCTGAATTTTTTAAATCTTCTTTAAAGAAACAGAATACTATCACAGTATCAGATAGCCAGAGTGTCCTGCTGCAGTTTCCTAATTCTACAAAGACAATGATATCATCTCATTTCAGAGAGTTATTATGGAAATGTTTTCAGACATATTCAGGAAACTTGCAAAGATACTACAAAGATGAACACTAACGAGCCTGCAAGGAAATTAATCATTCTATTTTAGGAGCATGTTTTGAATGGAATGCAATAAGTAATACTCAAACCTGCTGTTATTACAAGGCAAACAGGCTTTGAACCGTAACTCTTCTCTGAGATAAACAACAGGACAAAACCCCCAACTTTCATGCAGGTTTGGGGTCTGGACTTGTATCTTCCCAGTTTGCCAACCAGAAGTGTGTAAACAGCATGGACCCAAAGGCAGTCTAAGAAATGCTTCTTGGTGGAGCTGGAAAATGACTGCTTAGGTAGCAGAGACCTAGGAACAGACAGAAATATTGGGGCAGATCAAAGAGCTCAGCAGAATTAACAGCAGTTTACAGCAGAAGTTTACAAAACCAGTGAATAGCAATCCTGTACTGGTATACTCCTCAAGTTTCCAGCAATTTACAATTAGACACTTCTCAAGTGAGAGTAGATGCCTTCACACTAGAAAAAATCCTTCAAGGGATTTTCTTCTATGAGTATGTCCATATTGCTTTCTGATCCTGAGCAAAACCTGTGGCAATAAACCATGCCAAAGTGTTGCTGATTACCAAAACACTGGATTAAGAAGTACTTCCATCTATTTGCTTTAAGATGAGGCATCTCATCCAAGAGCACAGGCAGAAGAACAATATGTGTTCCTAAAACACAGATGACCCAATCCACTCTGATGTCTTAGCACATACCTGTCTTTATTGGCAAATCTTCAAGCCCTACTTTATCTTTTGATCATCTTCCACCCAGGAAGAACTTTCAATAAGTTTTATTTTTTTTAATACCTGAACTGACCAAAAAAACTTGCACTTTACCTGAACAGCAGGTACATATGCTCACACATTTGAAAGAAAAGGAGTAAAAAATACCAGTTTGTGTCTGTAAGCTCTATATACAACTTATATCTTATACTACGTGTGTGGACATTGCGTTACTTCTCTCTCAGCTTCTCTGACTGTCCTTTTAGGCTCAAATAACACCGTTGTACAAAAACATTTCAACAATCTAATGAAAACCAATTCACTATAAAGTCATCTGCATTTTTCAAAAGAATTCTGCATTACCATTGAGAACATTGCATAATAGCTCAAAAGCCCTTGAAGATCCACCTGTTACCAAATGAGGAGATACACTACCAAGTGAACACACCCACCACTGCTTTGTGCCATGAAGAGTCTCACCTTTACAGAAGGACAGAAACCAGTATGTAATCACCTACTACATCACAAGCCACAGATGGGCTCAATAAAGGCCATTCAAACATTAATCCTTGTGTTTCCTTCCTCTGTAGTGCTTGCCTATCTTTACAAACTTAATATCCATTTAACATTCTTTTGTGTATATGCTTTTTTTTTTTCCTAAGCACCTAAGTTAGCACAGCTGAACAGGAAAGGAGATGTATGAACTCAGACATCACAAAAAGCTAAAAAAATTGAAGAGACTTATTTAGGTGTCATGGTTTAACGCCAGCAAGCAGCTAAACACCACGCAGACGCTCACCCTTCCCCCCCCACCCCCCCGCGGGATGGGGGAGAAAATCATGAAAAGAAGTAAAACTCGTGGGT
>JANZLQ010000079.1:6714276-6728356 GCA_026212715.1 Elanus axillaris | reverse complement strand
ACCCCCCTCCCAGCCCCCTCTTGTTTACCCAACTTTAACCACACTTTTTGCCAATAGCTCAGAAGGCCAACACCACTGCTGGTCCACCCAGTCGCAAGGCTCAATCCCACATCCAGTCTGCGACAAGCAACTCAGCAATACCATGTCTGCCCAGCCCCAGCAACAACCCCAGCTCAACCTCTTCTAACCTCTTTACAGCAAGCAAAAGCAAAATCTTATCATTATTTCTCACAACCCTTTCTAAAGTAATTTATTTCCTTCTGTGGTTTGTAAAGAGGCAGTAGGGATCCAGAGTCTATAATCCTGCAACAGAAAGCCTGGGATACCTTGGTACAGTGTTTCGAAAACTCTGGCCTTGTAAATACCAAAATTCATACATAAACCAAATACAAATAAATAAAAATACCTACAAATGTATGTTCATAGTTTTATAGCTACTATTAGACAACAGACTCCTTGGGTCCAAAATACCCTTCTTTTCCTATGTTAGACATAATGTATTAATAAAGAATAATGTGATCTCTGTTATATCTTTAATTCAATACCAGTTATAGTACATTCTTTAATATATATAAGTGTATAGCACCTTCTAATAAATGTCTGGTCAGTATATCCTCTACATCATGTATACAGTTTGAGTGTATTAAACCACACAGTACATTATTTTTTGCTTACACATGTATGAACTCCATATTTGTGCTCCAACCTGCCAAATACCTGTCCTTTGCAATTCAAAAAGCCCTGCAAGTATGTCTCTGTGGCACTTCTTCCTGAGCTCTCAAGAGGTTTATTAGCTCAAGTACCACAACTACCCGATTTCTGTCTTGCTTTTCGTTTTGGTAAATGATGTGCATCTCACCTCAGGACAGGCAGATGAAGATCTGCAAAAGACAGAGCTGTTGATGAAATACAACTGATTCTTACAATTTTATTGTTGCCCAGAAAGGAGGCTCAAAATTCTCTAAAGGAGCAGTGAGCAGCTGACATTTCCCCTTTCAAACTGATGTCTTTTATTGTGCTCACAACCACCTTCTACATGAACTTCTTTATTTTTTCACTTGGAAAAGGAATGCTACTGTTCTCTTTCCTCCTCTCCACGCATGACTTTTCTTCTCTAAACAACAAACTAATAGATAAAGCTCAAAATAAAAGCGAGCTGAAGATTAGAAAGATGTTCTATTCTATCACTATCTTGAACATGCCTCCAAAACCACTTCTAAAAAATCTTTTATTATGTCAATACATTTTGTATTGATTACATCCCCTACTGAAATGTAAATGACAATACCATTTATGAGCATGTTTGAACTGCTGTTTTTCTTTTTTTCCTAACAATTCTGAAGCTGATGCCATAATTGCATAGGACACCTAGAGGCACAGCCATATGTTACGGATACCATCTCTTCCAGAATCATCAGCAACCCTCAGTTTTGCCTTGCACGCTCCACCTATCACAGGTATGCTGACATCCATGACAACAGACATCCTGCCCGTGCCTCCCAGCTTAATTAGACGTGTCATTTTCCTGGACTCAGGCTCTATGCAGTGAAATTGTAATGAGTCTAATGCATGTCTAAATCATCATCTTCACAACAGACCCAGAAATACATCATTATCCTAACAGGTCAACTACATCCTTGTTCTCCATATGATTTAATTGTAACTGCTACTCTCTATGCAACATGCTGGAGGAGTTACATTCACCAAATCAGTGTTAGCGGGGCCTCCTGTCAGCATCATTAGCAGAGGAAATGTAAGGTGAATACGGACTTCATGTGGATAATGAGCAAGCTGAAAAAAGTAACTCCAGCAAAGAGTGGCATTGCTTCTGAAATGTGTCATTGGATAGCTCTTTTAGTATTTCCATTAGCAATCTTGCTGGTGATACAAAGCTGGGGAATGTTATCAATACTGAGGCAGATTGGTACAGCAGAGGAATAATTGGACGCACTCAAGGAATGCAATAATACAGGTGGGATAGCCTTTACCAGAACAACATGTCAGTTCTCAATATCTAGGGATTAATAGGTGCCTCTGAGCTGCGGGCTCAAAGACCTAATCAATCATAAGATCCATACTGTTCTCACTCCATGAAAAAGGGAAGTGGCATGCTAAGGATGTATTAGATGAGGTATTTCTGGTAGAGTTGCAAACACCTGAGTATCATTCTGTAAGATCTCACTGAGCTTTCATCTGGATCATTATATACAGTCATGGTCACTAAAAAGAAGTGAATTTAAGCATGCACAGAGGAGTAGAGAGCTTATCACACATGCAGAATTCAGAATAACTGTTTAGATAAACCAACACTGAGAGCATAACACATTCCCATTCATTTCAAGCACTGCTCTTTCCTGATCTTTTCCATACATGTTTGAAATACCAGTACTGACACAGGTACTCATGTATGTAAATCATTAATACATAAAAGGCTGGAAATTGGAACAGGTGTCTGCATATTACTTCAATGATTACCAATATCAGACTTACGAACTTCTGGGCTACTGGTCAGTACACATTTTAACCAGATTAAGTGAAGGTAGGGCTGTATTTCTCTTATGTCAGGTAGAGCAACTGATAGATAATTTATGTTAAACACACACCAGCAAAAGGAGCAGGTCTGTATCAGAGCATCATTTTGCTTCAGAGCTGGGAAGTTCTCATCTGGAACCAAAAACCTTTAAATTATATTTACTATGCATTCAAAATTATGTTCCCATGTTTTAGAGAACACACCTTTACACTTGGAGTTATATGAGTAAAAGGCTTCAAAACCTCTACTCCCAAGCATTTTCACTGATGCTGATGTTACAAAGAAATGAATTAATCAGGCAACTCGTAGCCATGTATTAAGAAATTCATCCAATGCAGGTACTACAGTCCTCATTTTATAGCACAGAGAACACGGAGTTACTCTTCTTAAGGTATCTAACTCTGTGTCATATTCAGTCTGCACCTCTGATGAACAGTTTAATGAAATACCTACACCTTTTTTACGTTCCCACTCTTCTCTAAGACAGTTAATTTTGATCAAGGTCACACATTCATATTTTTTGGCACATAAACAATTAGTTTTGGTATGGACAGCAAACCTAATCATTAGCTTTCCAGTTGCACAGGAGGAGAGATACAGGCATGTGTGCTACTTAAACTTCAAAAGCAAGGCTTACATAAACCTTTCAGTTTGAGGACTGATGACAAAGCAATCCAAATCAAAGCATTTTTTACTCTTCCTAAAATTCTAGCTCCCAGAATAATTTCAATCTTTCCAAACAAAATCACAGAATGCCCTCAGCACAGAAGGAACTTTTAAAGGACCTTCTCTGAAGATGGACATAAGACTACCATTGAATGCAGTGATCAAAATACACAGTCATTTCCATAACCTCCCCCCATACACATACCAAAAACCCTACAATAGATAAAACTGTCCTACTAAATAAATTATTACTACCTGGACTACTGTACATAACCTATACAATAAGACTTAGCCATTTCACACCTCCAAAAATGACATCTTTAACTTACACATTGCTTACTTAGCATTTCTAAAATATTTCTGCTTCAGACATGACTAACAGGAGTAACTAAAATTCACCTAGTGATTTCCATCATTAAAACCCCAGAAATCCCACATGCTTAGAAGTGGAAAATTTTACTTTTTACTTTTTTCGCTTCACTAACTCCCACATGTGACGAGAGAATTGTGTGAAAAGCACACTCAGACTACTAAATTCCTCTCATTTTTTGACATCTCAGCCCTCAGGTGACCAAGACTATCAGTTTAGTAAAAGGGCAAGAATAAGACAATGAGTGTTAAACATTCACAAAGACACAAATCATTACTCCACTATGAAGAACTAAATAATTCAGGAATGTATTTATCAGATTAAGTAATTTTTTTTCTAAACAAAGAAACCAATCTGCAGTAACAGTTAAGATTATTTTTTTTGTAACTATAAACATGTCTGTAAACAGGAAAAAATGACTAGTTACTAATTGGACAATTCAGACAAACAGGAAAAAGGTGATTTCACACAGAAATGGATGGTACCATTTAGAAATTTAATATTCTGGGAAGGTTTCTAAGTACAGAACACCTAGCAAAACACTACAGGAATTAACAAAAGACACTTGGCTGTTTGATAACATGACAAGCATCTCTGATTTTACACAGATGAAACAGCCTGGTGATCTTTTTATGACAGTCCCTCCTTCCTGCTGTCATGGCTTATAAGTACTTGGCAAAGGGCAGCTTTCAAATTTCCTCCCACGATGCTATTCAAGCTCCTTCTGTCCCAGTAAACACCCTTCGCATTTCATTACTAAACCAAGGACGTGTATATTTATGTGATGAAAAAGGAAAGGAAAAGGAATCAGGGAAAAAGGAAGGAAAGGAACAAGAAAGCAGAAAGTACAGAACACAAAATCCTGGCACTGGTCTGTGCCTTATGGCACAGCCCCGAGCTAAGAGTAACACTGGGATGCTTTCTGCATATGGCACAACCTTGTATAAGACTGTTTCCTTTGCACTGCCTCATTGCTCCAGGGATGTGCAATATGCCTTTGGCACAAGCAGTGCTAAGCACCATCACCCATTGCTCCAGCAGTGCTGGACCAATGGAACACAGAGGGGCTAAAAGGGTCCAGCTTCTTCGCTCTGCACTCACAGCACATGCTGTGCTGTGACAAAATTAGTTTTTCTACTCAACTCATGTAATCCATGGTCTTATCCACTGTAGTGTGCAAGTGTGCATGCACACACTGATTTAAAAAAAAAAAAAGCCAAACTGAAGAAAACTGCCTTTAAAGCCTTCCTGTGTGTGCCATGACATTTCAGCCCTCTGTTTTAAGTAATGACCTGCTCCACAGAGACTATCTGCAGACGTGACGGAATCTACAGCAGTACTGCAACCTTCCGTATTATTGGCTAATTAACAGGCAAGCTGCACCTAAGGCAAAGAGCATCCTAAGTGTAGTCAAATATACGTCCAGCTGTCATTAGATAATGCTAGTAGTTACGTGTAGTTAAGATACAGCAAATGCTCTTTAGACTTTCCAGTTTATTTTCCTGTTTTCATCAGGCACAATTTTAAGCACATAAAAAAACCTGTGTGTGCAACAGGCATGAAAAACAATTTAGAGCAGGTCTGTGCTACCCAGAGTTGCTCAGGTAGGTCCAAAGGCAACAGAATACACACCAGCCCTGAAACTAGTAAGGACACAGCAGTGCACGTTGTGTTTGTATGGTGCTACTTTTTGACTGCAGGTGTGCCAGTACATAGCATCGTGCTACACCACATGCACATGCAAGCTTGCACTGGGGCAGCTAGCACTAACCAACTATGACTGAAAATTCCTACCATATGTAGGACAATCTCTTCTGCATAGACTTTTGACAAAGTCTTTCAAGAAAAGTGTTTTGGCTTCAGTTTATTCCCCTAATGCTTCCACATGCCTGCATCAGTAGCTTGAGTCAGTCTAGATCAAAGCCACCTAATTCTTTTCCTCTGGCTGCACAAGAAGATGGGGACTCCTACAAGGCAGCAGACTTACTAGTAGCAAGGGATGCAACATGTACAAGGACATCCACGAGTTTATATTCTTGAAAGTTATACCGCAAGTTACCAGTATGCTCCAAAGACCTGAGAAGTGCATGCACCTATAGTCCCCATGGGGACTCCCATGGGGAGCCACACAGTGGTTTCTACACATCTATTGCTCTGGCTAATGAGCTGTCTAAATGGTTTACTAGTCATTAAGTAGGTCTTCATCATGCCAAATACTTTATCAACACAAAAAAAAGAAGTATTTCAAAATGCAAACAGTTAAGGGTCCCAGGATACGATTCTCATCCAGGGAAAGGACATTTTCATTAATTACCCTGGTTTGAATACTTCAATTCAAATGTGGAATGTCCCAAAATGCAACCAGTATTTCATTAGAGTTGACTTTTACTCCGGTAAGAGCTCATTTTTATAAGCAGTCACACTGGATGACAGAAATGTCCTTAGTCTTCCTAAAATCCATAAAAGCTGCATAACCTTGAGCCCCATCTGCTGGTACCTGATCTATTAACAAATATAGAGAAGGTATCCTTGGTATTACAGGACGGTACTACAGAAATTCTTATGTACAAACCTACCAAATTTATTCATAGATTCATTGGGGTGAGGGCTCCTTAACAGATTTAGTTTCATCCTCAAATATATGTTGGTAACACACAGTTATAATTGTTTCTGAATAAAGGCAAAAAAAAACCCAGCATGCGTATTTTAAAGACTGGATTTGCTTATAAAGCATTTGACGTACTGTTTAAATGCCAAAGATGGTATTATTATTGTCTATACCATTAAGTTCTCTTCTCTATTTGACTTCTCTATCCCAGTCTATCATTTTGATGATTCTGCTGTCTTCAGGCTTTTCTCCTGGAATAGTCCCTGACTGAAATTGTGCCAGATGATTTAAATCTTCTTGTGGCAACACTAGTGAAGGAAAACACATCATTCCCATTCCAGATAGCCACATCACTGCTAAACACGGAAGACTGTCAAGTTAAATAAGCCGCTGCTGAAGTGCAGCCAAAAATCCAGCTTCCACTGAAAAAACAGCGAAGGGAATACTGAAATGACTGGGTGTTTATTCACAAATCTGAGAAGGAATGTATGCATTTACCTTTAAGATTAAATATACTCACATTTTAGTCATTTTCTTCAGGTTTGTATTACTTGATGAAATATTTGAAATACCTTGATAATCATGAAGACCTTAGTGAGAGACGATAACATTTCTGATACTAGCCACTGTATTCAGGAAATAACCTATTCTTAAGGCACATTTAATGTAAGTTCTCATATATTCTTTGCTCTCTACCTTTTATGAGGAGCAACAGTTTTATCTTTTTGTAAGAAAATACATACTATATATATTCATTTTCTTCTGAAAATAGTAATGGAAGTCTGGAAATTCATTTGCTTCAAGAATTTCTTCTATTATATTACCCAGTGATTTTAATTGCAAAATTTAAGCTGACTCACTCTATACATCTAATTATTTTAAAACTAAAAATGCATGCAATTCTAGTGCAGAAAATTACTATTTCTGTTTAATGGAAGGCTGTAATCAGCATGATTTACTTTCTTACTCCTAAAAACTTCAGCAGCTATGAAGTTAATGGCAGAAACGGGAAAGGGCTCAAAAATAACTCTAACATAGCTGAACTCCGTGGAGCATACTTAAAACCTCTGATTTTGAAGGACATAAATTTGAAGCCTGTTTGTCTTGGTGCTCAAGAAACAATCGCTTCAGGTACTAATTTTGAAACTATTCTGTGTGTCTAGCAATTTGATGGTTTTACTTGGATTTACTAACTTTGGTGACTGGAGTGGGGGCGGAAACACCACCAGAAACTCGAAACAGGAGAAAGTTCCTTCTTTTGGGTTCATCAAAGCTTGTACTTCTCTCTTCTTCATTGAAATACATGGTTTCAGTAATTTCAGTGAAATTCTCATGAACACAATCCTGATTCTTCTTCAACCAAACCCATCAGAACACAGCATCACCAAAGGTGTGGGAACAAACAAACAAACAAAAAAACCAAGTCAAAACAAAACTAGAGTCCTACAGAGAAAAAGCAGAGAGTGATTTTCAGCTTGGCTTGAGAAGGATCCTGCTTCTACACACATTCTCATAACCTTCACAGATGCCTCCTCTGTGGCACTAATTCTTCCTACTATTTCATCTCAAAGGCCATTCCAGCGACCACAGCACAAGCATCACCAGTAAAACTAGGGTGACATATTCTGACGTGGTCCTGGCTGTACACCATCATGATGTAGTCTGTATCCTGATAGCATTAATGAACTCAAAAATATAGATGACCTCAAAGAGCGGTTACTTCATCTTGCTCCATGAGAACATAAAATAGCCACATAATTCACCTGAAATATGATTAAAAACCAAGGGGTTTTTTAAGCCAATCATATTTACTGTTAAAACAAGAGAAGTTTTTATAAATAAATAAAAAACCTAGAAATTTTATGACAAGCCACAGCTTTACTCACATCTATTGCTAAAATTCACCTTTGCCAATTTCTGAGAATGACACAGAGAAATGTATCCTGACACTTCAGTTACAGCAAATTCAGTTGTAACCGTATGAGAAGAATAACAAGCAAGCATACAAAGAGTCAATAAAAAATTACAGGGAATGCGGCCCAAGCAGGAAACTTCCCAGGCAAGCTGATACTAGTAAATATATCTAGATGCTTGAAACATTACTCATACAGTTAGACTTCACAGTATCATCATACTCAAGTGCATCTTGGCTTTACTATGGTATTGCTTGATGTTTTACAGCTATTCAACCTATTTCCAGTCTCTTTTCTTAAGGTTACATGAGATTATTTGAACACAGTATTTGTTTATATTTTTTTGTTATCCATGAGCTAGACAGACTCTCAAGAATGGTAGCTTATAAATGACTGTGGGAAGCAAACAGCAAAACATTACTTTCTTGCATGTACTAGTCATTGCTCATGTAGCAACCAAAACTTTGCCCAATTCATGCCCATAAAAGAAAGAGGAAAGGAGCAGCAGATGTTTTAAGGTGCTATCCTCTGTCAAAAACCTGGGGCAAAATTCTCAGCTGGTGGAAGAGAGCTGCTCCATAACTGCCCAAGAACGAGGCTCTGGCTTTCATCTGGAAGCGAGCAGGGCTCCTTCTAAAAAACAGGAACTGCTGACAGAAAGATACAGAGACAAAAGCATAAAAAACCTTAAGTTACTTTTACCTCTATGGCTCATTTCCTCTGAAATTCTGCTATCACTATTTCTACAAAGATGTTCTGCCATTTTATTTTTTCAGTAGGACTGAACAAAAACATTAACCTTATGCAAGCTCTGTCTTCCATTCAATTTTTATTCTGACAGTAAATAATGTCCACCTAAAATCTTTTTACAATCTGAGATTTCAAAAGTCTAGGGGGACATAAAGACTGTTTTGTCAGGTCTCCTCATCACCTTTCCCCAAAAAGCCAGGTAGAAAATTCCAAATATTTTAATCTGGTTTATTTTTAGCTATAACTTAAATTTTTATCTTTTTATCTTTAAGAGAAATGAAAATTAATTCCAACTGTTTCAAGAATCAAGCAAATTAATGTACAGTTCTTTGAACGTGCTATCCCTTCCTCAATTTGTGCAGAGGACAGAATGTAAGGTGATTCTCTCTTTCTAAATGTTCCATTATTTTTAAGTGTTAAAACATGCAGCTTTGTTAATACTATTTAAGCATAAGACACCTAAAATATTTTAAAAGTGGGAGGTAAAGAAAAAGCTCCTCATCTTCCTTTGGTAGCCCACAGATTCTGCAAATAGAGCACAAATGCAAGTCAGGGTCCCATATCAAATTAACCCACAAGTCTGGATTCCCACTTGACAATTCTGCCTCTGCACTTAGAAAATTGATAGAGAACTATTTTCAGAAAAATGCTCCTATATGGTCTCAACTGCCAGTAAGTACTTTTCTTCCTTCCTGTTCCAAAGGATCTGTGCAGCTTTTTTTTTTTTTTTTCCCAAAGGACAGAAAAAGAAGTTTTGCAACTATAACAGTTAAAAACAAAGAAACAACAATTTTACTGGTGGGGACCAATGACTACAATTCGTCCCAATTTAGCAGACCAATGCCTCAAACTACCAAGATTTGCTGCTCATCACAACTTATTCCAGAGATGTGCTTCTCCTCCTGCAGCATAAATTGGACTGACTAATGTTGCTTAACATAAAATCACATTCCTTCCTCTCTTTCTCTCATGAAACATGCTCTAGTACCCAATGAGTTCATTGAATCATTACACATGGTCATCTAAAACATTCATGGATATTGCCTAAGGTAAATAATTTTCTAAGTCAGTTCAATTAAATCATCCACCAGACTGCTTTTTGAAGGCTGATGATACTGGTGTTATCTGCACACAATAATTATCCAGCCTTTCTATTCTGCCTAACATATTATTTGCATTGATAGTGTTAAAAAGTACTTTCTTCTCTCACCTTGTTTTTCCAACTGACTTACACTTTGACTTTCATGAACTAATTCTGAAATGATCTCCCAGTTGACTATATGACTTGTCCCAAGACCATAGTCCCCTAATTATCCACATTAGCTTGGAGTAATTACAAAGCATACCAGATCAAGGCATCTGGATTTCCTGTACTTGGAAACCTGTGCAAAGAAAGAGGCTGCGATAGCATGATGGTACAGGGATTTCAGACCTCAGCCCAGCATTGCATAATGCTTGTACAAGCACATGGGTCTGGGAGTGTGGAAGTTCTCATTTTAGAGACGAGACTCTCTCCTGCATATGCTTTTCTTTTGAAGAAAAGTATGCACTCGATCTTAAGACTGGAATGAATTTGGCTTCTTCTCCAAGATCTTTGGAACAGATTCATCATCTCTTGTTCCAACCTCCATTTCATTCTTTGTCAGCTCAAGCAGTGTGGCTACAACACAGATTTTTCTTCCCAACACTGCCGACTAGAATGAGCTGGACACGTTCAACTAGTTGGTGTAGAAACTGTTCGGGAAAGGCTTTCCCTTTTCACCACTTACTTCATGTATTTTCACCCCATGGGCCGAGAGAAGAGCTCTTCCTGATGCACGCCTAAATTTCTGAACAGAAAGAGAGATTTGAATAAAGGAGAACAAAGATTTGAGCCTTAATCTTCAACTTCTCCAAGAAGCACACAAACAAGTAAACTACTCCCTCCAAGTCTTCAGTGACCTTCATTTCCTGTCAGTATACGAAGGATCCTGAACTACAATAGCTTATACGGAACAAAAATAATATTGCAATACTGACCACTATTACTTTGCTTGCCACTTGATTCTAAAAGGGGTGAGAGTGAGGAGCTATGCTAGCTGATGTTCTGCCAATTTTTTTCCTTAATTATACCCCTAAGCACAGCCTTTCCTATCCACTGGCACAGCTAATCATCCCAAGTTCTCATCTGCTTGAGTTTGTATTAATTTGTCATCTTTCACTCATGCTTTCAGAAATGGAACAGTGACTTTCCAAATGCTATTGCAGAGCATTAAACAAGCCTTTTGCTTTAACTAGATCATTACTATCCCTTCATAGCTCCATTTTCTCACCCTTTTCTATCACGTCCAACATATCTCACTGCTTTGTATTTTCAAAGCTCTTTGAAAGGATATCTCTTAACAGATCATCTTGTACTCAGTAACAAGTCCAGCTGAACCTTCCATGTATTTGAAAATTCATCACCAAAGCACCCTGTGTTTCATTCTCTCCCATGTCGCCCTTTCACTTTGGAAAGATATTTTTGAGAAGTTCAACAAAGCTGCCTTTCATCTTCTCTAAACCTGTCCTTAAAACTCTCCTTGTCACACCATACTGCTGACCTTTAGTTACACCAGGGGATTGCGAGCTCTGTAGCCACTTTGACCAGCACAGTCTCATAATTCATTAGGCTCCATCTGTGTTCAAGCAGCATTTTCTCCTTTCCTGAGGCTGCAAGGTTTGGGTATTCTTTTTTTTTTTTTTTTTTTATGGTTGGCTACATACAATGCTGCAGGGCCAGCCAATATGTCCCTAGACACTGTAAGAACAGAATTAGATAGATTTACTTAACCACGATCTTCAAAGACTTACCATGAAACCTTTTCCCATGCCACAGGTTCTGCTGCAATGTAATGCACTTTCTTACAAAAAAAGAGAGATGTACTGCTTACCCCAACTACCACTCTTAATATTTGCAAAGCAATTTTGTGCTCTAGATCAGAAATTATAGGACCAGCAATAGGATACTTGCACAACTGGACATCAAGCCAATGGCTCAAAAATAAAACAGAGTCACCTTATTCTTGCAGCCAAGTTACTAAGGAGGAGTAACAGAAATCAGCCATTTCTGCATCTAAGCATCCTGCACTCGTTATGCCACCAGTGCCCCATCAGCAGCACTGTTACTATCTCAGGATCCTAGTGAAAACATTAAACTAGAAAGCATGCCCTTAATTTGGGGCTCTTGCATGGCAGTACATTTGGCTGGGAGAGAACACTTGTGTAAGCATTAGAGGAAAATAACAGGAATCTGAACATTAACCCTGAACGCAATCCTCGGTTGATGACTTTCGTGATAAAAAGTGAAGTGTTAACATCTCAGATAACATTTTCCAGAATGCACAGCACTGCAAGATTGTGCCTTTTTTATTCTAAATTCTATTGAGCACTCTCAATTTGTAATGAAGACAATCAAAGGCAATGAAAACTGCCCAGCTTCTTTGACCAACATGTCTTTTTCAAGTAAAAGAAACATTTCATACCAAACTAAGAGAAACATAGCTCACAATCAATGGTCAGTAATCAAGACTGTTTAATTTATGCATATTTTTATTTCTCATGCAGACTGCCATATACTGATCAGCACTTTTATTAATAAACTAATGCAGGGTACAATCATTTTACTGGCTAATTTGCTTGAAACTAATTTCTTGAGCCAGAACCCAGTGAACTGATCACCTATAATTTTGTGAAAAATATAAAAGCACTTCCCATTAAAGATCAGCTGCTTTATTATACAAAATATCTAATTTCTTACCTGAGCCAAGAAACAAGGAGGTTTTGAATTAGATAATTAATTATCAGAAAATGTCTGTTCTTCCCTCAGAGTGTAACCAAAATGAATCACCAATTCAGTTCATTTTAATTTCTTCCCTTAACACTCATATCAGCAGAGTTGTTAAACTCTTCGCATGATCACTGAATCTTAAATCTATAAATCTCATGATCTCAGCAGCAGGTTTTCATCTGAGATCTCTTGTGCCAAATCCCAATTGCACTTTAAAATCCAGACCCATAACTTGGTTCCAGTATGCTTGAAAGCCGTGGTTTTGTCACAATCTGGAAATTGGACATTTCTATTATTACCATCTAAGGGAGGAAAATGTTCAAGAAGAATCTCTACATATTGATACCCATTTTTCCATTTGTATTTCATAAACATAAAAGGAAGTTAAGGATGCAAGTAAATCTTTGTTTTGGGGTTCTTACAGCCAGGCCACACAACTGCAAGACAACAAATGTAAACTGCAAAGCAAAAAAAAAAAAAGTTAACATTGAAAATTACATCTTGTTTAATGTTGATTAGTCTACTTTATTAATGATAAGCAACAATTACGAAGTAAAAAAGCAAACAAAACCAAAAAAACACCAGATGTACCCTGTAGAGCTTAAGATTTTATTTTTGGTAGCATATACATAAAATCCAATCCTATTCTTTACATTGAAAGGAAAAAAAAAAAATCACTGTTCTGCAGAAGGCTAACTGAACAACACTCTTAATCTCACACAGTTACTCAAAATGGGGCTTAAAAGGGGCATGAGTCTTCATGCTCAACCCCTCAGTAAGGGTCATATTTACAGAGAAGACAACTCTTATTTGCCTGCCATGCACTGCTGTGACTGGTCTGCCTCTGTCTTCTTGACCTTCCTCCCTGCAAGCAGTGGGAGATGCTCTTCTCCCCCTCAAGCTGCACCTCGCCTGCTGGCACAGCCCTCGTCCCACAGGTTCTCTATTTGCAGGCCAGGGGCTCCAGTCCCAGTGGTCTCTCTGACCTCACCCCCATTTATCTAGGTCTTTCCTGGACTGGGGGTTCAAAAACCAAACACCCATACCCTCACAGGGGCTCTCCCTGCCTAAGGCAGAACTTGGCATTTGTCCCTTTTTACAGCTTCTGTTGGTCATAAGGGCACCCAGTGGTCACCCTGGTTTGGTGTAGTCTGCACACCTGATGGACAAGGACTCTGTCACCTCCTCCAGGCCACTGATAAAGATGGTAAATCAGGAGAGGTCCCAGACAGACCTCAATGATGACCCACTTGTTACCAAGCTCCAGGCCAATGTGACTGATCAACTACTGCCCTCAGAGTGCCATCATCCAATCAGTTTTTTATCCATCTCTCTGTACACCCATCCAGACCATCACATACCAACTTGGATGCAAGAACAGCGACACTGTCAAGAACTCTAGGCCAGGTACATGGCACCCACCACTCCCCCC
>JANZLQ010000079.1:6701539-6714176 GCA_026212715.1 Elanus axillaris | reverse complement strand
AGGCCCTGTACATGGCACCCCCCACACCCCCCCCCCCCCCTCTACAAACCAATCATTTCTTCCCAGAAGGCCATCAGGTGGGTCAGGTGTGATTTACCCCAAGTACACCCAATCTGATTTCTCCTTCACATGCCTAGAAACATGCTCTATGACTTCCCTAGGGACCAAGCAGGGCTGACAAACTTGGGAGTTCCCCCTTCAGTCAACCTTTTTGCCTTTTTGGAAGATGGGTACAATATTTGCCTTTCTTCCGTCACTGGGGACATCCCCAGATCTTGATGACTTTACAGAGGTTATATATGTCTCACCCTGCAAGGGCATTGGCCAACTCACAGCACTCTCAGGTGCTGTCTGTCTTGTCCCACTGGCCCATAGGTGAGGTTGTATTCAGTCACCCCAGCATGATGCTCACCCAGTCCTGGTTATTCCTCTCCTTGACCTGTCTCTCCAAGTGCAGAAGTCTGGCAGGACTGGCTGGGGAGACTGCAGCAATGTTAGCGTTTAGTTCCTCTGCATTCTGTGCCCACTGTCACACCAAATCACCCACCCCACTCAACAATGACCCCACATTTTCTTTACCGGTAGTACTACTGGTTGCAGTCTCTCTGCATCATCCCAAACCTAAGCACCCAAGACAAGACATCCGTTCCCTGAAGGGGAGTCTCCATTAACTCTCACCCTCCTTTTTTGCCTTTGTTCAGGCACTTGGTCAGTACCTGGAACTGCAAAACTAGAGGTGGTGAAGAGGACTGAGATACGATGTCAGAAGTGATGAGTTTCCAGCTTCCCCCACCACTGAAGTTTCTATCCACAGCTCATTGGGAGGGGGTCCTCTAGATTTCCCTCCTCCCTTTTAACACAGGACTTGAGCTGTTGGCTTTGTGGGGTCTTTGCAAGACCCTGTCAATCTCCTGTTTGTCCTCCCTGATGGCAGACACCACATGCCAGCAGGCAAGGCCATCACCGTCCCCACCCTGAGCTTCTCTGCAGCCTGAGGCTGGGGCAGCAGCATCCTCCCTTAAGGTCTCTGATATACCAGGGTAGTTGGTGCAGCCCATGTCAGAGGCAGTCTCATTTGACACATAGACATAAATGAACCATGTTCTTTCAAGAGTAAATGGCCACCTACAACACCTACATTTGAAAGGCAGTGGTGTCCATTTCAGGTACACATAGTGTTACTCAACTGGCTTATTGCAAAAGGGTGATTTCACCATTTAGTATTAAAAAAGTTGATAGGTGTTTTATATAATTTCTGGCAAGCAACCCAGATTAAGGGCCCCAGATCAGATCATAAATGGACTTGCAATGATTAAAGCACAAACACACCTAATGCAGTGCTGGCAGTTTTTCTCTCTGTTTTTGCCTGACAGACAGGAGTCCAAATCTGAAAATGTAATACAACAAATCAAAATTTCAGAGAGGTTTTAGCCCATTCTCTAATGAGCTGTAGTACAGCACTTTCTTGAAGGTTCTCTGAAACTATAAAATCCTAAACTATGTTTATAATAATAAAAAACTTTAGATCTGATTTGAAGATTTAATTACTCAGTTTGGACATGAAGTGACAGCTTGCAACATAGATAATAGTTTTGGCAAAGCTGCAGACATTAATCTAGAGGAAGCTTTGGTGTAACGTTATTCTGCTGTATTCACAAGAGGTGTCTCTGCATTATTAAAATCAAGAGAAGCCACAAAAATCCATATTCCTTAAAGAGTTAAATCTGAAGACCAACCTACTTTCAACATCACATTTGGATTAGCATCTACCAGGGCCCTTGGTCTTCTGAACCATCAACTGAAAAATCAAAAATCCAGAAGTTCAAGTCAGGTCAATATTATGAATGGAAAAAAGAAAGAATGAGGGATAAAATAGTCCAGACAAAAGAAGCAGTGGGTTAAGGTACAATATAAATTCTAAAACTGCAAAACACTTTCAAAACCACAGTGTTTGACACAGGAAGCCTTTTGTCTCTGTTTCCTGCCCTGAGTGCACAGCAGTTGCAGCTGACTCTAGTTCTTGGCCATTATGGCTTGTAACACTGCTAATTTTCAGAACTATTAGAAAGCTTTCAATTATCAGAGAGTTCCAGGAAAAGAGAAACTTCATGTAAAACCTTCATGCGAAGGAAGAAAGTAGGACCTCATAAAAAACTCAAGTCTGAAGAAACAAAAAATCCAGTGAAACAGAAGAAAATTTCACCTCTTCCTACAAAAATACATGAATAAATAAATAAACAAATAAATAAAGTCTCTTCTTCACTCTTCCAGACAACAGTGAATGCAGTCTAAAAACTCAAGGTACTTTGCGATAAACAAACTAGGTCACTACATAGATATCAAGGATAAATATAGTAATTTCTAATGCAAAGGAACACTCCCAGAAAAATTTTGGAAAGCCTGAGATACCTATACTGAATGCAGAAGCCTGTTTTGTCTATAAACATCAACACCACTCTTCACTTTTTGGTGAATATTGCAGAACATAAATACTATAAAGATTGTCCTGTGTTAGTACGTACAGATATGTTAGAAAAATCCAAAAGCCACCAAAAAAATTGCACATTAGTACAGTAATGACCCATCCTCCCCAGCTAATACATCCCTCTTACAATTCATACCACTGCCATTTATAATCAGACTACCTGTGAGCTCTGACAGGATCACGTGGTGACACATCTGTGCTGTTACAAGAATCACAAACTCCATACAGATACAATTTCTTCCAAGTCCTCATTTCCACCAGGAAAATACGTGATCTACTATGACTTAAAGAGGATCAAAACTAAATAATATCCCTTTCCACACAGACAGCGATGGGAAGTGCATGGCATAGGACTGACCCTACTCCTTCATCAGCCAATGGTGGAGTGATGCCCACCTGTGACCTTCAGGCTGCTCCCCAAAGCCCAAACTCTGGGCAAAGCCTATTCATTGCTCAGGGAGGGTATGATTCTAAAGAAGTTAGTATTTTATTTTTAAACTACAACAACTTGGAAGAAGCACCTTCCATAAAGCCAATTTCAACAGATACACACTACAGCTTGTAATCTACTAGAACAGTAATTTTATGTCTTTTATGCTGTTCTCTTTCAAAGAACAGATGTAATACGTCTAAAATCTTCAGTAATTTTACTGTTGGATCTTAACAGGAAAATGGGGTAGAACAAAACTATACCCTTTCTGAAGCTGCTCTTTCCACAGAAAATCTGTTCTGACATCCTATATTACAGGCTTTTAAAAATTATTCCAACTGTTACAAAATATATATACTGTGCTGTAAACAGACTGGGCATTTGCAATTTTAATTTTAAAAGCTTCTAACACCTCATTTTGAAAATGAAAAAGAAATGAGAATCTCTTGCCTATACAGTAATAAAGTGAGAACACTGAACAACATTAACTGAGAGTCCTCCTGAAACAGCAATTCCAGATGATTACCTGTTTGAGAGATCCCTGCAACTCTTTGGGTAAATATTACCAGTATACTAACACTTCTCACACACACAATGAAATGTATATGCAAGCAGCTGCAGTGCTTGCAGTGCAGGAGCTTGCACTACAGGAGACAACATCATGGCTTTTAGCAGACGTAAGTCATCAAATCTCATTATTTATCTTAAAGGTAGATACCTTTCTATGTGATGTATTGACCTTTGTTTTCAGACTTCAGGGATGCTCTTTGTATCATCTGGAAGGTACACACACTTCAAGAAGAAAGGAGGGGGGGAAAGCCAAAAAAAGCTTGATGTGACACAAGAGACAGAAGATTGCTATGAAAGATGCTAGCAAAAGACTTTATGTTTATCTGCCAGACTACAACATTTATAGGGTGAAAGAGTAGCTTCCTGAATCTCCAAAAACATAAAAGAAAACTTACTGTATTTCTTGTTAAAATTCTTCAGCTCCAAAAATGGCGCTGCTCTAGAGGAAAAGCCCAGTTCAGAACACTGATTATAATAAAATCTGACTTTTATACCAGTGAAGTCGGGGTACAGTTCTGGGATATTCCTTCTTCCCTCCTCTGCCTTAAAAAGAAATTTTTAGTTGGCATTTAAAATTCTGTTCGTTTCTACAAGTATAATGCCATACCCACAGCTCATTACTGGAAAAGAAACCAGCGTACTTGTTTTTAATTATTTATTGCTTTCTACAGGAAATTAAAAAAAAACAACAAACAAACGACTTGTCTTTCAAAAAACAACCAAGCAGCAGACTAATTGGTCAAAATTAGTCAATCACTGGTCTCAGACCCTAGGAAGAAGCACAGCTCCCCCACGGCTGGTGTGTGACGCTGGGCTAAAGAGACACTGCCACTTGGGAAGGTCACAACACTTCTTGATCAGGTTGTTTACTGGCCGAAAGATAAGGCTTTGTCCACCTGAATCCAGCAGCCAGATTCAGCACGCACACATACACACACTTGAAAACCTTGTGAAACAAATAACAAAAAAATGTGTATTAACATTTTGAAGACTTCTCTCATTTTCCTCCTGAAGTAAGTGAAGCATGTAGTGATTTTACTCATTCATTTTGGTTTCTTCATTCTTCCTGCTCAGCCTTCAGTTGATCTGAATGGAGGACCCAGAACCACATCTACTCACCAATGGTTTCAAGGCAGTTTACTTGCTTAGAAATAAGCCCGGGCAGAATTTCTATGGCAGGCAGCTCCTCCCGCTCCACTGAGAGCACACGAGGAGCTCCTGAGCCTCACCTGCTTTGCATGGCCAAGGAGCGATCTTTATCCGTAAGATAAATATTTAGCACAAAATAATTAGGGAAGAAAAACACTGTAATCTGTCCTTATCAAAATAACCTACCAGGACAGTTTAGTTAATCAACACTTGATTGGCCCCAGGATGGTGAGGCAGCATGCAGATACTCCGCACTGGGAGACGGCAGGAGAAATGCAGAATTTGCTCCTCTGCCTATGGCCATGCCAAGGCAATGCAGACAGGAATGCAGTGCATACTCCTGAGTCTGATTTCTGTACCTGGTTTCCACAATGGGTGATACATAGCTATACACAAGGCAGGGAGAAATGTGGCATTCTGTGCCTTAAAGTGGGGTGGGGAGTGAGTGAGCACGTCTCCCAGCTCAACATGGTTTAAGTTCAGCTGTTTAGCACTGAAAAACAGACTTGGGACATTCACTCATTGAGAACCAGCAAGCACCTGGAGGGGTAGGTCCAGAAACATGTTTCTTGGCAAAAAATGCATAAGCTGTCACCAAGAAAACTATCTCTAACTTTTCCCTGAACCAGGTGAGGACACATAACAGCGTCCAACAGCTCCGTGCCATTCGCTCCTCCCTCCTTCTTCCCATCACCAATACTTGCACGAGTGCTGGGGCTTGCCTGCTCCTGCCCTAAGTCATCCCAACAAGCCAAACTACCAGGAAACTAGCATGGCATAGAAATGCTGTTTTTTACTGCTCTGCCTAAGACCATCACCAGTGCTGAAATTAGGGAAAAGTCAGTGGCAAAGAGAAATTAGATGGACTTGCCTATACTGTCAAATCTCACATGCTTAGCAGTAACAAACTATGGAGATTTAGGAAGTTTCCTACAGGCTAGACCCTTGTTTCACCCCTCCAATGGCCAAGAAGGCTCTGGCCCATAGGTCAGAGCTGCACCTTCTACTACTCTTTTTACTCACACTCAGCATTTTAAATGCATATTAGCACATAATTATTCAACTACACTGAAAGGTATGAGGCATACTGGAGTAGTTAACTGCTCTTGCTGTGTGAAGCAATACAGACATGGTCTTAATATTAAGCCAGTACATATAGTCGACCACATTTTATTCCAGCTGATTTCAGGGTTCTTACTCAGAATGTTGATTTGGTATTTTTCCCCCAACAGATTTCACAAAAGCAGAAATAAACCTCTAAGACTACATTCCCAAGTGTGTCTGACATTGCTTCAATTACCTTTTTTTCTTGTACTCTGGTTGTCCACTGTGACTTTAGTAATGGGGTGAACCAGAAGACCCATATCTGGAGAAGAGTTTGAGGTTAAGTAAAACCACCGTAGGAAGGAACCAGCGTGTAAATGTATGTGCAAGTGTGCAACAGTGCAAAAATGCAGTGTTTCTTAGAGAAATTTCTAAAAGAAAATATGCACTTGAACAAGGACATCAGGTTAAAGAGAAGCCTGGTGAAGCAAGTCAGGAGGTTACAATAGGATGGGCTTGATCACACCCAGAAAAAAAGCCATTATTAAAGAGGTTGATCTTTATCCTGAAGGACTACCTATAAAGGATTTATCATTTTGCTTGAGATCAGAAGGTAAGCCATAAAAAAAGACATCAAAGAAATTAGAGAAAAGCATAATTGAAGAAATATATATAGGACGTACCATAGAAGAGAACTACTAGGTCATTTTAGCTACTTCCCATGACAACAGCACATACTGTCCCCATTCACACCGTACACTAGTCACAGTATTAATCTAATCTTCCCTTAAAATTGTTCAAATAAATGGACTTTCCATGGGTTTAAAATAGTTCTGGAACAGTATCTAAAAGCAATCAGCTACTAGGTCTTTGTTTTTAACCTAGAAAAGCCCTTGTAAGGCAATTCTGTCCAATTCCTCACACAAGTAAGGAATCTGACAAGTTACATAGCAAATATTATTTTCTCCATCTCTATTTCAAAAGCCCAAGCTTCAAAGGGGGGAAGTAAAAAAAAAAAAAAAAAAAAAGTCAGTCTCAGAGCTCAGGCCACCACCTACAAACTTAATACTTAACTAGAAAAACAAACAAACAAAAAGGGCAAACAGGTTAAAGCAATATGGTCTATGGGACTGTAATAGAGAAAAATCAAAAAGGAAGCATAGATTAATGAGGCTGGTTCTGTGCAATGATATCCAGCAGTGATAGAAGCTGTTGTACATGAGGGAGAGATGGACTGAAAGATGTAAATGTTGAAAATAAAATAAATCAAACATCTTTTATTTTCTGTTTTTTCTATTTTTCACACTCACACATCTTATCCAAAAATATTTTCTAGATTGTCAGTTGTAGTTTCACTGTTGTAGAAACCTAAGACATGAGTAATCAGATGGCAGAAATTACTGTTATTTACCACTGCTGTCACAGCTCTCCATAATTATACAGGCTGACACAGCATCTTGACAATGATAGGAAAAAAGCAGTTTTTGTAGAAATTTTGTCAGCCTCCCTACACAGAATCACAGCAAATAAAATTACTGCAGCTAAAAATTGGCAAAGCAATCACCTTTCAGTTTGTTTTTTTTTGTCTCTGTCAAAAAGTTACTATTGCAAGAATACTCAAAGACACACACACAAAAAAAAAAAAAAAGCCGTCTGTGTCTAAACTGTAGCTTTATCCTACAGTAGGGCCACAATCTGGCTATGCACAAATGCCTTGTGTTGTTTAAAACCAAAAACAATCAAGGAAAAAATGAGTTGCAAGGGGAGTGGGACAGGAAGAAGGAAAGAAGTTTATATGTGCAAAACACTGAAAATGTCCTGTACTGAAATAAAAAATTTGAAACTCAGGCTCAAATCCATAGTCTGAACCACTTAATAGTCAACTCGAACCCATGGTCTCCGTGTCCCAGGCAAGCTAAACACCACAGCAGAACAGGGAAGACTGATTACTGGTTGAACTCTTGTATGTACAGAATTGCAATGTTTCCATAAAGTATTTTTGGTTGGCAAATTTCCCAATGGCTTTAACCCAGGAGTCACCACTTGATCCAGACACTGCATGCCGAACAGGTCACACCTCCGGATCTGCCCCTGCTCTCCCATGCACCACCTGGGACGAGAAGAGCTAGGGAGCACCCACACTGAATCGCTCACCTCCTCCCATGGCAGCCCTTCCTCCCCTCTCTCTTCTTTTTGGCCTCCAAGGTCACATATGACCCATGGAATTGAAACAGCTGCACATCTTTCACTCACACCTTTAGTTCCCACTGGGATGTGCAAAGCTCCTACCCAGGTACAACACAAGAAGAGCAGATCTTCTTGCGCTTGCTTACCCACCTGCTGCTCCTCCCTGCTGTCTGTCATCTGCATACTGGAGCCTGCTGCTTTAAATACTGTGGTTAAAATCTCCTAAAACTGAAAACCTTGCTGCCACAAATGGTATATTCCAGGGTTCTCCATTTGAAAGGCACGGATGAATGAGTACTTTCTTCTGTATTTTCAAACAAATTCACCAAACTTGTAGTCATAAAAAGCCTTTGCCTACAAATAGCCCCTTATTAAAGTCTGGAGGGGGTGGAGCGGTGCGAGGAACACCGTTGTTAGTCTCAAAAAACAGCCTTAGATGTTCATTGCTTTTGTTGAATATAACTAATATTGACTTGAAATACGGAGCTGTGCATCCCGAGTACATAGGTTGATGAAGTCTTATCTAACATGACCCAAACTTTTAAGAAGTATCAGACTTGATGTGTGGCACATAAGTGAACGTAATTCCTCTGTACGTGATCTGAAATGTAGATATAGAGACAATATAGTATGTACGCATACAGCCACTGCATAGTATGTAAAATTGTTTTCATGTGTGTTTCATATCATAATGCATTCACGCACACACCACATACTGTAATTATTAGCTAGAGACTTTATTAGATAACCATGGTCTGTTTCATTTCTCAGCTTTTAAAACTTAAAATAGAAGAATACCCCCACGGTGATGAAAGGTAACACAGCTTGCTGATTAAAGAGGGGAAAAAAAAACACAAATAAACAACAGAAAAAAAACACAAGTATATTCCCCCAACAATGAGACTGAGATTTGATCAAATCCCAAACCATGAAAAGACATGCACAAATTCTGCACCTCCAGAGTTCTGGGACACCAGCTGCTAGCTCAGCCCCTGCTTTCAGTAATACCCCAGATCCAGCTCCACAATTGCAGTTACCTTTTTCGAACAGGTCCACACTCTGCTCCTGCAATACAAATGGCACAACGGCTGCTTTACCCCCTATACACCGTATCGTTACAAAATTAGCCATACCCTACTGTCACTACACTCAAGTAAGTGAGTCTCCCTCTAACATAAGATCTAAATTTCCTATAAAGAAGGAAACCTAGACCCATTATCACTTACTCCTCAGGCTGACATAACTCACTGAATTTAGGCTGATGTTGGTTTTCCCCCTAAGTTCTCCCTTCACTCCCTTTAAATGGAAGATGTTTGTAGGTCCTCCAATATAAGACAGGAGTTTTTCAAGAGGCCTTAGGTTTGCAAATGTTAAGGATATTACAAACCTTATTTGGGTTTGACTCTTGTAACTCATCTTTTATTTTCTAATGTATCATCTGACCAAGAAAAATTAAAACTCCTATTCTCACTGTGAATATGTTTTGAAAGTTGAAATAAATTAATACTGCTTTGATGTTTAACCTATATTATTTCAAACTCAAGGCAGCTGGGCTTCAAGTATGCTGCAAAGCCCAGTATCAGTTGTAATACAACACTGACCATCCTTTAAGATTTCAGAAATACTCCTGGCTCTGTGGCTTACATAAGTTTGAAATGTATAAAAACCTAAAAAACGGACAACAGTAACATGCTAACTCCTATGTGACTCACAATAAATTTGAGAACAACATAGATTTATTTCTTGACTCTTGCAGTTTCTTAAAACGCTGCTTCTCCAGATATTTTTACTTGAAGGAATACAAGCCTGTGAGTTTGTCACTGCTGCTGCACAGACACGTGCTGTACAAACAGCTAATTCAAGGCATAAAAATCACCCTTTTAATAAAAAAATTGATTGTCTTTTCAAATAACTTCCAAAGTGAATCATTTCCTTGATTTTTAAGTGGATGGTAATTGGAAAAATGTGGAGGAGGGAAGGTAAGACAGTGCCCCTTTTCACTACGCTACCATTGATACACAACCTTGTATGAAGTATATAACCTTTGAAAAAAGACATAAAGGATAAAGACATAAAGGGCAGAGAAAGAGGAAGTTGGACACTTAAAAAACCTAACTAATACTACCACTGTTACAACTGGACTATTAATTCCAGTTATAATAATGCATGACTGGACATAAAATTCTGTCCTGTGCTGACCAGACACGTACGGGATGCGATAGTATATCTGCTATATGCTTTCTGGAGGCTATATGAGCAGTCACGGAAAATCAATTTGAATACAAATGTAATTTGTAAAAAGAACAGTGAAAATCATTATGCAGGGTCACACTGTCAGCAGTTTGCACAGAAGCAGATGCTGTCCGGAGATGCAAAGGCATTCTGTAAAACAGAAGAATCTTGATCTTTAGAAGTCTCTGTGATCTTTCCAGTCTTTCAGTATAGTTACATTAGAACAAAGCTACAGTTTACCGCTCTTGTTTCTCAGCACTTTTACTCCTTGCAGCTCATTCCAGCTGCAAAAAGAGGCTTTATAGAAACTTCTAAGCCTCAGAGTAAGTGAAGGTTCCCACTGTAATGGAGAAAAAGCAACATCTTCGAAACAGTTCCTTTAAAGTTCCAAAATATTTTTCTCAGGCTGACAGGACACAGTCATGAAACAAAGAACTAGATTTGCCTGGTTTTGGCAGTGTCAATATCACTTTTAGGCAAACCATACATAAAAATTCACCATCAAGCTAACTGGAAACGCATGATACAATTTAAGGACCAGCTTCACAATAAAGACAACTCAAATGATAAATCTTCAGAAGATCCTGTTGCAAAGACATTTAATACACAGATATGGAATATACCTATTTGCTATGCACTTAAGAGTGCAGTTACCATAGCCGATTGATCAGCTTACCGCACTCCATGAGGTAAATCTGGGGACTAAAACAGACATCAATTTTGAATTATGTTTTCCTTTCATTGGATCCCAATCTCTACTGACTGTTCTGAAAAGTATTAGCTTATTTGTTCATAAAAAAATACACAGTGGGACTCAGGAACCTGTATTACTATAGATAAGATGCACTGTATTTCTTCCACCTGAAATAATCTCTTGTAGTCTCTGTAGTCACTCTTGCTTTACTGTCTGTCCACTACACTGTAGAACATCAGATTGGCTCATGTTCAGATTTGACCATGGAACAGCAACAACAGCAAATGTAAAATCTTACAGCTGTTGTGAAATATGTATAAAAGGACATTCCTTACTAAAAATGCACCTGCATCTTTCTTGCAAACTAAGGGGTAGAAGTCACTGCACCCTTGAAGCCTAGTTTCATCATATACAGGCATATAAATGCATCTCCTAAGATGAGACTCCTGTTACAGTGCATGAGATTAAAAATTTATCAGACTAGCCAAAGAAAAAAATTGCAGTCTTCCATTGGGATGACTTTTTCCATCATCATCATCATCATTACCATCTCTCTCAATCTTTCTCCTCCTTCTCTCTCCCTTAAAAAGAAAAAGAAAAAAGAAAAAAAAATACTTGCTGATATACTATGTATGTGTTCCAAACACAAAAAGCAAAGGGATTTTTAAGATATCATGAGGATTTTGACCTCCATCTTTACTTTTCAGAGCTCCAACAAAAAAGTTGGTATTTTTCTTTAACAGTAGACTTGAAACACAAGTCAGTAATGAACTACATGACTTAACTGATCTGCAGGTGGAATTTACCCCAAAAGAAGACAGAGAAGAACTGGCCACTGCATAGATGACACTACCATGGGTTTTCATTATACACCTTATGCAAATGGACTCATCAGCAAGTAATGTTCAAACATAGCACAAAAAGTTTCGTCAAGTTCAAAACCTGCTCTCTAAAGAGCTTCAGTTACTTACAGTGCTTACAGTCATCATAACTTTGAGAGGATATATTAAAAGTAAACGTTATGACAGTGAGCAAAATTAACCCAGTATATCAGACCTGTCAAGCAACGTTTTAGTCTGTTTCAGCATAAAAAAAGACCCTGTATAATTTTCTCCTGTCTCATTTTGAAAGCCAACGACAAACCTTTAACTGAACAATTACAGCTTAAGCAATCACAGAGCAAATGGATTTTTTTTCCTTCCTATTTCACCTCTACTAGAAAACCTAAGAAGTTCTCTCTGTTCTGAAGTTACCTAAAACCATGACAAGACCGTAGACTTAGATGAAAAAACGGCCCAGATGCAAACTGAGAAGTCCTACAGAAGCCCCATGCAAAGTATTTCTAAGTCCAGACTTCGTGGCAGACACAGTATCTTTCGGTTAAAAGACTTTGGGCATAAACTGCAGGTACAAGGACATATTGCATAAGCTATCACATGCTTGCTGCAACTGCGTGAGTGTTACCGGATTCGGAGAAGCCCACCGCGCTGAATAACTTAGGATCTAATAAAATATTCAATTTTAATGAGACATTGGTTTCATTTTAAAATAAAAAATGTGAATAATGACGGGAACAGGTCTAAAAGTCAATGGAAATACTCCGTTACTCATTACGGTAACAGTTGTTCTACTAAGCTTCGGTAAGGTAACAACAACTGGGGCGACAATGAAAGGGTCTCCAACCCCGAGACATGAGACATTCCCCGCCCCGGGCATCACACGCAGGGACAGACACAGCCCCGGCACAGGGGCACGCCCGGAGCTGGCAGAGAGCGAAAAGGCTCCGCCGGGGGCGGGGAGGACGGACGGGCGGACGGGCAGGGGGAACTCCCCACGCAGGACGGGG
>JANZLQ010000079.1:6655799-6692506 GCA_026212715.1 Elanus axillaris | reverse complement strand
CAGCAGCTTCTCACAGAAGCCACCCCTGTAACCCCCCCCCACTACCAAAACCTTGCCACAGAAACCCAATACATTGAGGAAAGGAGATGTGCTAGTTCCAGTCAAATTTCTGAAAGGCAATATTCTTCATGACTGGTAGAACATTTTTGTGCAAGATGGAAAAGGGCATACTCATCTAAAGAAAACACAAGATCCTCTTTTCTTTTCAGATTGTTATTGGTACAGGAGCCAGAAAACTTGCCTGACACAAAATGCTGAGATTCCTACCTGTACTCTAATTCAGGAAATACCATTGCTTTGTCTGGCTTTCTGGTATTTCAATTAACTGTCCTGACTATTTCTTTTCCCTCAGGGACTCCACTTTTCCGATGAGTACTCTGGTTCTCATGATAATTTTGAGAAATCTTCAGTTTGTCTTATTCAATTTTATCTCTATTGACAGTCAAAACATATTTTCCAGACAGCTGTTGTAGAGGCTGGGGTTTGAGGCTGCACTGCATTAGAGGCTCTGCCAAGGTGCAGCCGCAACAGCCCCTTCCCTTGAGGATTCCTAGCTTAAAATTACAGCCGAAAATAAAAAGCCAGGAGAGAAACAAAGTAAATGGGCAGAAGAATAAGTAAACAGACAAAAAGTTTTATGACAAAGTAAGATCTATCCATGCAATTCTTTTTCTATTTGTGTTATTAATTGTATCGGCTATTCGTATCAGTAAAGAAATAATCTGAAGATGACTTGGGTTGTCCGAGTTAAAAGCTCCTTCAGCAGTCAGACTGACATCTGTATCCTCACAGGAACCTCTTAAGAATTGTGCAGGTCCCAGAGCACCAGCAATGTCATCTCTTTTGAGTTCAATATCTGGACATCTCTCCTTGGAGGAGGAGGTTGCTGCAGTACTGTTTTACCCCACTAGCAGTCAGTTTTAGTAATAGTAATTGTAACGGTAATAGTAATGGTAATGGTAATGGTAATGATAATAATGGTAATAATAATTCCTCTAATGAAAATAAAGAGAAACTCAGAAAGCAAAAAATATATTGAAGTATAGGCACATAGAACAAACGATGTTTATGTCATCAGTGGATGGGCACATTGACTGTACTATTCAACAGAATTTATAATGCTTTATGACTACATGTTTCTAATACTGTGGATAAATCTTAATAACATTAAAATATATAAATATTTCTCATTAATGTTTTCTTTCTACGAAGGTTTTTATACATGTTCCTCTTTTTACTCCTTTTAGATATCCTGAAGTGCTACCCCAGTGGCGGTTTTGTCACTTTGTTTCACGTTTACAATTGGGAGTTTCATCTCTTAAGCACAAGCACTTTAAAGGGCAATTTCCATCCTCCATTTTTCTCAATCTGGAAAAGCTTCCTGTTTAAGAGATTTCCTTACAGAAGAACATGAAAGCAGAGTATGATAAAGGATGTTTCTCTGTGTATTTATTTTTAAATGTGGTACTCAAGGATTAGAATTTTCAGAAAGGTAGTTTTCTTTCAAGTCCTTTGGTTCCAGTCAGCTAAATAGGAAAGATTAATTACTGCTATAAAATTAAATTATAAAACATGGATGTATATAATATGGAAGCATGTTATTTGTCAAGTTATTTTTTAATATAGGCAGCCAAATATTTTAGTATCTCGCAAATTAGGGTGGCTCTTGTAAGCCTTGTATACTCTTTCACCAGAGATGTAATGGTGTCTAGCATCTATTCAATGATAAGGTTTGTAGCTGTGTTAATCAAATAGCCAATATTGGAGCACTGCAGCCATAAAGAAGGAAAATATTAAATCTCAAAATCCATCTTTTCGTGGTGGGGGGGAAGACAGAAAAAAAGGTGGCAGCTGATAAAAGTAGCCAAAAATAAACTTTACAAAAACATTTTGATCATTAACCTTTGATGCATTGATGATTATAATCCAGCTTTTCAACCTTATATATGCATGCAGGTAAGAATGACCTATTTATATCCAGATTTTTTTCTGGGCCAAAACAGCTTCTTCGGTATAGGCAAGGTTTAAATTCACTTTATATAGTCCTCAGATTAGTCCCAAGAATATTGTATCTGAAATACAAAAAAATTATGACCTTCGAGCCTCAAGAAAAGTCACATTTTATTAGATGGACAGAGAAGACTTGTACTTCAATGCCAAATGTTATTTGTTAGTTCAGATATCATGCCTACTTTTGGCAACTAAAGTCCCTAGAGATCAAAGGAGCGGCCCACCCTACCAACCCTTTAGAGATGCGTTTTTTTTCGTCCTGTTCATTTGAAACTGCAGATGCTGTCCTTTTGTTATAAAGTTGAAAAACACACCCTTTACACTGAGGTGCAACGAACGAAATACTCGTCAGAGATAATAAAAATTACATCTGTACTTGATCGACTATAACCTCCCAAAGCTGAACTGCCACAATGTGAACTACACAAGAGAAATTTGCTGCATCTGCCTAGCTGACATTATTTAGAAGCAGTAATAATCTGAATAAGAAATTCCTTTCAATTCTTGGGAAACCTCCCCCATGATTTAGCAAGTTCACCTTGGATTGCAAGCAAAGTTTTAGAAAATCTGGAGTTCAATGGCTCCAAGTCCTACCCAGAAGTCTTCCCTGTCATGCAGAGCTTTATTCTTTTAATCTAGGTTAGTTCCTCTGAAATTCTTGTGTTCTTAAGGTGGTTTGTTTTGGGTTTTTTTGAGCAAGACCACATGTTTGATAATCATTTGACACATATTTCTTAGCCCATTTTCGTGTTGGATATAAGACTTCTGGAAGATCATGCTCCCACAGTAACGCAAGGATTTTTCTTTTCAACCATTTAAAAAAACTTTTAGAGTCTAGTTGTTTGAAGGATAGATGCATGTCCCAAAACATTGGGAAGATCAGTTGCCAAATAAAGACAGTTTTTCTCTCCATGGGCAGAAAGGCACACACATAATTTAGACAGCAATTGCTCGCACTGATGAGAAGATGCAGAATAATCAGAGTACAGGAGTGAGGAGGTCTTTCTCCATAAAAAAAAAAAAAAAAAGTGGTGATACCAGCATGGGAAGCAGAAGAAGGATCAGAGGTTCCTTTTAATTTGAGGACCACAGAAAGTAACTAGAAATATCAAAGACTGAGAAAATGAAACAGAGGAGATAATCTTATTTAAAAGAGACTGAAATACTGTGTTGTGGAGGAGAAATATTAATAAATTATTAGAAGGGGGTGACCTGGTGGTACTGAAGTGTGGCTTTATAGTGGAGGACAGAGATTGTAATGTTTGGAGTGTTATGCAGATATTGCAGTAGATTTTGACAAAAGAAACAAACAAAAAGAGCCAACAGCACATGTAGAAAACTAAGCTTAATTAGTTCTGTTGCTTTTTTATAGCTTTTTTTAAAATACAGATGCTTTGAAATTGTAAATATAATATATTTTATAAACGTATTTATTTGTTGTAGAAGTGGCTAAATAAACATTTCTCCCTGTCTTCATCTACAATAACGAGAGGTGCTATCCGTGAACAAATGTTAACACTTTCATCACTTGCAAGACATGTACATTTAGCCAGCAATTGTAAAGCCTAAAACTATTACATATAAAGTTGGTGATATCATCTCTAATAAAAACAATAGATACTATTGTAACAATATCGATTACCAGCATTTATAGAGTCTATAGTTAGTGTTCTGGCTGAACTTTAAATGCTTTTTATATTCAGTTTGCAGCTTGTTTTTTTGTTTTATCACCTCTTGTTTCCATCTACTTTTAAAAGTTACCCATTGAGCTCATTGTTTTAAGATGGTATCTCCTCTTTATATGTTTTTATTTGAGTCAGGGTTGCTTTTCTAAAAGGGAGAAAGGGAAGCTAGAGTATGAACCACTTTCATATGAACCAAGGAACAGTTCCTGTAACTTGTTTTCACTGTAGTAATCAAATTAATTCACAAAATCTGAAACTTCATAAATAAGAACACAAGGCCATCATTCCTCAGGAACTTCACTTACATCTATCGTTATTACACCAAAAATGTTATTACAAATAGTAGTGATAAATATTACAAAGGGAATGCTTTATAATATTTAATGGCAGCAGTCCAAGTAAACAAGCCAAGGTAAGAATTCGCCTAACAACACCATTTAGTGAGTTGGTGTCATATAGACATTCATGATTAAGATTTTGAAGAAATGTCTTTCAAAGCATACAATATCATACACAGTCACAATTACTGTATTTGTTTGCTGTCCAAAAAACCAGTTTTCTCTAATCTTTGATATCTTTGATATATTTGACAGTCTCTTCAGTATACATGGATTAAAAAATTAAAGTTTTGGGTTTGGGATTTTTTATTTTTTTTTAAACTGAAAGGATATTTACAACATCTTTAATCTTTTTTTCCCAGTACTGAAATTTTAAAATATTTTTGCAGCTGATTGCAAGAAAGATATATGTGTTATTACAAATAATCAGGCAAACTAAACCACAAAATGAGAGATGGATATATGAGTAACAAAATGTCAAAATTCCTTCTTGGAATTTAAACACAGGTGATTATTTTTCATTGAACACCATGGAAGTTAGCTGGAATAATGGAGAAAAATATCTGATTTTACTTAAATAATATACACTAATTTAGTAATTTAGGAGATTAGTTTTTCCTACAGTCCTGCACTAAGGTAAAGACTACCCTGATTAAAGATTGTATATTTACTAATACTTTTGATTTGCCAGGCTTTTATCCCTGCTGTTCTTTGAAAGATATCCTGATTGACTGATTGATTGATTGACAATTGATCAATAGCCTGCCTTAACATGCCTGTATCTTGTCATCTCTTAATCCACACACAAATGATCATAACACATGGCGTTAAAGTATGTGTGCAGAGCACTCAATCAAATTAAAAACCCATACAAGCAACCCTAATGTAGGAAACGATAGTTTCTTTCCACTAGACAATGTTGAGGAAGCTTATGACATACATACAATATATTAATAAAAGAGAAAGACATTCTTCAACATCTGCTGTAAAACCACATAGCATTATAAAATCTTACATCTTATTTGTTTTAAAAGCTAATTAGCACTTGCAAAACAATGCCTGTAGTTTCACCTTTATTCTCCTTTATTTTGTGTGTTCAATACCTTCTCTTTTTCCATGAAACTACCATAGACAGGAACTAAGTTTATGGAAAAACAAGATTAAGAAAAATTGTTCAATAAAAACTGAATTATTCAGAAGAGGGAGGGGCACTGTGTGCTACACTGATCAACAGATAAAACTTTCAACATGAAATATATGCTTCCTACAACTATAACATGATAAACTCTCAGTTTGCTGCAGCCTAATATATTAACACCCAATCCCTACACGAGAATTATTTGTCCTTTTAACCACTCTGTCTTCAATAATAATTAGAAATAAAAGATCATTCTACAACAATCTATAAAAATCCAACAATGTTTCACCAGGAACACCTCCAATTCAATCAAACCTAATTACTGATCCAACAATTTTTATGGTCCACCTCAAGGATACTTTACAACAGCTGAAGTAGCAATGGCTGTAAGTTTCTGACAGTTTATTAAAAAAAAAAAAAAGAAAAGGCACAATTTAACATAAGAGTAATTTCTTTCTCATGTACTTACAATCTGAGATTTTTTTTGTTTCTTAAAGGTACATCAACCATTCTTAAAATAGTTTCTAATGTTTATTTAAAATTACTTGACCTTCAATGTAATTTTTTCTACTTTTAAATTTTTTTTTCAACATTGAGTTGATTATATATGGGAAACCTACATTGATAATCTTTAGATTTTCTAAGTTTCTTTCATAGAAATAGAGAATTCACAATGACGTCTCCTGGAGTGATTAAGACCTAATTGTTCCTCATTTGCTGCGGCTATTCTACTCATGAATGAAAGCATAAATGAGAAATGCAGGTCATTCCTGCCAGAATTATGAAGCATCACAAACCTCGTAATTTGTTTATGCTATGTTGTTCTCATAAGAACCACTAAGAGGATATAATAGTTTAAAAAATATCATTGCTATCTTTTAGCTCTTAGATGTGTGAAAAGTCATCCTGAGTAGGAAGAAAATAAGTATCTGTGAAGTGCCTGGAAATGATCTGAGACTTCCATCTACACTGCAAAACCTTTTCTATGTATCTAATATTATGTGTTGGGAATTGTTATACTGAAGTGTAACCGACTCCCATAATACTTGAAATGCTGAGGCACACAGGTTCCTGTGTTGGAAGCTGTTGCAGGAGGGATAATAAAGTGATTTCAGTCTGCAGGACCCTTTTGAATTCCCTTGCAGGTGCTCCAGCATAGCTCTGAATTGAAACCATTGGGAAAGAAAATTTTAGATAGCTTTTCTCCCAGTTCTATCATTTAGCAAAAAAAAGTCTCTTAAATGGAAATCATCTAGATAGTGCTAATAAGTTAATGTCTTATTTTGCTGGATTACCAACTAGGTGTTTGTTGGGGTTTGGTTTTTTTTGTTTGTTATTTTTTTAAGGCAGGATTCCTTATTCATAGATATTTTACAGAAGACGAGGTCTTGGGAACTTAGCTTCCTGGCTCAGTCTTTCCCTATTATGCTTCCAGGATAGCATCATACAATTTCATCCACTAGCAACTTGATTATAGACCTATTTTCAAGGACCATAGAGCACTTTCAGATGATGACATAACTGACCCTCTTTAAATGCACATATTTTAGGTATCATTTTATGTAGCCAGGTAGATATTTTATCTTAAAATACTTCAGTTCTCTTCCAGTTGTCTTTTTTTTTTTTTTTCAGGCTTGAAATATAATGTAATAGCTTTCTAGAGGTAATTCACACCTGATTCACTTGCTTTGCTTGTGTCTGGCTCCCAAAATAGAATTGTTTAAGCTGTGTTAAAAGCAGACTGTCCATGCCCAGTTCCTCTGCCTCTTCCTTCTGCCTACCTGACACTCTGACAGTCTCTTCCACGATGTAAATTAGGAGACTGCTCCTTCCTCATACTTGACAAACTGTCATGGCCGGATACATGGGAGAAAAGTATGCTAATGCTGTGTTTCTTGCATAACTATACATGTATCATCCTCTGATGCCTCAGGAGGTCTGAAAATGTTGCACTTCAGAGTAGTCTGTATATAGTCTTTCTATCTTGCTGCTTATCATGAGAATCTGTCTCTAATACAGGTGATTTACAAGAAGGGAACCATAATTCCAGAAGATGAGTTGGTTCAGTGTTTAGCAAATAAACTGGAGACTAATGTTACTAGTGCTGAATTTCTGTGTGATGTTTTATGGCTCATCAGGCACATAACGGGACAGGCAGCACTGCCTGGATGCATGCTAAGGTGCAGTTGTGAACTACCTGGGCTACACTATGGATGGAAAAAGAAGCAACGCTTGACACTATGCTACTCCTGAGCACAGAGGCCAATACGTGCCCTTCTGGTGTACAGATAGTGCAGTCAGATATGACGTATCCCACAGGGCTTTCTAGGACCATCACTTAGCCACATGGGGTGGACAAGGTGGTCACCTCGACATGCTGCTTGTCACACTGTAGTCACTGGAGGCACCTATGATAGAAATGTCCACATTACAGTAAAGTGCAGAAGTACAAAATAAAGGTCAGAAAGACTAGTGTGCTGTAGCACGTTCTCAAATCACCCTGCGCTGGACAAAATAAATGCATCCTCTATGTGTCTATTCTTTTCGTAAATGGGGATGATATTGATTCCTGACCAGGCAAAGATCTTTGTGGTGTAACAGATACATAGGAGACTCTAAGAAGCTGCATTAAATGAAACACAGAAGTACCTTCTCATAAGTATTTATTGCAAAAATACTAGAAGGACTGGGGTGATGCAGAAAGAGGAGAAACATTGTAAGTATGGGCAAATACTGAATTGAAAGTATCATCTAGCAAGTCTCATTAAAAGGACCTATATTTCTATTTAATGAGAAGTTAAGTAACATTAATCCTCAGTGGCTTCTTTGAAATACGCTTAATGTGTTAGGTTGAATTTAGGATGAAACTCATGAATCTTTTGCTATTGCTAGCACATAGATGCTACTAGTCAGGACCATACTTTGAAATATGAAGGAAGCTTATTGCTAAAAAGTTGGTTGTGCTCTTTAAGAGACTTTTCTTTTTGCAGAAGAAAATATTGACAGAGTAATGTGCTTTAGAGGGGGTTTGAGGCTTCCCAAGAAAGGTAAACACACATACACTGACTACAAGGAAAAAAGCAAGCATTTTATTAGATAAAGACATGCATTAAACTAAGGGTATTTTTGCAAAGCATTCCAACCCAAGCAAAGCAATTAACATACCGACCCAAGGACTGTGAGGAAGATGGACTGTCCATACATTCTTGTGCTGTGTTGTGCCATGAGCTCAGCCCAGCAGTCAGTAGGTACCAGCTTTACGTGGGTGTCCCCACGGAGGCAAAAGTGACCTAGCCATCCGCCAGCCCACCACTCTTCAGGAAACCCGGTATTTATACATTTGCAGAGGAATGGGTGTCGACACTCATGGCCAATGAGTGCCGAAACATGCCTCAGTTGCAACATATGGAGCCTATGGCATATGTGCTTGCTGGCCAGGCGCACTGCATGTGCCGTAGCCATCCCATCTGTTGGTTCATGGGCTTTGTACTTGGCATATTACTGTAATCCATAAGTCATGGCAATCATGGTCTAGCCTATAAAAGGATTTTTACAAGGTAAGCAAAACTGTATGCTGTGCCTTGTAGCCTTGAATTCCTCCATTGCTGCATGTTCTTCCCTAACATTGCTCAACTTTCTCATTCCTGTGGTCAGTGTTTCAAACAATAGACAATAAACCATCTGTTTCTTGCACTGACTGTGTTTTTCAGTTATCTAGTTCTTACCTAGTGTTTCATCCATGGCCCAAAGAGCTGTGCTTTTTGAGAGCCTTTTCTTTTTGCAGAAGAAATTGTTGACAGATTAATGCATTAGTATCAATATCTTTCTCTCTCTATCTAACTGTCTCATGTGTATGATTAATGTATTTTCAGTTAAAGATTTCTAAGATTCTTTTTACGTCTTGTCAAACAGTAGGCAGACAGCATGCTAAACACAGTTTCAGAAATGTATAAACAAATAATTAAGGATTTTGTACATTATTTGTTGAACCTATGGCAGAAGAGAATGCAACAATTATTCATTAACTAAATACTGTTGATAATAGGGTGTAAAGTATGAAATCTACAAATCCTTCTATTACCTTTAAAACCAGTTGTTAGAACAAGGACAGTATTAAATGGTTTACATAGAAAAGTGGCTTAAAATATTAGTTTCTTAGTTTCTTTTTTTTTTTTTTTTTTTGGATGGCCCTCTTCCAAGACCAAAGAATAATAAAGAACAAAAATTTTGTATTGAACTATGAAATAGATGGCACTGCTGGCACTCAAATTGTTTCTGTATCAGAAAATGTCTGAAAATAGGATGCTGAGGTTTTCGTTTAGATCCTCGGAGTCATTATGGAAGGGAGGAAAGTACCTCCAGTAAATAGGCCATTCACCATGATATTGTCTAGACTAGATTTGGGCTGATAGTGCTTCATTAGGTTCACTTATTCTGAAGGGTTTTGTTGCTGCTAGGAAAAATATATGAAAGTAGACAAGCAAAAAGTAAAATCTTATACAGTGCTTTAAACTGGCAAACTACCCTGGGCTGTGTTTATTGAACTTAGTCATCGGTCATGAAGTCAAATAACAGAGAAATATAGAAACAACTTATTAGTGTGGATGAGGCAAGTTACTACCTATACATTTTTCTTTCAGGCATTCAGTAATTATTATTTGGTAATCTTCTATGTGAACACAAACTATAGATTCTTCTAGTTTTCCTTACATCTAACCTCCAGCCTTGCTTTTGTGTTTTTCCTGTTAAACTTTTTTTTTTCTTCCCTTAAAAAACCCCTAAACCAAACCTAAAATGATTTCACAAATAACTGACATTTTTTTTCTGTGGGTTGAAGCAGAGTTACTTGGACTTCTGCTGATGCATTAAAAATTAGCAACCTGAAGTACGAGTACTTGAAGACAGAGTTTGGGTATATGCAGCCAGGGATACTGAATGAGCCATCAGACTTTGTCTCTTCATCTTTTAGACACACACTTCTGCAAAGATTCACCGTGTTCTAGTATAAGAACAGGATACTTCAATCTCTTTGTCTTTATTTTTGGAGTTATACTTTCCTCTTCTCCTTCCCTTTCCTCCTCAGTTGCACCTTCTAACTTCACATGCTCCCATGGACCATATAAACCACCGAAATCTATGGCATGAAGACTTTTAGTACATAAATCTGTTTCATACCATTTATTTTCATTAGTTTCATCATGCCATTTTGTCCTATTTTGCAGCTTTCCTCTGGATGACAGAGAAATGTATTCCTTTAAGGAAAGTTAAAGCTTTGAACTTGTTTTTTTTCTTATACTGGACCTACGCTTGCCATAAAAGCAAAGAAAAACAGTCATTACTTTTTATAAGGATAGTGTCTAATCAAAAGTGAATATCTGGAAAACATAAGGCTGTTCACACCGTATGACAGATTCAGCATAAGTAACTCCACATCCCTCCAAAATTCTCAAAAAGCACATAAAAACATCTCCCCCCACAGCTGAATAAAGAAAAAAGTCTAAGTCTTTTCAATAAAAGGAGAAATACTGGCTCTGTAGAAGACATTAAAAGATGATGGAAGCTTTTAATAGCAATTAATTAATGCAACCTGGAAGCCATTGATAAGAAAAAAAACCCCAGCTTTTCTTAAACATATCTGTAGAAAAGTTTATCTGCTCTTTCCTATCATTGAATAATTCATTGAGAATCACACATATTTTCTAAAACCTACAGTTCCATCACTCAGGTTAGAAAACAAATCCCAGGCCTCTAAAAATTCAGTGTGCTTAGATAAGGAAATATCTTGTCTTTACTGACGTCAGAGTCTAATGAGGCATTACTTTTGCTGTATAAGAAAATATAGACTGCAGCCAGTATTTATATGTGTGGAAAAGAGCCTGATCTCTAGCTGTAATCCTAGGACTATTGCTTTCTTTAAAGGCAATTTCTCTTTTGAGTAAAACTTTGAGGATCAGGCTCATTGAAGGATGCACTCTGTATATGAAGGACTTGTTATTAACTAATTTTGTTTCAGGTTAGCTGTAGATGCCTAATGTTGTGACGTCAAATATCAAATATGTTAAAGACTGCTCTTATTCAAGCACATGAAAGAACTGCTCATTAATCTGAGAGATCAAAACACAATTTGGAGTTGTTCCTGAGATTTTGGAAAGTAGCACTGTATGCATTAGTATTTTTAGTCTAAACAGAGTATTTTCTCCTTCTGTTACCCTGTGGAGGAGGGCCTTGGAACAACAGATGCTCCTTGCTCTTTGAGGCTGGAGTAGTCTTTATGGAGCAATTTTATATATATTTACTTTTTAAGGTGTTTTTTCCCCCCTCTAGGAGCATTACAATACTTAGCTGAGTCACTTGGATAGACGTTATAAAAGATTTATGTCTGTATTTTCAGTGGTGCAGGATACAATAGAAAAGAATCTTAGTGACAAAACACTATTATTACTTACTTTAAATATTTTACAGAGGTACCATAAGTTGGTTTTCTATTTGTTATATAACAGAGAGAAGATATGGAATTCTCTTCTAGCTTTAATTTGCCATTTGTTCCTATTTGGATCATAACATTTTGCTAATTAGAAGTAAATTATTGGAATAAGTCTTTTTTAATTAAACAAACAAACAAACAAACAAACAATCCCTCCCTTTTTCCCACTCTCAAATAATCTTTAGAAATTAGCCATGTGATATCTGAGTCCTAGGCTTTTTTATATACTATCATACAGCTTCTGCAATAGATGTTTCCTAGCATCTTGACACCTCAGTTCACATAGAAAGTTCTGATGTAGGGATGCTCTTCTCCAGATACATGTGTCCTGGCTTCTGCTTGGAGTAAGTATCTTAATACTGTGACAAGCACAAGAGCATTTTGCTTTTTACACTGTGTATATCACTGTGCCCAAGCCAGAAAAAGACAGCTCTAGTTCTCAAACTGAAAGCAGTACAGCAGCACTAGCACAATGCCTTGCTATGGGTTGCACAAAGCAATGTTCAAGCTAATAAAATAAATACCATTAATTTGGGTCAATGAACACTTCAGACAAATGCATTTGTTCAAATACAGTGACACACTGATGTCCCTATACTGATCTTGGAATCAAATGGCATCTTCATAGTAAGGTATAGAATTAAGTTGTAAAAGCTACAGTGTGAGCTTTTTTTAAGCAGAAAATCTGGTACAGGTCAGATACCTTTCTTATCATCACTATGACCACAGAAACTGAGAACCATCCAATATCCAGCAAATTGCTTTGGAGAAGAGTGAGTATATTGTGTTAGGATTTCCATTCCATTCCATTCCATTCCCTCCTGTGCCTGCAGAAATAGAGGGTGACCAACAGACCTTAATTACTTTCCATGGGAAATCTTAATTATCCAACTGAGTAAGTTTGTAGTGTGCTAAAATACATTTAAAAGAGTAAGAGCTATATTTAAAGCAGAATTTTATCAAAATGCTCTCTCTTTCCTTTGACAGTCAGAACCAGATCCAAACTCTCTAGCTCATAACTATGGATAAATATGAAGAAAAAAACAATCTTGAATATCTAGGCTACAGAGTTCATGCTAGACACATGAGCTGATTCCGTATAAACAATTGAAATACCATAGTTCACTTTGCTTCTTCAGTCAAGAAATGGATTAATTCTTTCCTATGTGTGGTGGGTTGACACCAGCCAGCAGCTAAGTCCCACACAGCTGCTCACTCACTGTCCCTGAAGTGGAATGGGGGAGATAGTACGAAGAGCAAAAGTGAGAAAACTCATGGATTACAATAAAGACAGTTTAAAACAAGAAAGAAAGAGAACAAACCAACAACTGACACAAGTGATGCAAAGGCAATCACTCACCACCTCCCAAAATAGACTGATGCCCAGCCAGTCCTTGAGTAATAGCTTTCTCCCTGATGAAACCCTTCTTTCTCATTTTTTATTGCTGGGCACAACTTTATATGGATGGAATATCCCTTTGGACAATTCAGGTTACCTGCCTGGTCTGTGTCCCTTCCCAGGCTCCTGCCACCCGCAGCTTACCTGCTGGGGAGCAGAGGGTCAAACAGAGAAATCCCAGACACTGTGCAAGCACTGCAGTAAGAGTCAAAAAGCTGGTGTGTTATCAACACTGTTTAAATCACAAATCCAAACTCAGCACCATACAGGCTGCTGTGAAGACAATAACTCCATCCCAGCCAGACCCATCCCAGCACCATGTTTTAGTTGTAAATACTTCCTGCCGTGGACCTTTAAGGTAATTTTGGAAATGAATGTTAGAAGGAAAGGAAGGATACAGTGTGATACCAAGCTTCTTTTATAAAAATGATCTATTAGTAGAAGTGTTTGTTTCAGACCTCCTGCTGCTGATTACCTGTGTAACTGCAGACAGACAAGTTAACACCAAAAAAATTAAAAAAAGCTGTTTAGAGGTACAGATAGGTATACAGATACCCCTGTCTCAGTCCAGGTAATATAAGCCACATAGAGAACAGAAGATTCTGATTTTCCTCTAAGATATCTTTTCTTTTGGTGCAACCTTTTAGAACGTGTTTAGTACAATGTTAGCTTAGTGACAAAAGAAGGACTGCATCCAGTTTAGGAATCAGGCAGAATGGTCATGTTTGTGATGCACCAGCCCATGTAGGCGTGGTCCTCCAGGAACCTGTCTGACCTGGTTGACATAATTGTTCTTTAAGATGGATCTGAAGTTCTTCTAGGTGGCCAGTACTGAGCTTCCTGTGACACATTAAATCTTAGTAGAGCAGATGAGTTACCCATTTGACTGAATTATGAGACTTTCAGGCATAGGGGTTATTGTCCAATAATCTCTCACTTGAGCAAACCAGATGATTTCATAGATTTTTTTCCTCTCCCTCTCCCTCTGCCCTCCCCTCCCTCTCCTCCTCCTCTCTTCTCCCCTCCCCTTCTTTTTTGGAAAGCTTTTTCTCATGGTGAAATTTCCATGGAAATTTCCATGTTGTGCCATAAAAGTAGTCTGCAGACGATTTGTTCTATCCCAGTTGGAGGGCAGTTGCCCTTACCAAAAAGTCAGATAACTTCGAAATTTATGTGTCATCTACTAAGCATACAAGGAAAGGAAAAGAGGGGCTAAGTTAGACATAACTCATTGAAAATTAGGAGGAGTTAAGAACTCAATGGTCATTTGAGTTTTTCAGAATTTTCTTTGGACAGAGGAAAATAACACTTTTTAAATTAGGATATTATTATTTTATCATTAATTTTCTTTTTATTATTATGTTATTATGAAATAGGTAATTGATCATTTTGTATTAAATGGCTGAGCCAGATCTGCCCCTTGCTGGCCACATCAACCTTATAGGAATATTGTCTTTGTGCCTATTAATGTTTTAAGTGTGTTTCCCCCTAAAATACTGTGCTTATTTCAAACTGAAATTGTAAAGTGCTATTGAACTTATGATGGGATAATTGTGGACAATACATGTCCACAGAAATTATACAAAGACCCACAAGGACTAGTTGTTAACTGTTGCTTATGGGGCAAGCTGCCAGACAGTTTTTAAAAAATTGAGTAAGACTTTGCTACAGATGCTGCATTTTGGTATTAACAACATCAACTGCTGTTTTTTTTCTTAAACTTGGCTTTTTTTCAGGAAAGTTATTTAGAAAATGGATTTGGAACTAATTTAGCTACTTCTGTAATGCATAGTCTGTCAAGTTTTTCTCAGTCAAAGTTTTGGAGGGGAAAGATAGGCTGCATTAATATTTCAGGGGGGATAGCTATCAGTTATGGGGGTATATTTAAAGTAAATTCTTGAATTTGTTGAAAAAAAAATGGATACTACTTGAAGAACAAAGTTTGAACACATGTTGAAGGAAACTGATGTTGCACAGATCCATTCCCTTCTCTGAAAAGTGTACAAGTTAGCATCACCTCTGGAAATCTTAAGCAAAATGGGACACTTAGGGATGGATGTGGTTTAAACTCTAAACCATCTGAAACATACATACCTGTGTTAATTTTAATTCAATTTATCAGAAAGAAGCTGATTTTTTAATAATTGCAAATAAACTCAGTTACTGAAACATAATATTGTATTTTTTTGAAGGTAGCCTGAAATGAACTTACACCATCAGGAAGTTCCTACTTCAGCTTTTTTTCCTTTGCAATATGCAGTGGAATATAAATGTTATTTCAGCAACCTAAAAATCCCAGAACATACTATTAACACCTACTTATTAGGTTTCATACTTAAAGTTCTTTATTTCATGAAATTATATTACTATAAAAATAAGTCTTTTTACTTTTTTATTCTTTTTCATTTGTGCAGTTTTCATTTTCTCAGAAGCAGTGCAAGCACAACCCACATAAAGGAACTCCTGTCAGTACTGGAAGTTCAAGTCCCTTTTTGCTGTTATGAAATGGAGTATAAGTTCTACCAAAAATAATTCTAGTATGATTTACCCTGTTTTGGAAAGACCCCTTTTCAAGATTAAACATATGCTTGTATAACGGCAGGACACTGGATGTAATATCAAAAATCATGACAGACTGTGACATGGATTTAAAAGGTGAAATGAAATAAACAACTTTTGTAAAATGTAATTTTTGGCTAGCATCAAATTAGAATGAAAGACTTTGATAAGAAATTCTCAAATACATTATAACCTCCTGTTCAGTTTCATTTGAACATAACTCCTGAAAATAAATACTTCCTGAGGCTGTCCTGAGGTTAAGGAAAACAAAAAATGGTCTTCCTTTATAACAGCTCTGATATAATGTATGTTCTGAAAACTGTTTGTGAAATAAATATCTAAACAGCATGCTAGCTAAAAGGGTTACTTTTATGAGTGAACAATATAATGGAGGCCTTGTTTCCTGATAAATGAGAAGAACTTACTCCGTTAACATAGCTGTTAACACATATGGTGATATACCTTTAAAAAAAATATACGTCATTCAGTATAGTCTATGATCTAGAAACTGTAATATAGTATCTCAGCTCAGCTTTCAGTGATGCTAATGAAGGGTTTGTGCCGTATTGTACAGATCGGACCACATGTCATGATCCTGAGGAGTCCACTGCTACTTGTCTAATAAATGAAAAACTTAGGGAGGAAGTGCATATGCAAGTTAGAAATGACACTAGAAAATGAAACAATAATTAAGATTACTTTTTTCTTTTGAGTGTGTCTGCAGTATATGCTGAAGCTGTAGGGATAGAGGATTTAATGCAAAATTAGCTAAATTAAGTAACACAAGCAGTTCTGCTACAGCAATGCAGATTTTCCTACAGTGTGCATGGTAAACACATCCTGATTTATGCACAGTCAGGAATCTTTATGATGGAAAATCTTTCATGCTTATTTCTTCACTCTTCTGTCTACATTTTTCCTCTTAACATTTTTATTGACTTAATAATCAAGAATACTTTCTGTATGATATATCTCATAATGTTAAAGAGTCTGTTAACAGGATCAAACATCTTATTCCCTATTAAATTAACCTTACCTAAGTAAATGGCTTTTTTTTTCCTGTTGGTTACATTACTTAATTATTGCAAATCAGTGTTTTTGACACTTTTTCTTCTATAGTCTTTATAAAAACCTTAAGTTTCTTTCTTGCTCTGTTTCTTCCATGTATTCCCCTCTCTGTCTTTGAGATAAATTTGATCAATGCCAACCCACTTCATTGGTCTTTGGTTTAGAATAGTAAAAGATGTTTGGCTGACAAATTCTGAATTATTCAAGACATTGGTCCTTTTAATTTTATGAGTTGGCTTGAAAAGTGAATATATCTAATTCCACTTGTGGGAAAAACTTATAATGGGTTACAGAATATATAGGTTTTGGAAGAAAAACTCAATCATCAAACATTGACTGCTTGTCTTTCAGGACACAGGATGTGTCACAATGGAGCTATACTTTGGCTAATTTGTCATTTAGAAGAAGTGACCCCATAATGGTTGATACCAAAAGCCTCAGCGATTTTCAAAAAAATGAACAAATATTCTCACTGTAGAACTGCGTCTTGAGGGTGATATCAAACATAGCAGAGGAGATTTAAGAGAAAAACGTAAACCAGTGATGGGCAGATCTTGGAACATCCCATGCTGTGGAAGAAAATCTCCCCTGATGTCTGCAACTCTTCACAAGGACTTGGGCTTTGACTTGGGAAGTCAGGAAGCTCTGGTAATTTTGTCCTAACTTGTGTAATTGTTGATAGTGTTCCTGAATATAATTATTTAACATTCTTAATTGAGATGTAATGAGTGAAAGATAGTAAGTTTATTAATAAAATTTAGAGGACATTATTGTCCTACAAGCATGTGTCACCCTACAAAAGTTTCTCCAGGGAAGAAAATAAACCTAAAATAATCCTAAAGTAAATTTAGCCTACTCGTTCAGAAAAGTTACTAAACAATTAGAAACTTACTATGTTGAAACCACTAAATCAGAATTATTTTTATCTAAAAGGAAACATTCTTTCTTCCTCTATTCTCAGAATACACTAACAGTTGTAAAAAACAAACAAACAAAAAGAGGTTAGGTACAAGTAGGTTTTGCCATAAATAATTTTTATATACAGTTTGTGTGTGTGCACACGCATGCGTCTGTGTGTGCAAGTACATATGGGAGTAAATGCTTACTAAACCAGAAATACAAAAAGATATGAAAAAATGTAAGGTCACTGACAGAAAAAGGCAATAGGCCACATTACTTTTATCAGCTTTACAAAGTTTTTAGCAATAAAATGATTTTAAAAAAACATAGATCATTCTTCCAGACTTCTCTGTCCCTAGCACATCCATAGCTTAATAAGCCTGCAGTGTTAGACACTAACATTCCACTTTTTAGCCAGGGGAGAGAAATAGGCACTTGCAGAACATAGTCTTCTAAATCATCTAATCTACTTTAGGTTATATGAGTTTTTAGATTAAGGATGAGATGAATTGTTCCTTTTTTTCTCACCATCTACAATAGAGGAGATCTTCATGGCCAGTTCATGGGCTGAATTCCAGCAAAATTCATGAGATACTGCTGATCTGTCAGGTGTTTTCAGATTATTAGCTGCTAAATATGTGATGAGAGCTGAAATTAAATATCTCTGCATATAGACAGAGAAGAGGAAGGGTTTAGAACTCCTGTAATCCAAGTTAGTGCTCTTGCTCAGGAGATTTGACTGATGAGCAAGGTCACTTTACACTCAAGAGAGCAAATGAGGTTATCACCCTATCTGTAAGTCCCAGTGCACAGAATTTTAAGTTGAAGCATCACCCATTTTGCTTTTTTTTTTTTTTTTTTTTTGCTTTTGAATGTCATTCTTCAAATGGCAAGAGACCCAGACAACCCTACAATGAAAGAGAGGAAGGGAGCTTGCTGTGGTACACCTACAATCAAGACAAACATGAATACATGGCAGAAAAGTTCATTAAAAGCAATTTAAACCCAAAGATGTAATATTGTCTCTGCCTCAGAAAACCCCTAAACTTTGACTGCTAAAAGCAAACCCTTTGTTTGTCTGACCTGATTTTGTTTTCCTCTGAAGCAACACTTACAGGCTACTATCAGGGACACGATATTTGGTTAGCTGTGATGAGCCATTTTTATAGTTCATCCTTGACTTCATTCTTTGTATTCAGCATGATACAGTAAAGCCATTCTTAGGTACACTTTCTTCATTTCTTATTGATAAGTCAAAGCAGATCCTTGCTAAATCCCATGAATCCATTTCCAGGGCACCTGTATCTATGTTACAGAGTGGTTTCTCCTCATTGGCAAAGTCCCTAAATGTTTGCTGTTGCAATATTCATCTCAGCAATGCCTGCCAAAGGCACTTTGTAAGGAAAATCTTCAGTTCATTTTTTTTAGAATCTGTTTTAGCAATCTCAGGCAAAAGGACTATTCAAAACCCATTATTGGCAGGGAGATTTTGTTACTTGTTTTATGAGGCTGTGATGCAATCAAGCCCTGTGCTATAGTCTATAAAACAAGTCATGGTCCAGCTCTGCAGTCACTGGGAATCAAGGGAGTTTATGAGTTCCCTAGAAAATGTTCAGTATCTCAAAAAAAGTCAGACCCAAAATGTTCTCCCTGACTGTAACTTTGGGATATACTCTCTGAAAGAAAATCATCAATCATTATGAACTGATAGGACTCAACAGATATTTAATATGTCTTCCTTTAAAATCTTTGGACAGAATCCTAAACCAAAAACCCCATCCCTTTAACTTACATGTTTACCAAAATTTGTATCTGAAGAAGCAAAAGCAAAGGCAAAAGGAAAAATGAAACAAACAAAAAGCATGACAAACCAACCCATCCTGGAAAGGAAAGCTGAATGCTGAAAGATTTTTAAATAGGCCATTTTAACATTACTGAATTCTTGCTGCTTTTCTAATTAATCATACAACCAAAACCTTGAAGATAAAATCTAGAAAATCCTTCTTAAATTCCCTTTTTCTGGCCTCATCTGCAGGTCTGAAATTCTTTTCTTTGTTTCTAAGATGGAATTAATGTCTCCAGAACATTTCACATTTTAGGTTTGGTTGTTTTAGACTATCAAACCTGAACTTTAGAGATATTTTAGTTATTGTCAGAACAATATTTGTTAAACTTAACATCTATCACATTTACTTGAAAGTGTTTTGCATTCTTTCTCTTGAAGTCTTTGCTGAATTAAAAACATTTGGCTTTAGGACGTCTTCTGACATTTTATTTTTTCTTTTGCAGGATATTCTTCCATGAGAAATAGCTTATTTTAAATGAATGCATGATGGCTTGGAATGAAATTAAAAATTAAGTTCCTAATGTGCTTCAGGCATGATCATCCCACCCTCAGAAATCCTCCTTCTGTTCTCAGCTCACTTACATAAATATCAGAATAATAACATTTCCTCCAGTAATTTAAAAGGAGAAAGAAGATTTCACAAGTAGGGCGTACACTGATGAGTCTCAGGTCAGCAAAAATTAGTCTTTGTACATCTCATTTTACCTGTAACCATAGGGAAATCTTGTCCAGTTCAAGCCTAATCTCTTTTGCATTGTCTTTTGTTTCATGTCATCTGCCTCTATTTCCTTTCTGCATGTCTAGTCCCCGCCTCTTCGCTCAACTATCCCCATTTCTTCCTCGCATTTCCATCAGTAACCAGCAGTGAGGCTCACTGCAATAACTGTCTGTCTTCTAAACTGGTCTTCCATCCTCCCATATTTTGCAGTTCCAGGATGTTCTTTTGCTGCCCTCACCCCTGTTTGCTTTCCTCTGTGTCATACTGGTTGGGTTTAGCAGGAGAATACTGAAAACAAGAAAGGACATGCTCACTGCTTTCATTTCTGCTGTGAGTAGCAGCTGCTGAGAAGGTCCTGCTGTATTATCACACCCAGATCTGTAGCATGGGCAGTGCAGGTAAAATCTCACAAAGCTTGTGTGCTAGGAGCTGCCACTAAATTTATTTCTGTTGTGCCAGTCTGCCTTACAGATAGTGGAGAGAGTGCAGACACATTGTCTGCTCCAAATTAAGCATCAATTGCTGCTGCTAATTCAGAAGCATAGACTGAACACAGAGGCTCAGCTTTTTTCCACTCACTTAAATAACATGCACCCTTTATGTATGAGAACTACAACCTTTCAGAATGGTCAGATGTGGAAGTTTTTCCACATGTAGATATACTATCTCGCTAACTTTCTATTTTCTAACCCAAATAATGGTGGGTTCAGATGACCTGAGGATCTCCTACTGTAGGCAAAGCAATATTTTCTCCCTAAACTTATTCTTTGAAATTCTGGTTAATTTTGGATAAAATCTTGAAATAAGAAAACACTCAGTATGTGATGTCCTGACATGGAAAATTTCTGAGTGATTACAGTTACGTAGGCTGTGCATACTATGCATTAAGCAATGCCTAATATTATTTGCTAATGGAAAATGTGCGAATTTGACCATAGGTTCACCTATTGCAAGGTACCTTTATTTCCTCTATATGCTAGTCTTCTGGTAATATTAAGCTATTGAGAAATGTATATGCAGATGAAATTGTGTTCTGTATTTCAATGGCTTAAATATCCAGAATATGCATTCTAGTATGAAATTTCTAAAGTTAGGTTTCAAATTCTTCTCCAGGATATTAAAATTCTGGAAAGTAAGTAAGAAAATGACCAATTTCAGCTGTGCTGTTACGAAAAGAAGGCAAGACAAAATATTTTAAGATTTTAACTGTAACTAATTACATAAATTTGCACATGAAGCTTTATATATCCATTTTTAGATATTATCCCAAGAATCAAAATCTTAATAAATTTATTTAAAGCTTGTTAATCTTCAAGAAAATAAAGATCTTTGAGTTATATGACTTGTAACTGGTTTTTGCTTGGCACAAGAAAACGCAGTGGTAACTCAGCTTCATTCTTTAAATGAATGATATGCTTTGGATGAATCTTGTACTGGATTTTATAGGTGAAACTAGGTTTTGCTAGCATTAAAGTAAATAATCTAAAACATCCTTGATTTTCCCTTGTACTGTTTTTGTAAAAATATGATTTGGAAAGCACCCTGCTGATATGCATAAGTATACAAGAAAGCAACAAGACTCAAAGTGTAAGTATATAATCAGAATTCAGTACTTCCATAATTATGTCTTTCATTGTTAACTACTTCGAACTCTGCAAATAAGATTGTAGACTAGATGGTGATGTTGTTTTGATATTCTTTTTCTTTTGTTAATAGTGTTTAAAACACAGTATATTCCTTCACTACACATAATTTAAATTTATATTCCTCTTGCTATTCTAAATAGCACTACTGGAAAGTTTTTTCTTTTTTTTTTTTTTTCTGAAAATATAAAACTGTCTTGATCATGTTCTTAGTAGCAGCATTTACTTCCATCATAATTTTACCAAGGGAACCAGCTTAGGGATCTAAATGTGTGATTAACATGTGCATAGTAAAAAGATGCCCAGTCCAAAAAATAAAAGCTTTCAGTTTACTGTATATAATTAATGTGCTGTGGGATTTTCATAGTGACTTAGCTTCAGTATAGGCATTTGCTGCTGAAGTCAATGACAAACTTTCCACTGACTTCAGAATTCAGCCCACTTGGAGCACCCTTGAAAGCTCCATTTCATATTCGCTGAATAATACAGAAGATCATATCCTGTGATACATAGCCTACGCCCAGCTCCCACTGCTGATAATAAAAACTTTGTTTCTTTAAGGAGTCTCACAAAGTACAATGTGAAAGAAGAGGGAAGAAAGTCAAGCTTAGGATGAGAAACAAATTAAAAGAATCAACCTCTCACTTAAAAATCTAGACTTCTTTTGTTGTTCTACGCAGTAACTTTATTTATAGACAAAACTTTTCAGCTACTTTTTTTTTCTCTTCCCCCCCCCCGGCCCCAAATCATGTAGCAGGATAAAGACATGTTTTCCACTTTCTTAAAGGTACAAAGCTAAGCCTTATTCACAGTCACTACTTCAGAAAAGTTCTATCCTCACAGAAGAAGCCTTATTGCCATAAAAGTCCTGATAAAGGGTCAGGCCTTCGTTCTGTAGTCTGTACAGCACTTTTTCTTAACTGACTGTCTAGGTAGGAGAGGACAGACATTAATCCTCTTGCAGGTGTGAGGTGTCCTTCCAGCTGGCTAGGTGATTTCTTTTGCTGGAGTCAGAACCTCCTGAAACCAGACATTTGAGCATAACAGTCCTTTAAATAAGGTGTACCATACAGCAGACAGCCAGAGCATCCTGTGGCTAAGTAGTCAAATGTGCCTTGCCCTGTATTTCTTATAGGATTATGTGTGCCAAATAGTCTGTGGCTTAGGGACACACAGTCTTCATTCTGCTGAATTTATTTGTGATATGGCATGCATGTTTTTCTGGAGTTAATTTTGAATAGTTTACTTTGTTTAAGCTTACACTTAGGCTCAAGTTGAAGAGCTATAGAAAAATATTGCTTTTAGAAAACTGTTGAACACAATCTGGTGCACTCTCTTCTTACTTTTCTGAGAACAAAATCTGTCCTTGCCAGGATACCTAGAAATTGTTTAAGCACTGAGGAAATAATGTACTGTTAATAGTGGATATAAAATGGCAACAGTTTCTGAATTATTATCTGTAAACACATACATTACTTCAAATATATATATAACTAATGCTAAAATTTATAAAAGTAGAAAAACTAACAAAATATCTTATTGTAAATAAATGTTTGATTTCATTAATTAAAAATATATTTTGAATTAACTTTTTTATTAAGTGACCATATTTTTTTGAAAGCCTTTCTTTTCTCCTGATATATTTCAAAATTTATTACTTTATTAAGTACCAAATGGGAAACAAAGCTCTTGTGCTAAGTATTTTTTAACTTCAAAAACTGAGTGGACTCTGCCTTGAAGAACGTCACAATGATCTAGCAAATTTTGACAGTGTTATCATAACGCATGCTGAAATATTCCCCCAAAAGCAGATTTATAGTACCACTACAGCACAGGAGTGTGTCCTCTATGTAGCAAGGTCCTTAAATATGCAAGACTGTCACAGATGCTCTCATATGTCATTTCCATCCATAGTAATTATAAGGGCCATGGACAGGGGAAAAATGAAACATGGATGACAGTGCTTCCTTTCTGCTCCAGCAGTTCCTGGCTTTACAGCAAATCCTTAGGGCCCTCAGTAAGTAATTCAAGATAGAAGTGTGGGAAGACCAGACCAGCAGTGTTACTTTGGGGTAGCATCTTTATCCTATGTTGATAGCCTGGGAGGTATCACTGTTTTGCATTGCATCTTTTCCTAGAACTATTTTTACACTTCCTTTTTTTAAGTTGCACTTGAGTCTCTGACCTGTTCTCCTATTTCCTTAAGAAATCCAAATACATCCTCATTTAATACAACCTGAGACAATATCGCTGTCAGGACATTTTAGGCTTGGTAGATTACTTCTGTGATTTGTACTACAAAGCCTGTAACTAATCAAATTGTGCTGTTTTCTCTCAGTACTCATGCAGGGCTGCACCTAGCTGTGTAATTAGTACAAACGCAGCGTACCTCTGGGGAGCAGGACAGAGCTGTGTACTGTGCCTGGGGGGAGGCAGCAAGACAGGATGTCAGCATGTAGATGTAGCTGCATGCTGAAGGATGCGGGAATCTGCTTTTTGGGACAGGACTGGGATAAATGAGTCAACCCAATGCCACTGAGCTCTCCTGGAGCTTAGTATATAATGTGCAAACTTTATCTTCAGTATAAATTGTGTGCACTTGCAAACTGAGCTCTTTTGGTGCTATGCTGTTGCTTTAGACAATTTTGGAGAAATAGATGGATGTTAATATGACAGCCCCTGTATCTCTGTCCTCATTAGAGATTTCAGAATGCTCTTTGTCACGGGATGACTGATTAAGTAGTAACACTGTGAATGTGCTACAGAGCTAAGAAAAAATTGATTGGTCTGACCCAAACATTCACTTCTTCATTTAGGTCAAGCCTCTGTTGGAGATTGCCATATTTTGATTAACTTTTTCTCATTAATATTATTTTCATAAATCTCTGCACTTCGAGATTCCTTGTAGATCCCCAGGCAGAGATGTTAGTCACATAAAACACCCTCAACCTTACACTACATCTAACCTGAAATAAAAAACTAAGTAGATTTGGGTGAAAATTAGTGCTGTAAGCCAAGTTCTGTTTGATGCTAAACGTGGCACTGTGCCCAGTACTGAACCTCCTGTGGTTCTGAAGCAAAATTCTCATCTTTGCTGGAAGGATACTAGAACAATGAATTTAAGCACAGACTCTGGACAGTCTCAGGGTTTCTCTTTTAAACATCTTCAGTTTATCACCCTGTTACCAAGGTTCTAGGAATTTTCTTTTATTTACTATGTGCAAATTTAGTTTTGCTCACAATATCTGACCAACTTGTTTTTGGAGCTATGTATGAAATCAGCATGATTGCAGACCTTTCTTTGAGGGTGGTTTTGGCTCTTTACAAGTAATATGTACCTCTTTTGTTGTTGTGGAAAATGAAAGCATTTTAACCATTAACAAAATATAAGTAATGTAGTAAGTAAGCCAATGATAAAGAATGTTAAAAGGAAATTCCCTAATGGACAAAGAAAATGCCTGCCAGATTTTACTCTGACATCTATTTTAATAGCAGAGCAATTTTTAAATTTTTTTTAGAAAATGCTTCCAATAAATAACTCAACAAATTTTAACAGCAATGATACCATTCCATTAAAAATAATTTCTAATAAAATCTAATAAATGTTTACTAACTTAGCAGGTTAACATAAAACAGTGAATTAACAATTGGTAACAGTTTCACTGAATCAACCAATTTTTAATCTACTGTAAATAAAGAGCTATTGATTGTTATGTGAATGTAGCCTGTAAAAATCCCTTTTCCCACAAAATGATAAAAAATTATTTACAAAAGCCCTAAATAAGTCATTCTGAAGGTGTGTTTAGTTATTTCCTGCAATTATTTTTGGAAGTGACAGTAATGAAAATGGATGACAGTAATAAGATGGGAATTTTCACCTTAGAAAGCTTTTGTGTTGTGGAAAATAGTTCAAAGAAAAATAACCTAAGAAACAGGGTTTTGTAAACATTGGCTGGTATGTAAATATAGAATTTAGGTACCAGGCACAATACTGGAAGAATAAACCATTGTTTATGTATGGCAACAGATAGATCCTACCATGTGGGGGTGAATAGCTATCTGCAGTGTCATCTCCTCCACAGGGTGCTTATGAATGATCTTGAGGAAGGAAAGGGGAAAGGAGAGTGGAGGGAAGGGAAAGGGAAAGGGAAAGGGAAAGGGAAAGGGAAAGGGAGTGTGTCTAGCCTGGTGTCTTGGTGGTGACTCTTGGAAGGCTGGGTTTGGGACTTCTGTCTTGTGTCCATAGGTAGTAGAAGGTTCCTGGTTTGATGGTAACATATTCTTCTTTTCCCCAGCTATGTCTGCAAACCTGTGATAGTTATTATTAAGCCTCACAATTAAAGGCATTTAAAGTTATGTAAGCACAAAAATAAATGCTATCCAACATACATTGGCACCTTAGTGTATTGTGACATGCTGTTTACCTCATTCACAAGCATAAATTGATTTATACACCTAATGAGTGAAATGGGGAAGAACCACTTGAGGAAAAATGGTTTTCGGTCTCTAGTAGTCCAGTATTATATGATCAATGTCAAGGCAGTAAGTCTGTCTGAAGGAGCAGGGAGGCCTGGGAATGTGAGAGCCTAAGCTTTTGTAGACCAACATCTGCTTTCTACTGGATAAGACCCTAAGCTTCTTATTTTGGCTGATGTTTTAGTGTTTAATCTGTTTTGCTAAGGAGCCCTAATATAAATGTTAATATTTTATGCAGCTGATACTATAATGCTTCTTGCAGATAGCTGGAAAGCCCAGAACCACATCTGAAATGAAGTTCCTGGAATTTTCTGAACAAGACAGAAGGCCACCTTGGAAGAAATTTTTCATCAGTATTGAAAATTAATAATAATTTTCCCATGCACAGTCTAAGTGTTGTAATGGATCAACACATTAGTCTCTTACCTCAGAAATCTTGGAGCTTTTACAGTCTGGGTTAATGAACATCTGAAATGAGTTCAGTAAACTTGCTATCTTTCTAGTGCAGAATGATGCAAAGTTCATAGTCACGACATGATCCTACAATACTCCTGACAGGTAAAAGAGACATCTTTCTAGCTAAGGAAAATATATTTGAGGAATGCAAGGTACCAAGGAAGTTAGGAGAGAAGAGCATGAGTAATTTGACCAATTTAAAGACGCTATTTTCTGCATTCTTGGATTCCTGTTATGAGAATACCAATGGATGCTTTTACTTTAAGCACTACATTTGGTTTGAAGGAGAAGGGAAGACTTCTTCTACACTATTTTTTATTAACCTAGAGGCAAAACACAAGTTCTAGTAGTCAGATTGTTGGAATCATGGTCAGTGATTGTTTTAGTACAAACGTACAAGTCACATGTGCATTTTTGGATTAAAAAGATAAAGTATGCACACTTCTAGTGAAGACAAAATTGACAGGAAAATATGGACAAGAAAAAGGAGAAATTGGTTCGGGAGTAATTAAAATTTAAAGGAGAATGATAATCACAAACTGTTTCTGTGTTATATTTGAATCTAAAAGTCAATGGGTCTCAGGACCATTTTGATAAATGTTCTAGGATTTTTTTTTATTATTATTTACCTACAATCCATTGTCAAGCAATGACATTCAAGATAGTTGTAATGAAATGCTGGAATGAAAGGAAGGCAGGATTTTGGCATTAAAAGTTATGGTATATAAACATCCAGTTTTACAAAGGAAGACAGAACTGGCAGGGGTCACTGGAGTAAAAAGACTTTTTCAGATATTCAGAAAATAGAATAACACAGTTAATTTAGTACCAATACCGGTCTGAAGAGGTATTGTGTGTTGGTTGTATCAGCACAGAATGTTGAGAGCCTATTTCTTTTTCAGATTAGTTTTATTCTTGTGCATTTTAGCAACATTATAGTAGGTGGGATAGATTGTTAGTTATGTTTCTTCTGAAGCTTATGCTCTGGTGATATTCTTTACTAACACACGAAGAAACAATATTGAAACAAAATAAAAAAACTCATGAAATGAATGACAGTGTTTCCAACTAATTTCACTGGGCATTACAGCAAGCTGTAAAGTTTTACAGCCTGATTGTCTGCTCTTGCACAAGTATAAAATCTATGTAAGGATGTGGAACTAGAATACAGTGGATATGACAGTGTCCAAGCAACATAAATTTGTACCCATGTGGTGCCTGCAGGTGTAGAGGTCTGGGCAGAAAGAATGTACTACCACAATCCATTTCAATATTGAGAAGCAATAGGAGCACTTGGGTAGCACTACTTTAGTTTCTAAAACCTTCTAGGTTTTTTTTTTGAAGTGAAGACAGCTTTAAAGTTTTGATTGAAAATAAATTACCCTGGGAAAGAATTTGACACTTTCATGATGAAATACACACTGTTTTTCAAATAACTGAACTATCTTGTTGAACATCAGAAATGTTTTCTGGTCTCAGATTTCCATTTGGCTAATGACGCTTTCAGCATAGAGTATGACTAAAGCTGTCACTGCAGCGACTATAGTAATACATCAATAAATGTTTCCCCATTTTTGCTAGCTTTACCAAGTGAAATGAAAAAATCAGTAGACTAATCAAGCTGCTATTGGTGGAATGAAAATTCGCAAAATATATGCAGCTGGAAAAAATGGGAATATTCTTTAAGGGCACTTACCTTCCTGTAGTTTTTGAAAGAAGAGCTTACACCTAATAAATATATTTGTGCAAAGTTTGTGACTATAAAAGAGGAAAAGGATATTGTTTTTTGGTGAACATCATATGATCTTCATATGTGATTACACAAATAATGTTTTAAGCATTGATCTGTGGATGGCGATATATCACTCTCTCAGATGTTTACAAATACTGAATTACAAGCTGGACTGTGTAGAGCTGTACCTCTTTATATCAGCTGAGATTGTGTCCAGATTATCTTTCAGCTCTAGAAAGTAGTAAAACAATAAGATTAAGCCCTTTTAAGTACATCTGCAAGGACATTTTCACTTAAGATTCAAAACTGAACCATGTAATATAAATGCTACAATTTTCTCTAGATTACTTCCTACTCAGACCGACATGAATGAATTGTTAATTAAATAACGGAAATTTTTTTTGATGTTCTAACACATGGGAAGCCTAGATTGCTTAGTAGTGATTACAACCTTCATTGACAAGTTCAGTTTCCAGTAGATGAGATGCTCACCTTTCAGTTTTATTTGACCATTTAAAAATACTTAATTAATATTGTTTCTGCAACTTTTTAATTTACATTTTCCAAAACTATGGATTATGACTAGCAAACCAGAAATAAAAAAATGTATTTTTAACAAACATAATTAATGAAGATGTTTCTGCATAACAGATTGATGTATATGACCATGAAAATGTACAAATACAGCCCTCACCCTACAAGCTCCTAAAGTTCCTTGAATTTACAAGCATACAGTCTTTGTTCAGTCTCCAAATTTAAGACAGTTTTATAATTTCAGAAACTTTCCTAAAAAAATGCACTTATTTTGTCATATCCTGGTCCTTACTGTCAGCAGGGATGTTCTTACCAGCTCTGTCCTTTGTAATTTGTTATTTCAGTTACTTGCCTAGGGGCTCACCCCATATCATTGGCCTATATTGTGTGTTCCCAGGAATCCATTCACAAGCTGTTGAAAAGGGATGATGTTGGATTTAGGAGTCTGAATAAAGTAGGGCAGAGATTTCTGCTATGTAGGTAGGACAGCTGGAAATGTGAGGGGAAAAAAAAAAAAGGATTTACCTATCTTACAAGCAGAAGCTGCATGCAACTAAAAAAATAGGCAAAGACTACTGATTGACTATATTATGTGTTAATGAAAGATTGGGAATCTAAAGGTGAAATGTTGACTTCTTTTCAAAGGAATAAATGGAAAATAATGAAAGGCTTTATCATATTGGGAAGCATAGGAACAGATTATAAATAACAGAGTGCTTCTCCAATAACCTCTTTGCTTCCCATACACTTTTTTTCAGTCTCATTCTGATTTTCTGTCTTTTTCTTGGGATGAACATGGTAATAATTTCCTTGTGCTTTTGCAGACATGCACAAATCTATTCAAAAAGCCTTAGAGAACTGGGACATGTTACTGGTCTCTTTGTCTCCATGGTAAGCAATATGTCAGCTATTAAGTCTGAGGAGGTACAGAAGCATAATACACTTCCAATTTACAGAAGGACCATGCTTCCCTTAAATCATAAAAGTTATAGTGCTTTCTGCACAACTTCTGAATTTTACCAGGCTTTCATTACATTTATGAATGAACTAACCTGCGTAAGTCCCTCCCTATGCACAAACACACATGTTTGGTTTTGAATTGTGTTTTAAACAGGAAATACATTGTTTAAAACTATTTTATTTAATATTTAATGAGATATTATTAAAAAAAAGGTTCATTAATGCTGCATTTTCTGTAACGTTTACAATTCTTACAATGCTTACAAGAAAATTATTGCAGTGTGGCAAGGGAGAAGAGCTTGTGACTATTGGATGTATGTCCTTCAGATGTTAACATGATCGAATGGAATATTGAGTGCTCTCGTCTCCAGCATCAACCAGGTCTTGTATAGCTGTAACTTTAATTTATTTGCAATTCAATTTCTCCATTTTGTTCTACAGAGAATACTTGCCTTTCACCAGGAAAGTCATACAAAATTCGTAGCTGAAAGTTCAAATCAAGACTAAGAAACATAGAACTCATGTCACATTTCATATTCTACTTGCAAAGTTCATCAGTGTTCTTAACAAGGTTATCCCACTTATTTTTGGAAAAAAAAAATCCTTTCTAAAAGGTTCCAATAACTCAGCTAGTTAATTGGGATCATACCTTGTACTTTTGCAGTATACTTCTTTTATGAATGTCTTCTAAGAGGTTTCATACATATGCGTTTGATAATAATGAGGTTATTTCATGGCTAGGTACTTGTTGACCTTTCTCCTGTTAATGGAATAATGCAGCCTTCTCAGGTATTTCTCATACAGATATGCTGACTCCTTATTTCATAACACATTTTGAACAAACACACAGGAGCTCATTTTTAGTGATGGAGAAAATTGGATACACTGCTTATTCTTATTTGTGATTTGGCAAATTAGTGCCAACTTTTGCATCTTGCCTATTAGCAACACGGTTGTTGGTGACTTGCCACAATTACATTTAATATACACTTAATATTAACTGCTGGTCTGTTACTTACATGAAGGCTTATGGTCTTGAAAATTATTCATGAATAATATTATTGATATTTCTACAATTTCAGCTCTTTTCAGAGATAATTGGTACTGGGATAAAAGTAAGTTTACTCAGCTAAACAATGATTCCAGTGTTTCATTTTAAAATGACACCCATTTGATATTGACTAAGAATTTCGATTCAAACATTTTTCTTCCCTTTCAATCTTCTTTAAAAAAGATCTAACTACTATTCTATTCTAAAAACCTAAATATACAAAACCCTAGCACTGTTCCACATCTGTTGGATATCCTTTTTGAAAGTAACTATTTTAGAACTATATTTTAAGAACCAGAGTGTATGACACTTGCTTTCAGCAATACCCTTATTCCCTGTAATTATTAATTCCCTGTTATTATTACAGAGGACTTAAAATACCTCTTGGAGTGAATAAGCATGACAAAATCTGACCCTTCATTTCTGACACAAATAAAACCATTCTACATCTTTTCAGTTGTCCCTGAAGTTAATTTGAGGTTTAGGTCATAAAGAGGGAAAAAAAAAAAAGCAAAAAAAAAAGCTTTGGGGTGGAGAGAGCTAATTTCTTTCAGACTTTCTCTCTGCATGGGAGATTTGATAGCAAGTACTGTAGTTTAAAAGTCTGAGTAAACGCAAATGAAGGAGAAACTGGGACATGTGGGTATAAAAGTATATTATGTAGTTCCAAGAGGTCCAGTGGCACTTGTGTTGTGTTTAATCAAGTAGAACAAAGTAGATATTAGATCCTGGTAGACTATTTTGCTTTGCATTCTACAAGTTGTATTTAAATCTCAGTGGCCTGAATGCTAATTAATAGAAGAAATTAATCTTTTTGACCCAAAGGAAATTTACAAGCATGTTCTTCTTACAGTTACAAGGGTATTTGTGTAGGCTTTCAATGGCTCCATAGCAAAGACTGAATAAGAGACATGTGGCAGTCCCAAATCAAAATTAGGAGGAATCAGATTTTAATCAGTGAGGCTTTTTAGAATGTAATTGTTAGAGTAGAGCAAGGTTGCCATTCAACCCAGTGTCAAAACAGTCTGACATCTCGGAGGAGATTTTTTTCTCAGAAGGAAACCATTTTTTTCCTATTGAAGTTTGTAAATCAATACTGTTCTCTGAAAGTACCCAGAGGTTTTTGTAATGTGTTTTGTTAACGGAAACTAGGAAAATAATATTACAGTGGATGCCAAATGGAAAAAAGGGACTGAATGTGAAGAAAAGGAAAAAGCCTTTCAATTGTTGAGGTACAAACTTAAAAAGTGAGATTATTGTGGGTGCAAATGAGAGCTGAGTGGTGCATTTTCAACATACAAGGGGGAAAAAAAAAAGCATCCTCAGGCAACTTAATGGGTAATGTTAAAAAAAGTCCTTTTAGCTGCTACGTTTTGGGTTGGTGGAGAACGTTAAGGAGGTCTGTAGAGCAGGAAGGGGACATATTTTCACTGATGGAGGCCTTTGAAACAGTATTTTTGCAGGAAAAAAAGAAGGTTTGGATTATTTTATATTTGAATTAAGAAATTGCTTAGACCATGAAAAAAGCTTTCCCTAATAAATATTTACCTCATAAATGTGTTGATTTTAGATTTGAAACCCTGTTCTCCAAAGATACAGCCTTGCCCACTTTGCTCTTGTGAAGTGTCACAATACAATAGAAAATGTCAGGTTTACCTTCAGTGTTTTTCCTCACTTTTCATGACTACATGTGTACTCCTTGCTTCTCAGGAAGAGCTAGTCAGGTTATTTATTGTTTGTCTGACCATTTCAGAAACAACAACAGAAGTCTTGAGACAGCTGCCGACAAGCAAAAACCTGTGTGAGCCTACCCTTCGGTGAGTGAACCCTTCATTCAGAGATAGACCAGCAAGGCACGTGGCAACACAAACACAAGGAAGCAAATACGGGATGGAGCAAGCTTTGCATTCAGATCTGTAGTTGTACTTCAGCATCTTCATGCCTTTATTGCTGTCAGCTCTTCTAAGTGGAGTTGCAAACTTTAGTCAAGTCATGTCCTGCCTCAACATTGAGCTATGCAACCGGCCAGTTTTAAGACTGCTTCTCTGACAGATCTTTCTTTTCTTCCTTGAGGATCTTTGAACATGAAAGCTGTGTTAGACTTCATGACTGCAGAACATGGTAATAAATCATCTCACAAAAGCAGATCTGTGCAGTGGTGGATATCTTTTCACTGCCATCTATGCTCTGATCCAAATCCATCAGTTTTGTCCCCCCCCAGATTTGCAGGATTCCTATCTCTGAAGGGTTGTAACATGATAACTGCAAAAGTTTTGACTTCCTTTGTGCTATTATTATTGTTGTAGAATACAGAACAGTTTTATCTTAGCACCATTTGGCATTCTGCCCTCAATCTTGCATGCAAAGTCACATGTGCAGGCATGTTGCCTAGCTATCTGCATTTATTTTGTTTTAGGGATCAGCAAGGAAAAAAAAATTGTCACTTCTGCTTGGGTGTCAGGAGAGACTGAGGAAATTCTCACATACACAATCAAGACATATTTTCAATGAAAAATTCTACATTTGTCACTGGAAAAAAACCCCACGGTCAAGTAAGGACACTTTACACTGAATGTCTGAGACTCAAAGCTTGATAGTGTTTATCCAGCCAGGCAAGGTTTACAGCTGACCAGACTTCTTCAAAAATGTTGCAGTCTTTTTGGTCTAAATAGATATGTGCTAGTGATTGTGAGCATTCATAATTGGTAGATGAGCACATTGCCTGCCCTTAGAAGAGATGTAGCACAGAAACAGCCTGCTTGTGGAATCTTCAGGTGCCTCTCTGACCTTATGAGTGAATGTCTAAAATGTCAAGGGTTTTGATTTACATCAGTAAAAACAAAATCAGGAACTCAGCTCAATACAACTTGTACAGTAGGACCCAGAAATAAATGGATAGGAACCATAATTTCCTTATTTTAAGTTTTTCCTACTAAACTGATACTCATATATGTAATTTATTCCTAACAGTTGAAACCCATTCTCTGTAGGCTGTTTACAGGTAAAAGAAAAATACAAGTGTTTTTTTCTAAAGCTGGCAGAAAAACCAATTTGTCTGAATTCTCATCCTCATGAAAAAGCCATACCCAAAAGATGGATTTTAGTTTATATCATGAAAAAAAAAAAATCACAGCTGGGATTTAAATTGGTCGCACTTTTCTAACAACTGTGCTAGCTGTCTCCTGCCTTAAGTTGTATACACATAGTATACTACATTTAGTCTCTTCCTTTTTCCCAAATGAGTGACCCTTCTAAGTAGTGCAAAAATGCTGACTGAGAAAGGTGTTGGCCAAATGGATCTCCTCAAACTCTAAATAGAGTACTATGTCATTAAACACCATCTTTTTCTTCCATTTAATTTAAAAGATTAGAAAACATGAAATATTGTGAGGGTTTTTTTTGTTTCTTTCAACTGTCCCAATGAAGTAAGATTGCTGATCATATATCCCAATATTATTTAACTTCCTAGTTTCCCATGACAGTTAGGTGTCTGGCTGCAGCTCTAGCAATGGAGTCTGCTCAGGTAACATACACAAAATGCACCACTCAGCAGTGATGGCACAAAGTCATTCATGGTATGGAGCTCCTCAGCCAAGCAAGCACTTTTACAAGGCATTTTTATCATTATTACTATCTGGATACTCTGCCCTAACAGAATGTAGCAAAATAATTAAACTGAGCAGACTGCCAAAGTACATGCTCATTAACTTTGGTTAACTTCCTCCAGTATTAGCCTATGAGAGGGACATCGTTTGAAATAATTAGGCATTGGAGGCCTCTAAAAGTTCATCAACTAATTCATTTTCTAATGCTTTGCCCTTGCAGAACACTTATGAACCTTAGGGACCTACTTGAACTCTGCTACTAACACTGGCCTTCCATAAGCTGGTGTTCTGGTGCTACATTTCTGCAAAAAGCAGGAATCTCACATTAGAGTCAAGTCACTTGCTCAGGTGAAAATGAAGAACATCACTGAGTTTTACAGGGCACCAGCAGGATGAAAATCTGCACAGTACTAATGTAAACCAATTGAACAGGCAGGTTTCCTTCAAGCCAGGAAACTAACTTCCACTTGCACAAGGAAATAATGAAAAACAGACTTTTTATTTAAAAAGAACCATGACAAGTGACACATTGAGCAATATGCTTCTTTATGATGCTGCTAATTCCTCTGAGCCTTATCATCTAGTTCCACAGAAACCAAAGAGCATTTTGCTAATGAACTTTATAAGTGCTAGCTTTTTACTTTTGCTGAGGGAATCCTGTGATTTAAGACAGCTGCACATTTGCTGTGGTCATTGCTCTTACCAGAAAGAGCGCATTAACCTTCTTCCCATTCCTGTTCCTGGAAAACATATTTACCTTTCAGAAGTATTTTGGTAGCACGTTGAAACTCTTGAACAAGAGGTAAAAAAACCCTAACAAGCAACCACTAGCACAGACAGACCAATTCAAGGAAACCAGATATGCCTTGAATATGCAGACAAACAACCCCCCCCCCCAAACCAGCATTAGCCAGTCTGTGACACTACCAGTTCAGCATCTCTTGCATTTAGGTTTCATTAGGTAACCATTCTTTTTGGCTCATAAATTTGTGCATGTGTTGCCTCAAACAGCTTAGTGGTATCCTGTCTGTTATGCACACAGTGTAACTCTTTTCTTTACCCTAATTCAATAGACTACTAGCTTCCCAAATCACTCATATATCTCCTAAAATTTGTACAGCCACCTACTCCAAATCAACACTCAGATCGCAGAAGAAATGTGCAACACTGTTGTATGGTTCCTCAGCTTTTGAAGATGGGGAACAACATACTGTTTGACTGTTCTGCTGTTAATTTTTTTACAGAGATAGGCTTCTGGGTATATCTGTCACTAAATGTAAAAGAAAACAATTGAAAAGGAAAAAAGTTCCCAAGTTTGGCAATGCATTACTCTCATTTTTTAATCAGTTCATGTGTATGGTCACAACCTGAACCAGTTTTGACACATGTTCTGCATTAATTCCTTTTTGGGTGAACTGGCTCCAGACCAGGAGCCATTTATGCACCAAGGAAGCATGAATGTTCTGCAGAGCTGACCTTACAGATGTGTCTTTAATTTATTGGAGTAATAAATTTAAATTTATCCATCAGATACTCCTCCTACAATTGTTGCACAGCCGTTGGGCTCCTTATTGGTGGCCTTGTGCTCCCCTCCCAAGTGCATACCTTTTCCAAAGAAGACACCATTCCTGTATGCCTCTTTCCCTGATTCCAGTTTCAAGGCAAGGTTTATGTAGCAGAGGGGGTTTACAGGGGTGGCTTCCGTGAGAAGCTGCTGGAAGCTTCCCCCATGTCCAACAGAGCCAATACCAGCTGTCTCTAAGATGGACCCACCGCCAGCCAAGGCCGAGTCCATCTGTGAGGGTAGCAGCACCTCTGGGAGAACATATTTAAGAAGGGGGAAAAAAGTTGCTGTGGAACAGAAACTGCAGCCAGAGGGAAGGAAGAGACTATGTAAATGAAACAACCCTGCAGACACCAAGGTCAGTGCAGAAAGAGGGGAGGAGATGCTCCAGGCGCTGGAGCAGAGATTCCCCTGCAGCCTGTGGGGGAGACCATGGTGAGGCAGGCTGTCCCCATGTAGCCCATGGAGGTCCACGGTGGAGCAGATCTCCACCTGCAGCCCGTGGAGGACCCCACGCTGGAGCAGGTGGGTCCCCAAAGGA
>JANZLQ010000079.1:6628824-6639353 GCA_026212715.1 Elanus axillaris | reverse complement strand
AGTGAATGATCTCTCCTGTCCTTATCTTGACCCACAAGCCCTTTGTTATATTTTTTTTTCTCTCTCCCCTGTCCAGCAAAGAGGGGGGAGTGATAGAACGGCTTTGGTGGGCACCTGGCGTCCAGCCATAGTCAACCCACCACACTATCCTTAAAAAACAAACAGGGAATGCAGTCATAGCCAGTTGTAAGTCCGTTTGCTGCAGAAAATCTTTCTACATGTTTTTTGCTCCTCCACATATAACACCACTGTCTGCTGACCTGTATCTTAAATAGAGAAAGATGCAGATGTTAGGCTTTCATTGCTTGCAAGCAGAGGCACTTATTAGAACTTCTTAAAGAATAAGCTTATTTAATTTCCATTATTTAGCTTAGTTTAGTGCATTGGGTCAGAAAATTAAATTCCTTTACATATTAAGTAAAGTGAGGGGGGGGGGAAATATCTTGTTAGCTAGTACCTCTTTTTTGGGGGGGAAAGAACTTGGAAAAAGTGCATTAAAAATTGTGGTGTATTTGAAAATTTTGAGCTACTTCATAGAATTCTAGAAAAACTTATGCCTCATATAAGCCATAAATTCTAGGGAAATAGTCCGTAAAGCAGAGTTTGTCCTTACTTATAAGGGCATAGGTAACTAAAATGAGGTGGTTTATTTTGTCATCTAAAACTAGAGAATCTATAAATCCAAACAACTGCACTACAGATAGAGCCATAAGCAAAAAAAAAAAAAAATCCTGAATTGCCTTATCAATCCAGAAAAGACATGACTGACCTGAAAAAAAGCATTTGTTTCATTTTCAAGACTTCAAGCACTTCCCAAATACTTCAAAAATAAAATGCATGCATTCAAAATGGTTTAATTAATTTTTTTAAAAAATAAAGAATCAAAATTAATTACTTAGAAAACCCATTTGTATTTGTACAGACTAAAATTCTTTCTGTTGGTTCAACATATTTGCAGCATTTGATTTGTGCAAACATATTCTGGAGAAGACGAGGCTGGCGATTATAGGTATTTTTCTGGGTCTGTTTTATTATGCATGATGGAAATGATGCTAAAAGAGCATCCAAAGTTCCAAGACATTTTTATTCCTGGTGGAAGGTAGGAGAAAAGATATCAGAAAAGTATTGAAATGTCAATTAGGTTTGAAATACATGTATAAAGCATCCAGGTAAAGATGATGATATACACTGTAATTGAATCAGTTAAGTATATGTGATAGAATCCTTAATGTTTGACGTCAAAATTCTTTGAGGGAGAATTGTGAGAGAATTTCTATTGGGAATGTATGTATCTGCTTCCAGTTCCCATGTTTTGATCTAATTATTTTAATAATATCAGGCAATAAATATTGAAGTTATTTCATTATAAGAAATTTAAACTTCTGAGACATTTACTAACTAGGTGGGTAATTACTTATTGAAATAGAGAAGATGAGTAAAAGTACTGTTAGTACAAGAGCTGTGAATTAGAGAAGAAATTAAGGTAAGGTTGGCAACTGAAGGTGTTGAATGTAGAGCATATCTGAAGGTCATCATAGCAAATTTCACAAGGACTCTAACTACTGGACATCATTTACCTTTTTCATTTAGACATTGGCACAAAACCTGGAGTTTTTATAGCTAACTGTGTAGCGGCACGAAATTGGGAAGAACTGTTCATGCAGGAAGGATTACAAAATTATACAGAAATAATTGAATGCTTTTAGAAAAGAAAAAATAAAATGGGATGGCATTTAGTAATAGACAGTAAAATGCCTATAGAGATCTTGTACTTGGAGGCTAACTTTTTTTTTTTTTTTCTACAGAACGAAGTAGTATTAGGAACAGAAAAGAACCTGTGAATTCTAGCTGACCTCAGTGTGCAAAAACAACAAATGCGATCCTACATTTCAGGATCCCCCATATAGACAAAAAAGTTACAAAAACCTAACTAGCTTTAAGTTGCAGCTTGATAAATTGAGAAATAAAATATGTGGTATGGCTGACTGTTGCATTGTGAGACTAGGCTTAGTGATCTGGCAGTTGTTCTGGAACAACAGTTTGTTCTTCCAATGTCTTATTTGCCCAATCCTCCTTTCCAGATCTCTGCACCATAGTCATTGCAGGGGGCAAGGATTGCCTCAGGTGTGTTTTGTTCAATGACAATAACTGTCATTGTTTGGTGACACTACTTGGAAAACCCCTAAAATTTTAACCATGTGACAAAGCTGCTTATGTCTACATTATCTTAAATTACTCACTTAGAGAATTTAGTCATATGAAATACAGTGCCCTTGTCTTACAACTACCTTCAACTATATTTTGCTGCCTTCTAAAGTGAGCTTATTTTTCTGAATAAATAATACTTTGTAAAGCATCTTCTTGTTTTAAATGACACATAGTGGGATATCCATAAAAAGACTAGGTTAGAACGTCAGTACAAGTTTGCTGCATAAAGTATCTAGAAGCACAGATAATGATCTCAAGAGATCTCAGAAAAAAAGACCCTCATCAAAGCTTCAGATTTTTTTCAGGAGACAATTACTGCCTCATCAGAAGCAGGTTTTCTGCTCTAAATGTAATATTTCTGCTGCTACTTTGTCTAGAGATACAAATATCTAGTTCACCCATAAAGAATGCAATAGAGTGAGATACTTTCAATTACTAATGAGTCAGCAACTGAAAATTAATAAGATTACAAGTGGAAATTAATCTATTTTTGTGCTGTCATGGGATGGATTCTCTGGTCCTCAGCTTTAACACAGTTTCTGTGCTGGGTTGGATGCCAGGTGCCCACCAAAGCCTCAGCTGGACAAGGGAGAAAAAAAAATAACGAAAGGCTACTGGGTCGAGGTAAGGGCAGGGAAAGATCACTCACCACTTACACTCATGGGTAAAACAGACTCGACTTGGAGAGATTAGTTTCATTTATTACCAATCAAATCAGAGTAGGATAATAAGAAATAAAACCAAATGTTAAAACACCTTCCCCCCACCCCTCCTTTCCTCCCAGCCTCAACTCCACTCCTGATTTTCTCCACCTCCTCTCTCCCAGCGGCACAAGGGGACAGGGAATGGGGGTTGGGGTCAGTTCATCACACCTTGCCTCTGCTGCTCCTTCTTCCTTGGGGGGAGGACACCTCACTCCTCCCCTGCTCCAGTGTGGGGTCCCTCCCACAGGAGACAGTCCTGTGTAAACTTCTCCAGCGTGGGGTCCTTCCCACGGGCTGCAGTTCTTCACTAACTGCTCCAGCATGGGTCCCTTCCACAGCAGGCTGTCCTTCAGGAGCACACTGCTCCAGCATGGGTCCCCCACGGGGTCACAAGTCCGGCCAGAAAACCTGCTCTAGCCTGGGCTCCTCTCTCCATGGGGCCACACGTCCTGCCACGACCCTGCTCCAGCACGGGCTTCCCACAGGGTCACATCCTCCTTCGGCTGTGACAGCCTGCCTCACCATGGTCTTCCCCACGGGCTGCAGGGGAATCTCTGCTCCAGCGCCTGGAGCATCTCCTCCCCCTCCTTCTGCACTGACCTTGGTTTCTGTGGAGTTGTCTCTCTTACATGTTCTCACTCCCCAGCTGCCATTTCTCCACCTGTTCCCCAACTTTTTTTCCCTTCTTAAAAATGTTATCCCAGAGGTGTTACCACTATTGCTGATGGGCTCGGCCTTGGCTGGCGGTGGGTCCGTCTTAGAGCCGGCTGGCATTGGCTCTGTCGGACATGGGGGAAGCTTCCAGCAGCTTCTCACAGAAGCCACATCTGTAGTCCTCCTGCTACCAAAACCTTGCCATACAAATTCAATACATTTTCATATATACTGTCCCCCAAATCTTTCTCTAGGAAGTACACAGATCTTCTCTGAAGCTCTCCAGTAGCTTCTCTGATCTTTGTTCATTCATAAAGGTGACTGCAAAGCTTCAAGAGGCGCACAGCATCACCAGGTTTAATGTGTCAATTGACTCATTTCTTGCTTGGGTGGGAATTTAGATTCGACTGTGGATCCTCAGGTGAGCCACAAAAATCAATGTGGTCCATCTGGCCCTTTCAATTATTAATAAATAGACTACTTTTTATGGTAATATAGTGTTTTAGTACCCAAATCTCACATTCAGAGTTTTCATTGCATTTGACAGCTAATGTACCGACTTGAATTCATGTATTATATTTATAATGTGTAATGTTTAAAGGAAGTTGCTAGATAAACAGCCCTCAGTTTATAGATATACTTAAAAAAATCATAGGTAAAGTGAGTCTTACCTTGTAAAGCATTTCTGAGTGCATTACTTCTCAGATGATCAAAATGAAATAGTACATTTCTGACATGTAATTAAAATATTCTTGGTAATGTTATCACACAGACTGTTCTTTTCAACCATTATCATAAATTATAGCACTATACAACAAGGAATAAAATGTACACAGTTCTCTGTTTAAAACATAGCATTACAATTATTCTCTATTAAAATTCTAAATAAGTGTCAAAATTCTAAATTTACATATATACTAAGCTACATGGAAGAAACAAGGGTCATATGTGTAGGTACAGATACAAAGAATAAGTTTGTTTTAGTTAATGAGATTGTAGTTCAGACTCCTTAGGCTCTGTTTCTGCAGGGAAAACCATAGACCTATTTCAGATATTGGTAGATATCTGCAAAAGTGTTTTTCTGTCTGAGGAATTACAGTTGTGAAGTCAGGCTGATAACCAGTGAGAGCACTGAGAATGTGATGTTGCATTTACAGGACATCCCTGCACCACCTCCTGGATGCAGCCATGGTGAGCTGAGGATATCTGTTGTGCAAATCCCAACAAAACATGAATGCCAGTAGGTGCTTCACTGCTCAGCTTTCTTGAAATGTCTGTAGTTCTGGGCCTGAAATCAGTATTTAAATCAGGCCTAGTATGCCCAGAGGATGTGAGGTCTGCCTTGAACTGAACTCCAAGATCTTCAAGCCTGGATAGTATCAGCCGTGTGGTGATGGCTTAGGGCAGATGCGACAACCAACAGTGCCTCAGACATCTGAACCTCAGGCAGGTACAGACCTGGGCCATGCCTGAAGGTCTAAAGAGTAGGAAGTTGTGACTAAAATACAGTGAATATATAAATTTAATAACTAAAGAATTTTACTGTGAAAAACAAAGCAAGTCAGGTCTATGAAGGAGAAACTATAAATTCAGACATCTTTCAAATTTTGGGCTTACTATTTAGACTGTGAATGTCTTGTGACTTCTGTATTTGTATAATACTTAGGAAAACAAGGTCCAAACTCATGTGAGACATATAGGCTATATAAAAATCTATGGACTTTGGAGCCTCTAACTCATGGTCTAGTAAACAGTCCAGCACTTTCCATACTGAAACAAGCCCTAGACATGCACTGGCAACTCACCTTTGTGAAGCAAAAAAAACCCCCAAATCCCAAACCAAAAACTGGGTGAGTTGGCAGGCAGGCTGGAGAAAAGCCACAATATGCTCTGGCCTCAGTGCCAGAGGAAATGTCTCAGGAATCAAGAGTATGAGCCACACTACAGAGTGCTCCCACATTTCTGCATAGACATAGCCTTCAGCAATGCAGCCTATTAATAACAGTAATGAACACAGTAAAGCCAACAGAATAAGAGATGTATCTCCTTGATCAAGCAGTGGGAGAAAACAATGCAGAGGAAATATAAAGTATTTATATATTCATGTCATAGTTACATACACCAGTTAGCAATAAATACATCACTTTAAATATATGTGTGTAGATGTGTGTTTCTGTAGAGATATATACACACATGCATATATATACAGCCTCAGTGGTGCTTATCACTATAGTTTGAGCCCCTCATACATATTAATGAATTTAGCCTCAAAATACCCTTGGGAAGTAGAGAATTATTGTTATCATATAAAAAGAAGAAATGTAATACATTGTAGCATGAAGTAAAGAGAAAAAAATAATGCTGCAAAATAACCAGTGGAAGTAACCAAAAAGATTTCACAGAGAGGTTAAGATTAAACCCAGAAATCTTTAAAGTGTGGTAATTGAAGATTACAAAACAGTAGACCTCTGAAGAAAATAGGAAGGGCAATTTCTGAGGACGGCATAGGGAGTCATTGCAGTGTTTACAGTTCTGTGTATAGCTATTTGTATCTCAGGATTGTCCAGTGTATATAGCTCTCAATATGTTTTCTTGCAAACACATATTAAGATTTAAGTCTTAGTAGGAAACACATGAATAAATGTTTCTGATAATATCAAGCTTATATATTGATTCTTTCACAGCACAAAGATGCTGTAAATCTGGCAACTGGAAGTCTTCTGTCTAGATGTTTTCATCTTGCTCAATACCCCAGACACTCCTACACCCTTCCAAAACCTGGCCAGTTTACTTCAAAGTCCAAGTCCTTTGAAACTTAGGTTAGTTTAAGAAATAAATAAAAGTCCCCAAACAATACTTATGGTCTTGAAAGATTTTAGAGGTATCTCAAAATATGTGAAATGTTTCACATTTTCTTCTGGGTGTGAGCATTTCTTTGATTATTTTGTACACACATTTCTGTTGAACTTTTCTCTAGTGTGGGACATTTCTAGTCCCTGCAATCCTTTAACAATAAGATTCAAGATACTTCTAATTATATACTCTTCAGCCTAGTTGCCTGTCAACAAGAACTTGTACAAAAAAACTTTTCCATGCTTGTTGCAGCCCATGATTAGCTCTTCAATTTTCAGTTGCCATCTAGGTCATCTAGGGTGCTATGTAAACCTGTAGGTTTAAACCTGTATCCATACACCTTAAGAATTTATGGAGATACACTTGCAGAGATACTCCTTTCATATTATTTACCACACACATTTCTAAAAAAGCCAGTAAGTCCATAGAGATTGTTTTGTTGACATCACAGTTTTACCTCTGTTGCCTCCCCAGCATAGAAAGTGGATTTTCAGCTTTCTTGTTACATTGTCAAAATTAACAGTAAAAGCATCTCTAAAGCCATTTTCATAGAAGTTAACAACTTAAGCATGAATTGGATTCAGTCTGAACTTGTTACATGCTGTGCTTTTTTCTACTGACTTGCTTTTAGCTTCATGCAACTTCACTGTGCCGTAAATTTTTGTGAATATCCTGTAAAATTGCGTATTTAAAAAATGCCAAATAAAATACCTTCTAGTGTCCATGTTATCAAGAGCAGTAGGCATGCCCCAGTGAACTTCTTGCTTCTGCAGAGGTTCCTAGTTTTGAGCAGGTGGACACCTGGATCCCACTGTAAAATTTGGGCAGGCTATGGTGTGCTTCTACAATTGAGAAGTGTCTCAGGGTTCTGAGTTTAGCCATACTGAGGCCAAGTGGTGGAGTGACAAACTCTTAGGTGTGGGTAAAAGTGACAGAATCAAGACATGAAAGCAGTTGCAACATTTAAGCATTTTGTGAAACAATGCTTTCAAATCCCTACAGACTAACAAAACATATACCCATGTGCACATATGTAAGTATCCTTTCTGATAGGTAATCATGGTAATTTATAATTGTATAATTTGAAAATGCACCTCTTGTGTAATTTTAGACGTGGCTATAGGTTAATTTGTGACATGTTACATTGCCCTACTCAATCAGTCAGATATTGCCAGGTATCTAGAAAAACCCTCCGTGGACTGAATTTCTGGTAGATTGGCATTCACCTTGACCCTTGTCATATACTAAAAGAAACAGAATGAAAACTTTATACCTTGTGAAATAGAGATTAGAGAGAACAATGATACTGAGGTACTAATGGAAGGACAGAGGTAGTTGTTATTCCAGAGCTGTGAGGATCAAGACTTTATTTCCTGCCATATAATTTACTATAATTTGCAAGTCTTGTGTTTCATACCCATTCTTATTTACAGGTATGCTGATCAGCAGTTTAATTTCTTTCCACTGAACTTTTTATTTTATAGCAGTGAAATATGGTTTCCTGAATCAAGTTCTAGTAGTTTTGGGGGAAAAAATATTCAGCAAGAAAAGCAGCAAGGGAAATTAGACTGTATGCATAAATTAACTTAACAGTATTTATTTTAACCTACAAAAACATATGCAAAAACTGAAAATATTGCAATAATATTTTCCTGATGTGTGAAAATGCATGCATCTAATTCTTATTAAGAATAATTATAGTAGCTTATGCACCATAGCTACTACTACTAGTCTGTAACTAGTCTGTAAACTAGTGAGTTTAAAAGTAGCTAAGAGTGCTATACTACCCTGCAGTCAGAGGCATTTTTTTAAGTTTTCTTGTGTATCAAGTTCTTTGAACTTATGTTTGTAGACTGTTTCTGTAGTAGGAAGGACTTTTTTAAAGAACTAACTAGTTCAAGGGACAAGGACAGGCATGCAGATATTTCCAGTCCTGGGATCCTGGTTTGAGACAGAGTAGTGGTGACTGGCGCCTGGTAGACCCACATCCTCCTGGAAAATGAATTTATATATATATATAAATAAATACATATAAATGGCAGGAAGTCAACAAAGTCCAGGACTATTCATTAAGGAGATATAATATATATATATTATACATACATATAATATATTTTAGTATATATATATTTGTGTGTGTATATATATATATATTTGTATATATAAAAATTGCAGGAAAGCTACAAAGTCCAAGGTTGTTCATTAAGGAGGTAGAGTGACCACTCAAAGGAAAAATCCTCCTCCTTATTGTTTCTCATCTGACAAAATTGTATTATACCAAAAAGGCACCGTCAGCTTTGCTTTGATGCTGGTCTTGCCCTCCTTCACCAAGCAGCTTGCTCCTACTGCTCCCTGACATTTTGCAGTTTCATCTTGCACATATTTGGTAAAAACTGCTGGTTTTCATCACATATTTTCAAAACGGTCTTGTGAGAGACTGAATTGTTATTTTAAACTATTTGTCTCAAAGACTGTTTGTGGTGAGGGCCTGCACTGTCATCTCAAGCCATTCCTCTCAAGGACTGTTTGCTGTGATGAGCCACTTATCGCAGAGATGGCTTGTTTAAGCAGGGCACTCCTCTGTCCAAAAAGACAATTATCAGGCCACTGATGCATCCCTGGGAGGAGACAGGCCAGAGCCAGCAAAGAATGTGAAGATTACCATTCTCATGGAAACTGTAGTCTTTGAGATAAGGTACTGGTTTCTGATGTTGATCACAAGAAGGTCCTGTCATAAATGAAACTTGCAATGTATGAATAGTGCATGAACAGTATGTATGTGCATGCATTAGACTATGCCCTATAAAAAAACATGGAGACAAGCTGTGGTGTGCACCCATCACTGAAGAATTGAAGGCTGAGGACCAATGGGATGCTACTGGGTCAAAGGTGGTGACTATTCTTGCAACTCTATCCCAACCGCTTGCTTGATTTCTGCCTTTTCTTCCATTCTATTCTATTGCTACTATTTTCTACTCTTGATAATAAAAGCTCTTTTGGGTATACTACATTTGACCTTGTTTGTCTCTTAATCTCACTCTTGGGATCATATTGAAAACTTCCTCAACACTGGATCGGGACTGGTCTGGAGGACAAGCTTCACATCTGTCAGAATATTAAATTGCCTTACTCTCCATACTTGTGCCAGCAGAGACTCTAGAAAACTGTAAGCTACTAACATCCCATCCAGCTTCTAAATGATTTTTACTTCATTTGGTAAAAAGACCTGTGACCCATTTAACCATGCCTTAACTTACAGAAATGACGGGTTAGAATTGCTTGGGCAATCTGGGTATTATTTTGAAAAGGCACTTTATTATGTGAAAATTCCTTAACAAAATTTTCTCTGGAAAGTGCCTATATCTGAGCAAATGTAGAATTAACCAATAATTTTAGCCCTTAGCACTGAGCTGTAAAAATGACAAGAGAAGTTCATTATTTAAGTAATATATCTACAGAAATCTGAGCTCTTTACACTCAGTAACAAGCTGAACATGTACTGGCTCAAGCTTTTTCAAATAAATTATATTTCATTATGAAGATAATGTATTTTTACTAGTCCATTCTATGGGACCTGTGCAATTACCTGTTTGAAAAGACCCATAGGAAAAGAAAGGTTCCAGATCTGTGGGAAACTCTGCTAAGCTACAGAATTTATTTCTTTAATGTTTAAGAAAATTTTAAGACAAATTTTGTATATGTGTCTCTCTATATATAAATGTGAAAATTAATTATTTATCTTAATTTACTCAATCATCAAAAAAAGTTGTTATTCTTAAGATGAAACCTTAGACAGCTGATGAAAGGGATGGGGGTTGTTTTTAAAAAATTTCTAGAATTCTGTTCTTATCTCACTAAGATGTCTGGAGACTCATGCAAGTGTTCAAGTGGAAATTTTGAAAGACCTTGTCTAGATTCCATGAAGAACAGCATCACTCATTTTATATCTCTGTAAGAACAGGGAAGAAGATAACTAATGAAGCAATATTTGAGTCACTTAAGCAAGATTCGGGTCATCAGAACCTGGTTCTTGTGGGTGACTTCAACTACCCAGACATTTGCTGGAAGGACAATACAGCAGCTCACATCTCATCCATCAAGTTCCTAGAA
>JANZLQ010000079.1:6601586-6623971 GCA_026212715.1 Elanus axillaris | reverse complement strand
GAATACTGTGTTCCGTTTTGGTCCCCTCTGTGGAAAAAGGATGTGGACAGGCTGCGGGGGGTCTAGAGGAGGGCCACAAAGATGTGCAAAAGACTGGGAAGCCTGCCATATGAGGAAAGACTGAGAGAACTGGGTTTGTTCAGCCTTGAGAAAAGAAGTCTATGGGGAGACCTTATCAACACATTCCAGTATTTAAAGGGTAGCTACAAAGAAGATGGAGACTCCCTTTTTACAAGGCGACACATGGAAAAGACGAGGAGTAATGTGTAAAGTTAATCCTGGGGAGATTCTAACTGGGCACAAGAGGAAAATTTTTCACACTGAGAACAATCAGCTATTGGAATAATCTCCCCAGGGAAGAGGTGGATTCCCCAACGTTGGATACTTCTAAGATTCAGCTGGAAAGGGTGCTTGGCCATCTTGTCTAGACCAAGAAAGGTTGGACCAGATGATCCTTGAGACTCCTTCCAACCTGGTATTCTATGGTTCTATTATTCTATGATTGATTATTGTGATAGGTTGACCGTGGCTGGACACCAGGTTTCCAACAAACTTCTCCCCATTGCAGCAGGTCAACAGAGGAGAAAATAACATGGAAAAAACAAAGTTGTGGTCAAGATAAAGGCAGTTTAATAAAGCAAAAGCAAAGGTCATGAACAGAAGTAAAGGAAAATTTATTTATTTTCATCAGGAGGTGATGTCTAGCCACTTCCCAGGAAGCAGGGCTTCAGTACTCTTAGTAGTTTCTCCAGAACAAATATGTAATAATGAATTCCCCCCTTCCTCCTCCTTTCTCTTAGCTTTTATAGCTGAGCGGAGGTCATATGATAAGAAATAATGCCTTGGTCAGTTTAGGTCAGCTGTCCTGGCTATGTTCCCTCCCAAAATCTTGGCCACCGCTAGCCCACTGGTTATTGGAGAAATGTTGGAGAGACAGCCTTCATGCTGTGCCAGCACTGGTCAGCAGTCGCCAAAACACTGGTGTTTTATCAACACCTTTCTAGCTACCAGTGCAGAGCACAGCACTACGAGGACTCTCTCTGCTATGAGGGGAATTAACTCCATCTCAGCCATACCCAAAACTATCATTCAAATATAAATGGTTGAAATGAAATGCAAATATCTCTATTCATTAATCAAGTTTGAGAGTTTTCTGTGTAAAGAGATTTCCTCCCCTCCCTACAGTTCAGACTGAATTTAAGGGAAAAAAAGGAGTATTTTAAACTTTGAAAAAGCAGTTTAATTATTTAGACTTTAGGATATTGATTTCCTACATTTACAAACTGAAAATCTAAAAAAAGCCCAAAATAAATGCAGTACTTGAATTTTGGGTTTGTAAGTAATTTTCATATCAAAACATTAATGTAGTAGCCAGACATAAATCCTGAATTCCTGGCAGACATTTCTATTTGATAAGTTCATCAAAACAACTTATTCTCTGAAGAGATAAAATAGATAAACAAATTCAAAAAATTGCAGTGGTGATACCTCATAAAATTAAGCTCTGTGATCAACCTCCTCAATAGCTGAATTATTAACAAAGGTTTCAGAGGATATGTACGAGGTGAGCTTTTCCTGGTGTTCAGTGTGGACAAGGTATTCTCTGCCTGGTGCTCATCCCAGGACTGAAGCTGGGGGGTTGTTCCTCTTCAAGCAATTTCCCCCCGTCCCCCATTCCCACCGGCAGGAAGGTGCCTCTCTCCCAGGATAACACTCCCACCAGCTTAGAAGTTGTTTGATGGGACTGAGAGCCAATGTCACCACTTCTGGCAGACATAAACATCCATCCCCTGCTTTTGTTGCATGTGTTCCATGCCTGAAGCAATCCTAAAATTGCTTGTCCCCTGCTCCTGACTGCCGTTCAAACACCTGTGCCCAGTCCCATCTCATTTCTCATTCCCAGCAGTACTTCTCAGGATGACTCTGTGTCGTTTTGGGAACTGATGCACTTGGTGGCAGTGGAAAGAAACTCTTTCTCTCCACAAACCAGCTTATCTACTTAGGGTGTCCAGCTTACTCTTTAAGGTATTAGTATGAACTATGCATAACATCATTCATGACCTTAAAATAACAATTTTGAAAATGTTATTAGATATGAATAATAATTCATAAACTATTTTAGATCTATTTAATCTACATCTATTGAGCACTATGAAGTATACATTGCATTTCAGTCTTACAGGTTGTCCTTAAATTGCTTCCTTCAAATATATGCTGTCTGGAATTGTTAACTGCAGATTTAGTACTTCATGTGACTGTTTCTATCCCAGGACTAAATGATTATAACATTTTAATCTGGAGATGAATGGTAAATAATGAAAATTGTACTTTTAGTGTAAGCTGTTGGACAGATAATAATTTATGACATAATTCATAAGGCCTGAAGGATTTATGAATATTTTCATTAACAGCCCAAGGTAAACTAAAAAGTATGAGTATAAAGCAAGCTGTGCTTCACATATTCCCAGAATATTAAAAATTACTCTGTCAACTCTATCACTCTTGTCATCCATTAATGCCCAGTCCATGATGTTTGGGAAGTGCGTATGCAGTCCTCCCTACCTCGAGGTACCTTTGGCATCTTGCTAAATAGGGCAAAGCTATTGGTAAGGATTTTGAGGGAAAGAAGGACAGTACAGCATATTGCTAAAAGACTGTAGCCTGCAATGGTCTCTTCTGATTCCTTCTAATGGCAACTGCAGAGAAAGGAGAAAGTCTGTATATCCATTATGTAGGGTGTCAGGTGTGACAGAGCTCTTCCATAACTTGGTGCAGATTATCATGTGGTGGCATTCCCATTCCCATTCATCCCTTTGAGGGAGATGTATTCACAGCTCATAGAGGCTCTATCCTGAATGAAGGACTGTTCTTGCACTTTTTGATACAGCATAGTTTTTTGCATCCTAACTATCAGAATGAATTGAAAAAAGTGTCTTATCTTTAGAAATATATAGAGATGTCTTGATAAGTAGTGTGATTTTAATGTACATCACTAACATAACTAATTTTGTGTCGTCTTTAGGCAGGAGTGAAAGTACTAAAAATCCTACATTTTTCATATTTGACTGATGATATAACACATTATTAGATATGTCATTTTTGTCACTAAAAAAAGTTTAAAAATTTCAAAAAATTTGAAAGTTAATAATGCTTCATGACTTTGGTTTTCTACCTGGGCCTTCATAAAAGATGAAGATATTTAATTCCCACTGTCACATATGAAAACTTTAATTTTTTCCATAAAACTTATAAATACTGAATTCTTACAGATAATAGTTTCCAACTATCTACTGACATTCAATTGTTACATAAGAAGATGATGATAATATGGTGCAAAAGGTCACTAAGCTTATGTAAGAATATTACTTTTTGGAAAGTATAGCAAAAACATATGCATACGAGCAAGTTAAATTTTATTATGGAGAGGATAAAATTGTCACTAAATAGCGACTGCTATAGCCAGTAATAATCACAAAAAAGGTATTCTGCCATTATAATATAGGCTGTGAGGTTATTCCAGGATCATGTATATGAGATATTTGGGTCAGAGGTGTAAGTTAATACAGGGAAAACACAGTAACTTTACAAAATGAAGACAGTGAGATTAATCTTTTTAAAATCTAATTATGAGAGTGTACAATATCTGCCACAATCTTAGAAGAATTTATATTATAGTTTGATTTAGATAACCCAAAATATCAAAGGGTGTTATCCAAAGTTCTTCCCTTCTCTGTTGGTTTAGAGATACCCAGACGGGGCAAAAATACTATTGTTTTTAAATCTCTTTCTTTGGGCTACATATTCTTTGCAACATTTTTCAACCGGCTGAGGGCTACAGTTGATGAGATATAATGATGCTGGTCAAGTTAGGAAATAGTTGATATTCTAAAAAACTTTTATTTTCAATTTGATTTGACTTAGTCACAGATTTATTACTGACAGATATCTGATGAGTTGGAGACTCTATTCAAATATCCTTGACACTTAGCTTGTTAGCAAGTCTAATGGCAGTTCTCTAAGCGATGATGAATAAACTATTTGACCTCTTTAGCTGAAGTGAGCAAGACAGGGACATGAGGTTGTTGTTCAGGAGTGCACAGTTCAATTAAAGAGAGTCCATCTTGTGCTAAGCCAGACCCTCCACACAGTTTAAGACAGTATCACATTTGCAGCTCTATAAATTGCCTTCTGAGGACTGCTACACCAGCCAAAACCTTTCTGGGTGTGGGAAGCTGCTGTGAACACTTCCACTTCAAACTCCTGAAATCCAGTCTCAGCAGTAGAGGGTGTAAATTGTGGGAATCTGGGAATCATTAAATAAGTACTGCAGCAAAATAATTAGCCATCAGTGGTCTAATCCTGACACTTTGTTCCACCAGTCAAGTGTAACAAATCTGTAATAACAGAGTCAATAGGGATAGAGCTGCACTGAACTTAGGCATTTTGTTAGCTTACAACTGCTAAAGATCTGCTGTAATAATTGCAGGTGAGGTCCATCATCTTGCAAAGATGTTTTATCCATCATAATTTTCCTTCTTTCTGCCTAGTTTTGGATGAGCTACCTACTGCTATATAATTTGTGAAAGATCACTGAAATGCTAGCAGATGAAGATGTTCTGTGGATTATTTTCATATCAACTGTTCAATCTCCAGCTTAATATTGCTTATTAGGTAGATAAACATAATGAAGTAAATGCAGTATTAATGCTTTCAGGGGATCCTCAGCTGGGGTTAAATAAAGATACCTTATCTTTGGAGAGGGACAGAAGATTGAGTCTTGCTTTCATGGCATGTGATACCCTATATTCCAAAATCTAATCCTTCATTTGAAATTAAGAACAAATCACTCAGTGTCGTTGTCATGGTTTAACCCCAGGCAGCAAGTAAACACCACGCAGCCACTCGCTCACTTCCCCCATCCACCCAGTGGGATGGGGGAGAAAATTGGGAAAAGAAGTAAAACTCATGGGTTGAGATAAGAAAGGTTTAATAGAATAGAAAAGAAGAAACTAATAATGATGATAACAACACTAATAAACTGACAACAGTAATAGTAAAAGGATTAGAATGTACAAATGGTGCACAGAGTAATTGCTCACCACCCAATGATTGACACCCAGTAAGTACCTGAGCTGTGATCCCAACTCCCCCACCACCCAGTTATTTCCCGAATGTGGCATCCCATGGTCTGGAATACCCCGTTGACCAGTTGGAGTCAGCTGCCCTGGCTGTGTGCCCTCCCAACTTCTTTTACCCCTCCAGCCTTCTTGCTGGCTGGGCATCAGAAGCTGAAAAATCCTTGACTTAGTTTAAACATTACTTAGCAGCAACTGAAAGCATCAGTGTGTTATCAACATTCTTCTCATAATGAACTCAAAAGATAGCACTGTACCAGCTACTAGCAAGACACTTAAGTCTATCCCAGCCGAAACCAGGACAGTTCTAAATCCTACCATCACTGATTTCAGCAAGAGTATCCCAGCTCATAGCTACTGAATTCATAGTCATGAAGACAACCTTCGCATTATGTATAGGAGAAGAAAAGGGCTCATTGGTATTTGCCTGAGCAAGCAGCCGTAAGCAGTCACGGCAAGGTGTGAATTCTCCCATTCATTTTATTAATGTCATTAACTCTGGATCTCAGTTATGCCAGCTGATCTGTTAAATACAGCTATCTCTTTGATGACCAAGCATATGTAGAAACAGAAAAATTACCGTAGCTGAGAGCATGGTATTCAGTGCATTAAGGTAAGGAATAATATATCCTAAAGATCTTTACACTTCAGTGCATATTTCATTATATTAGTGATATATTATGCTGACATCTTGAATGACACAAGGCTTGTGAGTGAGCCTGGTTGGTTAGAAATGCCAGAAAAAACACCCTTTCCTTTTTTTTCCACTCTACATTTGACACCTGGTGCCAGACATAGTGAGTCACAGGAATTAGCTGTCTGCCAAGTTCCAGCTGGTATGTTTCTGCTTCTGTGCCTGCTGAAACTTTTCACTTTTGCAAAAAACATGAAGTGTTTGGGCCAGAGGCTAACCAACAAAGGAAGATTTTGAACCTGAGCATGTAAATCAGTCTTTATTGACTTGGCATATTTTTCATCTGACTACGAAATAATATTTATTGTTTGCTGTCTTTCTTCTTTGGTGCATGATGAGATTGGGAGAAGATTTCATATCATTTTTCAGTTTCAAGCATTGGTGTTTTTAATATAATTCATTAATCCAATCTGGTATTCTTATTTATTTAATTTTGCTCAACAAAAATATCTGGCAACATGTGGATGTATACCTAGGTTTTTTCAACTCTCAATCATTTACTTTGTGAGGTAGATTTCACCCCTAAGAAGACCTGATTGCACGTGAGATGGATGTTTCCCAGAAGCAAAGCTGACTAATCAGAAAAAACAGCAAGTTCCAGTCATGTCATTCTCACTATAGACAAAATAATGATTGGAGCTGGGTCTTGTAAATTAGTCATAAAATGAGATATTTGATTTCCATCACCACTGCTGCCACAGAATGGGAAAAACAAAATTACACTTCTTTCTCATCCTGACTGAGCTTTGTGCCTGCAGCAGAGTTGCATTATAACTTACTTTGCTTATAATCTACAAAATTAATGTGAGGAAGCTGAAGAGACTGGGACTGTGGAGGAGTTGTTTGTTTCTGATGGTAAATTAATTTTGTGATAGCTTGTTGCTCTGGACAGATCTCTTCTTCATCTGCACAGAAGATTAGACTTCAGATTTTTTTCACTGTCTTGTGAAATGTCACTGAACAGATGGTGCTTTTCACTGTTTTCTTGATTAGATCCCAATCTGTCAAACTGCTTACACACATGCTTAACTTAAGCACAGCAGCACTCCCATTTATATCAGTTTTATAATCAATGCTTTGTAGATTTTGGTTTTTAAATAATCCTACTAGCTGAGGAAAAGTTTCCTTAAAATTTAACAGGCAATTACATGTTAATTAACTAAAAAACTTATTTAAACTTCTGACTGCAGAGAAGCTATTGTCAGAATCCCTCATTTGTGAATGTGGATGGCTGCATATACCAGCAACAGGTGAACATGACAAGATAAGAACTGCATAAAATACAAGTTAATAATAATAACAACAGTCTTTCTGTCATAAATAATGAAGTTTTAAATAGGAGTTTATATCTAGATTTTTAAAAAAAACATAGTGTTTGGGGTCATATCCTCAGATAACTCTCACCAGCTCACATACACAAAGCCTTAAGTACATCACTTAAACTGGACATTTCCGAGCTCTCCTCAGCAGAAGACATTAAGAACAAGAAAACTCTTCCTACTACAGAATTTTAAGTGGTGATTCTATCATATGTGATTATGCAAAGAATGAAGAAGTATTTGTAGTTTCCTTTAAAACTTATGAGGAAGAAGAAATTGCCACCTGATGGAAAAGACAGCATCTGAATCCCCTTACCTGAGCTTGCAGGTTCAAAGCCATACTTCGTAATTTAGGGGTTTGTTCGTTGCACCAATCTATAAGCTAACTATCTTTACCCTTTAAACCTGGGCTACTGAACAATTCAGTTTAAGGGTGGAGAAAAAAAAACATTATAGTTAGCGTGACTTTTCAGGTAGGACACTGTCATTGTACTTTTCCCCAAAACAATACTATAGATTTCACTAAATGCTTTTGGATGAAATAACATTTCCTACAGGTGGGCAATGAACAAGCACAAACAGCACACAGTCATCCTTCTATTAGTTTGTGTCATGTGAGATTGCTATGAATTTTTTCAAATACCATCCTATCTGTTTCTTGAATTTCTGGCTAGAGCAAGCATTCCTTTCTGATGTTTTTGTTCTGTTTGTTTCTTCAGTTTTTGTTGTTGTTTTGTTTGTTCATGTTTGGTTTTTTGGGTTGTGTGTGTTTGTTTGGTTTTGTTTTAATTTTGTTTTGGTTTGCTTTCATACATCCAAGGCTGCACTCTTAGGACATCATTTGAAACAAACACATTAGGGTATGAAGCCACAGGTCTTACTGTGGACCAGTAACTTCATGATATTACATACAAAGACAGTGCTCAGCTGAAACATGAAATCAGCTCCTAACATCAGGAAGGACTCACTTTCTAACATCTATTTTCATAACAACTATGAAAATAAACTTTGACTTTACCTCAACCTAACTTTGCCTTAAACATTTGTCTCATTCTTTTCTTCACTGTAATCACTGTTTTTAGTATATTATACTAGCTTAGCATTTTAATTATGTGCTCCAACACTACTTTCCTTTTCTTCAATATATTATTTATTTTTTCTTCCTTCTGATTACACCACTTGGAAAGAAAAAAAATTGTTTATGATGAAAAAAAATCCATTTACAGCGGTAAGAAACAGTCACAGATCCATAGTTCATGAAAAAGCAGAAGTAATGTATTACTGAAATTATTTTAATTCAGGGCAGAAGATTTATCAGTTTATTTCTTTGCATTTGGATGCCAGTTCATCCATTATAAAGTACATATTATTTGCTGGATTGTTTCATTACACAATAAAATTAATTGTCTGTTATATGGTGTTAGCCAAAACATCATGAAACACTGAATGTACTCATGGCCACAATATATTATAATAGAAGTGTGTCAAAATTATGTGTGTGATTTTAACAAAATAAACACAATTCAGATGTTATGTTCCAGGCCCTTCCACAAGTTATTTCATCATAATAATTTCATTGCCATTATACCCTTCATGTCATACTACCTATTTGTTTTTCAATCCATTGTCTGTTCCCAAACATTCTGAGTGTAAGCTTGATGAGATAAAGAATTTGCTAATATTGTACTTTTTCATTACAAGTGTAAAGTGCCTAGTATATTGTAGCTCACATCTCTGCAGAAGTACAAATGAAACAGGAGCAACTGTTAGATGAAATAAGAAAAGAGACTACATGCAGAAAATGTGCAAAAATGCTGGTTTAGTTACACTAACAATCACAATTTGAAAAAGCCCAAACTGCTGTAGTTCAGTCCTTATTCTTGAATATGGCATGGTGTAGGATTGTATTTAATGTACATCTAAAGAGGACTTTTGGCAGGCACTTAGAATGATGGCACAGGATTTCAAGAAAATGCTGAGGTTTTGACAATATCTACTAATCAAATATGACAAACAAAGGATCCTTTTTTTCCTGGGACCAGACCTAAATATGCTCAAATTTGTTAGCAGAAACAAAATATCATCTGCGTCCTCAGGCTCAGTGATTTTTAATAGCCAAGTGCTTCAGACGTTTCCTTCTGTTCTTACTCCTTCAAGTTTTTCTGTACTCTCACACTAAATCCTTGAAGAATCCCTACGTGTTTTTTTTCTGAATCAAGTCTGTCAGGTGGCTGCTATGTTCATATGGGGACTGTATGTATGTGAAATGTAAAATTCCCTAACATCCATAACTGTAGAAAGAAAAAACATCGTAGAAAATACTCAGCTTAGACTAACTGACCCTAAATTTGGATTACATGAGATTTTATCTGTCAAAAGGGTATGTCTTTACTAAGTATTTACCATCTTCAGTGAATGAATTATTCTAGACCAAGTAGGAATGGATTTTGCTGGTGAATTATCAAGATCTACTTCAGATCTCTTTGCCCAGATTCAGTACATGCTCCAGGCCTGGCAATGTTGAAGTTTTTCACTAAAATGACTAACGTAATTTTACAAATTAACAGAAAGGGTGATTTTTGTCTAAAATTTATTTTCCAAAAAGTTGAAACTTGTGAAAAGTAAGAGTAATGATAATAAAAAATAGAAACAGATGGAATTGTCATGAAGAAAATTTCAACAAACAGAAATTTGCAGCCATTGAGAGCAGGAGCTGGCACAATTTTTTACTTCATCTTGACTGCAGCCAGCATGGACTCTCACTGATTAGATGATGCACACCTTTATAGAAGACATTTGCTGAGGAACCTTATAGGATTCATAACAAAACATGACAATAGACAACAAGTAAATGTGAGCTCACTATTTTGAGTAGGTGCAAGCAAACCTTGCCCAAAACAGCCAGGTGTCAGCTTTTGGCATAACATGTAGAGTCCATTTCATTATGATGTTTGCTATGGTTATATAGGTTCTGCCGAGGATTGATTTACCTTAAGAATCCATTTGAGTTCCTGTGAGCTGGAATATAAGGTACTGCTAGCTCATATTGGCCTGAAAAATAGTGTGTAGTACACACCCAGGACAGAAGTGATTACAGGGAAGAACTTTTTAGAGGATTAACCCTCAGATTGCCTAGAATTCATTGCTAGCATCTTGATCTATGCAGTTTTTAAGTAGCATAAAACCTTCAGTTTTTTTCCTGCATAATCATTTCATTCCTCATTAAAAGAAATTTTTACCAAGTGTCTGAAATAACAAAATATCAGTACTATGTTTTTTTCAAATTTATTTTTTTTTGTATGAGGGAGCCATTAATAAGTATTTTACCTCTCTTTTATACCAATAAAATTTTAGTAAATTCAACAAATGACTCATATTTGAACTGATGGGAGGGTAGAATCTGTTGACATAAATCTCTACAGATGCAACCTAATCTTCAAATAGATTAAAATAATATCACATTAAGGTTATAATTGTACACATTGTATTTGAATGGTTGGTAAACTAGTCTTTGAGGTGGTAAAATGTGAGTGATGCAATGGAGTCCGCATAAAATGAACCGTTGTATCTAACAGGTCAGCTACCTATGTAGAAAAAGCCAGATGACAAATCTCAGAAGGAAAGACAAAGTGAGAAAGTTTTACAAATTAAGACTTCTTCAGTGGATTCCAATCTGACCAATTAGCATCAATAGAAAGAAAAATACTTTTAACGGAAGCTGAACTGAAAGACATACTTTATCTCCAGAGACAAAGCAGACCTCTGTTAAGTATTTCTTCTTTCTACCTGTGCTTAATGATATGCTGATTTATTCATGCACATGCTTGAAGATCTGGCTAGTGTTGAATAGACATGGCATCAAGATATGCATTAAGCAAAAGAAAGAAACTTAATGCTCTTTTTCTATGATAAAATTACAGGCTAGAACATGTATTTTCAGTTCAATTCTTCCAGATGTGGAAGAATCAAAAATTGGCTTTGGATCTGCATTGAGAACAGCTAGTGAATAATCAGGAAAGGCATTGAATGCAGTGAAAAACATGGTTAACACAAGAGATTCTGGTAATTTATATAGTCTTTAAGGTATCATGTCAGTTACCTTTCCACCTCACCAGCCAAAATAATCTTTCTTCACACTAAGGCTCTCTGGGGAAGGGTTAAAATTGCCTAATGGAGTCTTATGATAACTTCATCTGTTTTTAAGAAACACGGTGTTGTCAGATTCCTTCCCTGAAGATGCTTGTGAGTGCTGAATGAAAAAGGAACACCTCTGAGGAGCAGAAGCCTGTAGCTGCCACTACCTGAAGGCTATAAACTCACTCTCGCATGCGCTTCGCTGCATCTAACCCTTTCTTCTTGCTAAGAGTTGACAGAACTACTACATCAGAAAGCTGTCGTGAGGAGATTGTACCATCATTTATGAATACAATATCTTTGCTGAGCAACGTTTAAACCCCCCCCTGCTATTATTTTAGTATGTCATCCTACACTTTTGCCTGAAATATATGTCCTGTAAACAATTAAAAATAAAAACTGTCTTATAAATAATGTTTTACAGTTTATTGCAACCAGTAAAGAACAGCACAGCATGTTTTGATGTCTTCCAAAAATGAACTGTGGCACGTTAATATGAAATCTATTTTTTTTAATTTCCCATTCTAAAAGTTTGCACAGAGTTCTTTTTTCTCACCCTTCAGTTAAACCTAAAGCTTTTGCAACATTTTAGTTTCTGCTAGAGATTTATCCACACTTATAGTCATCGCACCATAGCCATCCAAGCAACAGTAAAACACAAATCTGAGCAATATTGACATTTCACTACCCAATATCTCAGTTATTTTGATATTGACTGTACAAGTGTAACACTGCTTGTGAAATGCATTTTTTGGTATTTAACAACAGGCTGTGATTTCTACTTTCATCCATAGTTAATTGACTTGCTAATCATGATCCAAAGGTGCAGAAAATATAATGTACTTGTGAGTTACTTCTGTAACTAAAGAAAGCTAAATATGCAAAGTAGTAACAGATATGGTGCTATGATTTTCAACAGTTCTAAATGGCTGCATTTTGCTTTGTTTCACAATTATTTGAGGATAATAGAAATATCATAATCACATACCTAGCAGAATATTTTTTGCCCTGAATACCTGCAAGAAAATACTCCTTTGTGGACTTTCTGGGATTTTTTTTACTGAATGGTGTTATTAACATCTTTTGAAAAGTATATTTATAGTAGGATGTTCTAAATGAAAGGATTAGAAAACTCACAGGAAATGAATTCTGAATTTAGAATTTCAAGAAGCCAAACCAGAAGTCTGACACAGGACAGACTTTAATTTTCTAATTAATTCTAAAATTCTAAAGGGAAAAAAAGCCTTTAAAAAGGAAAAATCGTGATAACAGTCATTAATTTACAAATTATCTGCAGATGCAGAGTAATTTTTAGAGATTGTTTTGATAAAAACTTTGATAAATTAATAAAGTTAAAATTGTCTTGCAAATTCCATTTTCTTTATGACATAATATTTTCTTTTCTACTGTAAGGCAGTAATGAATTACCCTCCTCCCCATATTATAGAAAAACAGATTTATATGATTTAGTTACCTGATTTTTTTAAATCTTCATGTTAGTATTTACAACACATGCTGATATATCAATGTCACTCTAGCTCTGAAGGTTACAACACATGCTGATATATGAATGTCACTCTAGCTCTGAAGGTTTCTGCAGTTTTGGAAGATCCACAGCAATTATTATAAGCTTATCCACTGTCTCTTTTTCCACTACATGTAAGAATTTGTTGCCGGTTTTTCTTCATTTCTCTTGCAGATATAGAGACTGTATTATGCTCCTGATAAATGTTTCAAAGCATCTAGACATTTTGTGGTTTTGGTTATTTGTTTGACATAAAAAACCTGAAATGTGTTCAAAAGCTGGAAGAACAGAAAAAAAAAAAAAAACCACAGAGAGATCTGATTCAAAAGTTACTTTTCAAAGTATGTTGAACTCTTGAATTATCCATCTTTTTTTTTTTAATTTTTAAATACTCATGTTTAGATAAATATTACTTTATCATTGCCAGTTCAGAGGTTTTCCTGTAATCTTCTTTTTTTGATATTGAGGGCTAGAACCATTTCAATACATTTTGGATATTAGTACCCTTTTTTCCTAAATTGTAAAGTATAGCCAAATAGAAGACAAATGCCTTGTAAGCTTTTTATGTGATCCTATTGTGTTATTCCTTCAAAGGAGCAATTTGAGAGGTGGCTACTGCTTCATTTATGTGCACAAATCCATATATTGACCTCTTTAAATTATTATACTTTGTAAACTACCAGCAGCTTCATTCTTGTTACTCTTTCTACTGCTTCTCTCTGCTGAAGCAAGCCTACTTATCTTTTAATATCCAGGGTGAAGTTAACAAGCTGCACTTGCATCATTTAGTCAGGAGAAACAAATTACAAGGTCCCTACAGGCTTCCCAGATATGCCAAGAGAAGTTCAATCCAGACAGCCTGCAAATGCTGTTTATTAAGTTCCACAAAACCATCCTCTGCTCTCTAGTGCTTTTCTCTTCATGGTGACACCCAGGAAAGAATGAGCCTCCATATGAAGGATGCTCCACGATCTCAGAGTAAATAGAACCTTTGCCCTGGAGATCTCAGAATGCAAATCCAGGAAGTATCACCATTATTTTCAGGAAATTATAGAGAACTGAAATGTAGATGAGGCAAGATATATTTCCTGGGCTGTACAGGAAGGCTGGCCCAATTCATTTTGGTTCTCCAACTAATTTATGAGCTTTATTTTTAAACTGGATCCAGTTTTCCACTGGACCCAATGAATAACCTGTTTGTTTGTAGGAAGCTGACCAAGGCAACATGTGACTGATTATCATTCCTTGCAGAGGAAAGAGCTGGGCTTCTGTTGTCAGACAGGCAAACCTCAAATCCTACCTTCCCTGTGAGCCCTCCAGCCTCTGGTGTTGCTCTGGCTGTCCTGATGCATTCTCCTTCTTTCCAGCTCCGGGGAAGTGCCAGTTTTCTATAGCAGTGAATATGAAAAGGTAAGAACTCATGCTGTTACTGGTACCGGACCTGAGGCATGGCTGAAGAGGGAGGAGGGGGCACCCAGGACACCCAAGTGTCTCTCTTGCATCCATCGTGTCTTTGCATAGAGAAGATGAAGTTGTCTCCTGCCATGCCACATCTCTGAGTGTAGCTGCTACTGCTGTGGAAATACCTATTCATAAAAAGAAGGGGCATGCCCTCTTAGTTTTCTTTAGAAGTCATTCTATGGAATATTCATTCTTTTCCACAAAGAAAAGCCTTGATAAACAGCTAATGTTTTACTTTTCTGTGTAGTTTCCTTTTTCTTTTTTTTTTTTCTTTCCCTCAAACACAGCATATGGTATACGAGTGAGGGCTTTTAGTTCAATACAAAGTGAAAATGTAAGCTAAACCTTTCCATGAATCCTTATGCTGCTTTGATTATAAGATGTTCTTACGGCACAACAACTTTTATCTTCATAAAAACAAAACCTGAATTCTTTATGCTGTCCTGGTTGCAATTTTTCCTTATGTTTTAATACGTTGATTGAGGTTAAAGTGTAGGTCAAGAAACTTAAAAGCAATTATTTTTATTATTGTCTTATGCAACAAAAAATATTTTTCTACAAAACATGAACAAAACAACTCTGCTGTTTTTAATTTGCCATAATTTGACTTTCATGGGATATCACCTCAGGACCATTACAAGGTACCCCAGACCAAACCAAGCATATTCTGATACACTACTGTCCTGTCTCCAAGACTGAAAATTGGACATCGTGATATGATCATTAGAGAAAATTTCTATTAATAATTGCTTTATGTCCTGAAATGAAATAATGTCATTCCTCTCAAAAATATAAAATAATCACTCTTTAAGGTAGCTCTTCTAATATCCAATACAACTAAAAAATATTTTACTTAAAATTTGTAATTTTAAATTTAAATAATAGTAAATTAAAATTTTTGTAATATGATTTATTGGAGTAAACATTAAAAATAACCTTTTGTGAACTATATATAATATTCAAAAGAATTTATTTTGTGCCAGCAAATACTCTAGTTTAATGGTAGAGTAACTGTTCTTTCAGACAAGTTCCTTCTTAACAGTGATTTTATATTTCTGGACTGTAAATTTTGCTGAATGAAATGTTGCTTTTTTCTTATGAACAGAAAGGCCTAGATGACCTTTTGAATGCTGTACATGATTCATCAGGTGAAAACGGTTTTTATTAGATTATTTCTGAATCTCAAAAAAGATTTTAAAAATACCTAGCTGGAATTGTACATATAACCAAGTGTGAGAAGGTCTTTGTTTTATCCAATGGCATTCCAGCCTTTACAAGGATATAACGTTTACAGAAATATTTGACTAGACAAATTCTAAGGCAATATGTAAACTTTCTTGAGTATAATAGTTTAGAAAAGAAATTCTGACAGACCACTGAGCTAAGGGAAGCAGATGACAACTTTCTATAACAATAAATTACAGGCATTTGTTTATTTCTATTTTCCACTGCAGATTGCATACTGATGATGTGAATTGGATGGATAGATGTTGACTAATCTGTAAACACTTTAATTGGCTTCTGAAATGTAGCAGAATTGTATGCCAGCTTTTTATCCACAATTAAGTCAAGTTTTATGAACTTAATTCCTCACTATTGTTTGCTGCCAAAATAAAATTATCAAAGCCTTTGCTCATTGACATTCTGTAAACAATTATGGGGTTGTTTACGAGCACTAGTTTGGAATTTTTTGATGAAACAGCCTCTGCTGGAAGTGCTGGTTTGCAGCATCACACTGCATTTTGACAGAATTTTCTTTGGGACGGTGTCTTAGGTTTGAGATTCAATTTGGAAAATGTGAGGAGGCAGAAAACTGTGCATGCACAGAGAAATTTGCGAGGGCCCTGTGTGTGCCACTGTTCTGGTTTCAGCTGGGATAGAGCTAAGTGTCTTCCTAGTAGCTGGTGGGGTGCTATCTTTTGAGTTCAGTATGAGAAGAATGTTGATAACACACTGATGTTTTCAGTTGTTGCTAAGTAATATTTAGTCTAAAGTGAAGGATTTGGCAGCTTCTGATGCCCAGCCAGCGAGAAGGCTGGAGGGACACAAGAAGTTGGGAGGGAACACAGCCAGGGCAGCTGACCCCAACTGGCCAAAGGGGTATTCCATACCATGGGATGTCACATTCAGGAAATAACTGGGTGGTGGGGGAGTTGGGTTCGCCGCTCGGGTACTTGCTGGCTGTCAATCGGCAGGTGGTGGGCAATTAATCTGTGCACCATTTGTACATTCCAATCCTTTTACTATTGTTGTCTGTTGTCAACAGACAAACAAACCATTATTGTTTACTGTGGTCATTTTATTAGTGTTGTTATCATCATTATTAGTTTCTTCTTTTCTGTTCTATTAAACCTTTCTTATCTCAACCCATGAGTTTTACTTTGTTTCCCGATTTTCTCCCCCATCCCACTGGGTGGATGGGGGAAGTGAGCAAGTGGCTGCGTGGCGTTTACTTGCTGCCTAGGGTTAAACCATGACAGCCCCCAAAAGAGGTCACCTACTAAATCATGTGCTTCACTGACCAGCAATATATTGATTACATTATAAGTGTATAATTTTACTTAATTTCTCTCATTTTGAGAAGCAAGTATGAAAGTCTAAAGTCTAAGGAGATTAAAGATTACAGGAGGTTTCCTTGTACTTTCTGCTGTACAGAATCACAGTACAGATGCAGACAGTGTCTTTCTCATACTGCTCTGTATACACCTTGTAGTGGGTTTTATTACAAGATGAACAGCAGTCTCCATTCTGACACATGCTTTAAGTTTTTAGAGGTCTAGTTTTGTTAGTTACATCTCAGTGAGTTACAACAAAATTTGCCCAATGAGATTTGCTCTTAAAATGAAATTTGGTGAGTCAGGTTCCTGGTCTAGCTGATCATATGTTCATAGGTGTAATTACTTAGGTATGACATTTAGTTAAAAATAGTAGGTGTGCATTAATATGGCAACCTAAGACAACTGTAGTGAAATAAGGAGGGGAAAATTAGGCTTACAAGATTAGGCATCTGCCTCTTTCAACATCCATCCATTCCTCTTCCAGATTGGTATTGCCATTTTGCCATATGTTCCCTTCTATTTTCTGTTTGCTTTACAAGGATGGCTAGTTTACACCAGACAAAATTATCTACAAGGTTTATTTTGAAGAAAACAGCTAAATAATAAAAGCATCTCTATGCTGACTTTGATTTTATTATAAGAAAGTTAAATTGAACATAAATTGACTTTTATAATAATTTTTGTGTTAGAAGAAGTGCTTTTTTTCCAAAGATATCAAGGTTGACAACTATTGCTAAAGATAACACAGAAACTTTGCCATTGATACTCAATAGCTAATTGGTCTGAATAAACACACTAAATGTGCTTCACATACATATCTTTCATCATTTAGTCATCATATCATTTCATCATAGTTATTTATATTCCAAATCTTTTTAATACATTTTAGTCCTGTATGCATACTTACATATATATATTTATATGCATACTTTGGATTATTCATTTTTTTGACTGGAGAAAATATCAGAAAGATTATTTAAGTGCAGTAAAGGATATTAATAACATAGACATCTTTCTTCACATTAGCCAAAAAGAAAAAAAAGTTATATGCTAATATGAATTTAAGGAAAAGAGGAAAGTGCATATGAAATATTCACTTTTTCTGTATTATTTCTTATTGCCTATACTGTCCACAGGAAATTCTTTCTGCCCAGTATGCTACTTTTGCCTTCTGAAGTAATAGTTTTGTTTATCACTCGCATGAATTTAAATGTGTTGGATTTGAAAAAGTGCAATTCTATAAAAGAAAAAATATTTCATCACTTATTTTCAACTTGCCTCGACATTTGGCAGCATTTTGCAAGCCTTTTATGATGATTTGATATTTTTCCATATTTTTACATTTTCTTTTTTTCCCCATTTATTGGTTTCTCTTCCTTTTTTTTTTTTTTCTTTTTTCTTCAACTCCCTGTTTTTAGTCTATTCTGTTCCCTGCCTGGACGTTAATTTAACCCCTAACAAGTCCCTATTATGTCTTGACTTCTCTAGTTCCTTGTTAAGAGACGTCTGAGTGAAGACACTGAAATTTTTAGGTACTAAATGGCAAAGTTTCAAATCTTTTAGGAAAAAAGGCCCCTATACTTTTGAACAGACCAAATTTCTTACAGTGAAAATGCTTAAAGTAGTTCTCACTTGTCTTAGAATGCATTAGAGCAGCCAGAGCTGGCTAAATACTGCCCTCCCCTCCCCCAGCCTCATGTATATCATGGAGCTTTTACCTGTAAGACAAGAGAGAGATATTTTTTCATCCTTCCAATGTCCCTTTTGTACAGATCCAGGTATTGCTCTCTGTTGGGATATAGTGGATGATGGATATAAGGACACAAACCAAAGAGAGATTGTCTTGAGCTTCCAATAGCACAATGAATTGCTGCATTTTTCTCAGACCACCTATCACTAATAAAATAACCAAATTCCTAAAATTTGAGAACTACTGTATTTCAGGTTACTGTAATGGTCTCTCTTTGAAGAATTCCAGGCTTTTTTGATCTAAACATAACAAAAGTGGCCACTGATTTTTCAATCTTTTTTTTTTTCTTTTTTCTATTGACTAAAACATGATTCTTGCTAAAGCACATTCTAAATCCTTACAAAACTGCACTGTATCGAAATCTTCTCTATTATTAAGCTCTGTCACCCAGTTAGCTGCCTAAAATTAGTATAGATTTCTTTGTGAGGCTAATTATCCTTGTAAGGGACTTGTTTGAATTGCAACACCTTTTTATCCCTAACCAGCCTGAAAGAGACAGCTTGATGCTGAGAGAGGAAGTGTTCAAAGTATGAGTTAATTATACATAGGTCCCACTCCCTCCCACAAAGCCCTCGTCTCTGGTATTTGCTAATTTATGCGGGAACATTAAAGACTTGTATTTTTAAGCTCTGGCTGTGTCTCACCAGATATCTGGTACATGGGCACTTGTGGAAGTGCAGCGATTTAGTGCAGCGTCTGACCTGTCACTGTGCATGCCCAGTACTTGCTCTTGAGCCCCTAACTCTATTCAGGTGCTTTATCCAGCTTTTGCAGTAGCATTTTGTTTTACCACAGTACTGTTCTTGGGCAGAATAGAAGGATATAGAAATACTCAAGGCAGTATTTGTTATGGTTAGTATTGCTCTAATGGGGAATAAAGGAGCTAATAAAGATTTGCCATATATATTATCTAGTGTTGCTGGTTTAATTTTGTGCTTTCTAGCAATAGACTTAATTAACCATAGAGAAAGTCTGGTTTAGGTGCTCTAGAAGTTATTTTGGTTCTGTGTACTAGTTGGTGTTATACAATGTATACATACTTGTGCACATAAGTATGTATTGCATACTTTTAATTAATTTTAATACATACTTATGTATATGTCTTATGATGACTAGTTCAGGCAGTACATAATAGCAGTCTTTTTTCCTATTTTACAGCAGATCTCAGCTTTGTGATTAACATTTGACAGTTCAAGTTATGAAAAATTTGTCTTTAAGTTTTTAAAAAATATTTATTGTGCACACTTAACAAAAACAGTTACAAGCAATGTAAATATTCATTCAATGTACCAAAAAGTATAGGCTAGCACATATTTAAGCCAAAGACAACTGATATTTGCAGAGAGTATAAACTGAGTATATTGCATAAGTGATTTGGGGACTTGCATTCTGTGGAAGGTTAATGAAGGTGCCATGGAGAATCCCATCTAGATATCGCTGATCATTGCAGGGCTGCTTAAATAGCATGTGAATTTTAAAGTTAATGAAAATAAACAGAAACTAGGAGCAAATTGGAGAACAAAAAAAGATTTTGTATATTTCAGTAGTTATGTGGATTTAGAGATGATAAATGAAGTAGGAGTAGGCTGAGGGAAATGGTAACACTCAACGGCTTCAGGAGGATATGAATAATGGTACACAAGGTGTGAGTTTTCAATGTCCTCTTAGTAACTGCTACTTAATGGGGCAAACTGGAGCATGGCAGTTTATAGAGCAGCTCCTCTCCTCCCTGTGCTTACAGGAATGACAATGTACTTCTTCTCCCAGCTGGCCATACCTCTTACTGGTCTTCTTCCATGCACCTTTGAACCTGATGGTATTATGCTTTTTTTTTTTTAAATTTTATTTTTATTTTCAAAACCCCCACCTCCTTGATTTGAATTTTATGTTAACTTTACAGATACCTCAAAAAAGATCTAACTAACTCAAAGTCGGCTTGTAGTCTTCTGTCTGTTATGATTTCTTTTCTTTCTTCTCTTTCTTACTCCTGAAGATTTTCAATCATAACAAGGAAGCATTACCATTCCATCCTGTAGCTCTTCCAGTCCCTTAAAGTTAGGACTCTTGGAATAGCTTTCTCCATTTAAATAAAGAAGAGAACAAATGATTGGTATATTTGTACTTTTAGCATAGCTGTTTTCAAAAGTAATAGTTAAATAAACTCTCTAAATGTGAATTCTTGTAGGCATGAAATATTGTCTGTGGTAATAGAAAACAATTCTCTCTTGACAAGTAAAAAATATACCAGATGTACATTTTATTTATTGTATAAGGGAACATACATGGTTTTAAATCACTTTTACATTATAAGACAGAATTCTGAATTATGTTATATCTGTGTTTGTAATTAGAGGGCAGAACAGAGGGTGGAGTCTTAGTTTAAAGCTATATGTTTATTAAAGTAATGCATGCTGCCAAGTAATTGTTCCAAATCACAAAATGTCCATTCAACATGCTTTTAGAAGAAAGTGTCAGTCTGAGAGACAGCTACTTCTTGGGGAGAGTTTAAACAAAACAAAACAAAAAAGTAAACAATCCATTTTGACAATAGGCTGGTAATAAAATCTAAAATTAGGAATATTAAGTATTTTTCATAAAAGAAACACCAAATTAGTAAATTAAGATTTTTTTTAGATACAAACAGACTTCTTACATGGGCTGGACAGTGAGAAAATAGAAAAAAAGTACATTTTCATTTTAAATAGATGTACTTGTGCATGTGAGCAAAGTTAGCAAGTTCTAAGAATACTTTTATAACAGACATCTGTGAAAAAATAGCCTTTTATTTCCTTGGGACTCATATTGAGACACCAAAAGTTTGCATACAATTATACATTTCCTATATATTTCTTTTGAACTGATTTTTGCATCTAAGTGCTGGATGTTTTCCTGCTTTATGAACAGTTCTCAGCAAAATTTTCTCCTCCTAATTTGAAGTCATCATCATAGTGGCTGAAGAGAGGAGACAGAGAGGTGTTGATGGTAGTCAGATAGGTGTAGAGGGTACACGATTTCATCCCTGTTATCAGATTATCTTTTGCAGACAGTACACAGACTGTACACAGCTAAGTACACAGCAGTAAGCCATTGTCAGGCACATAATCAATGAGATGTAACATGTTCAAGTGTTTTCTTCGCTCTTCAAGAGCATGAAAGAAGTTTTTATAGAAATTTCACTAGGGTTTTCTGGAAAGATTAATCTATTTTCATCTATTTTGTCTAGTGTTAACAAATATGTGCTCTCTGACAGAGCCTAGATTTTTTATTTTGTTTTTATTTTTCCTAGGAAAATAACAAGTAGATTTTTCTGGAAAAAACAAACAAATAAAAAACCCACAGAAAAAGCTGTTTAAAACTACCTTACATTTAAAATCTTTTTAGGATATATTCATGAAGTAAAAATGAACATCTTAGGTCTTTAAATTAAAATTAATAAAAGCCAGTTATGTCGTAGCTTCAAAATGTTTTTATTAGTTTTGACAGTACAATTCAGAATGTGATTGCACTCTCTTATTTCTAAATATTCTCTTTTACAATGAGCTCTGAAGAATATGGTTACATAGATGATCATGAATGTTATCTAGGTAAAGTGGTTATGTCCAAAAGAAAGTTTGCTCAGTCAGGGGTGAGGAATACATTAGATACTGGTGTTAATTTATTACAGTTCATGATTCTTGTTATTCAGCAAGACCTCAGATCCTAGAATGAAATTTGGTTGTCATTTTTAATCCAGCTTGGCAGACAGCCCTTTCTTACTTGATGACATATTTTTGTTTCCTAGCACTCCTGCTTTATTCATGTGCGGGGGG
>JANZLQ010000079.1:6562343-6593319 GCA_026212715.1 Elanus axillaris | reverse complement strand
GCAGCTTCTCACAGAAGCCACCCCTGTAACCCCCCCCCACTACCAAAACCTTGCCACAGAAACCCAATACAGTGAGAAAGATAGATATTCTAGTTTATATATATATTATCACATCACTGAAGAATCTATTAAATATTTTTTTCTGTTCTTTGATTCTTCACTTTTTAGAAGCAAGCACATTTTTTTTAGGTTACCTTTTCTGGTTCCTTGTTTAACTTCAGCTTAACTTTGCATTTCTAAAGTGATCTTTGCTGTGATATGCCAAAATCTGTGTCATTAGAGTAACTGCAGGAGTCTATGCAAATTCCTGCCCCTCTACTTGAGACAAACTGGGAGTCCTGATCCAGATAAGCAGCCAATGTAAATCAAGCTCAGACCAGGCTTTAATTGAGAAGCCAGAAAGTGTTAAACTTAGTAATAAATAACAGCTGTTCTTACTCATACTGTGGTACAAACTGGGCATTTGGTAGACTCTTTGTGGAGTATAAAAGTCACCTTACAAAACCTTCATTTTACTTTTGGGAATCAACCCTGTATCCTACTGTGGTATAGACATCTACAAGTATATAAATCCTTGCAGATGTGTCTTTTAGCCTTTATGGTCACCCTCAAGTTATGGCAAGCCAAACTTGTCTTTATTAGGTCTAAATCTATAGTTCTTTCTAAGTTAACTGTGCCTAAGACCTAACAACCAAGGTGAGGATATCTACAAGGGCTGTGTCAGTTCAGTCTCAACTTTTCCCCAAGCTCAGTGAATTCACTGACAGCCAAAATTGCTCAAAACCACTACATAAAATAGTGACAAATAAAGCAAATTATTAAGTATATCAAAGTGTTTTCTGTATCCTGTAAAAGAATGGCACTGGTTGTATGAAAATCAAGAGTCAAACTTCTCACTACCCTTCAGGTGCCCACCAGATTTTCACTCTCTTCAGCTACATGTTTTACATGGAGTTGCTACATAGAAACTACTTGATCCCATCAGTGCAACTGCTGGTTATCCTTCTCCTTCATTCTTTCATTGCTAGGTATCTGGTCTTATTGAATACTAACTACATCACCCATTCTGCTGGGAAAGAACATTATATGCAAGATTTGTTGCTTTCTCTCAAAATCAGTCTCCTGCTTCTGGCTGCATTGGCAGAGCATTCTATCCCTTTGGTACTTCAGATCACTGTTAGCTTGCATATCAAGAGACAGATAGACATAATGAAACCCTGCAACTTAGTCGAAGTTTGCTATTAATACCTGTGGATCAGGATATCACCTCCTGAGAGAAAAAGCCCTTTTGTGTGGTAGGATACACAGCAGCTACATTGAAAGTTAGATTTTGAATTTATGTTCTGTGCTTATACTCCAAGGTTTGATAAATTTTTACATTTTAAAATAAAGTCTTATAAAGAAATGAAATTGAAACACAACAATACATATTTCAAAACAATACCAGAAGAGCCATTTATAAAGTGCATAAAATCAGATTGTGCCTTTTTCTGAAATTACTCTTTTTATATATTTATTTTCTCACAATAGTAGCATTATGTATTTGGTAGTGCAGGCATGGTAAACATAGTCTAAGTCAGAATTTATTTCTGTAAATTACACACAAATTTTGGTAGTTTTGTCTCCCTGTATCTGTCTTGAAAATGATATTAAGCTGTTCTTATCTCCAATAATGGGAAAAAATGGTTCTGTTTTGTAGACTGCTTAATCATACAGTATCTGAATGTATATTGGATGGCAGATAACACGTAATATTTAGTGATGCTTTAGTTCTTTATGGAAGGTAGAGCTGAATGATATGATATCCTACAATATCATAGGAAGCTCACGTAAAAGGATAGCACCGCAGAAACATTGCAAATGTGTAGCTTTAATGGGTTGTGATACATATACTCCCCTTTCTATTACCAGCAGCATAAGAATGTAAGATCACCCCCTGCAACCCAAAACTTTTGACTGAGTGAACTGTTTCTGAAGAATTACATGTAATACAGAAAAAAATCAGATTTAGCAAATAGTGGTAATTTGAATATTCAATACATGAACACCACAACCTGTGAAGGGTATAATGCCAGGATATAGGCTCAAGATCTGAATGTCACGGTGCTGTGAAAAAAAGGAGATGAAGAAAGTGGAGAAAAATTGCTTATTCATGCATGAAGGGGTTATAGTGACTCAGACTTCTGACATGCTCTATTTTCAGGGCCAGTTTCTAATCCCAGAAGAACTGCAAAACTGCAAGATGAAGAAAACCTGCTACTCAGCTTGTGTGCATAAGGAGATTTTAATTTTTCATGGAGTTACAAGAATAGCAGGTACATCTAAAATTAAGAAACTGTCCCTTGGACTCTTTCAAAGACATACTTCTTGTAACTACTGCTACATATGTAGGGGTTCTGCAGATTCCTGGGGCTTATTTGCCTAGTCTTAAAATCACTGTTACTAGCTAACTTAACTGAACAAAATGCAATCTTATTAATTTTCCCTGCTATTCCCCCAATCTGTTTAACATCTTAGCAGTATTAATGTCATGTGTTTATCCAGCAAGTAGAATCTGTATGGCTATTGACTTAACAGTATCTTCTGTGAAAGATGTTGGTGCAATAATAAATAGTTACTAGAGCAAATATTGAAGTATATTTATAGTAGCAACTGTAAAATCTAATTAGCAGCCGAGTTAGGTTCTTATTGAGCAAAATGGCATGACGCACATCATGAATGAGAAATCCTATCTGAAACACCTGAACTGTTTTATAAGAAGCCAAAGGTTAAAATTCACAGTTCTAGCCCAAATGTGTAACCTGAAAACTGAAAAGTATGAAGGTTGAAAATATATTCCGTTGATATATATAAAACAGAGAGGATACAGACATTTGCAGAATTTTGAAACCATTAGGCTTAGGATCTGCAGTGATCTTTTTGGATGGTCCTGCATAAATGCATCTTTCCATCTCTTCTGTAGATATGGGGTATCATTGCACTAGTGATTTCTATGAGTATTTAGTGGGAGGGAGAAAAAAACACATTGACTATCTGTTAAAAGCATTCTGAGAAACAAAAAAATAAACAAACCACCACTATTTTCATCCTTCCACTTTTGTTGTTTTCACTGAAGACTTGCAGAGCTCCATTGAGTTAATATCATTTTATTGGTCCAATTTAAAAATGGAAGCCATTCTGCAGTCTAGATTTAGTTGCCTGCCTCAGTTATTTATTTTGAGGTGATGAGAAAAGAAGGCTGTTGCTGTCCTTGTGGCTAGGAGTAACAGCTGGTATTTTCTCCTCTCGAAAGGATTGCCAAGGACAGAAATACATGGAGCATTAGAGGCGCAAAAGACTCAGAAATCTATCTGAGCAGCTGTCACTGCGATGAGCATAGTGCAAATATGCAAAATGTTACCTTGGGTTGCCAAAATCTTCCATGGTTTTGGCACGTCTTAGCTGTAAAACTGGATGTTCTGTGGATGTTGACAGTAATAGCAATGTCAGGCACCTCCCTGTAATAAATAGGAAGACTCAGGGTCTTTTATTGCATGTTTACTAAAGATGCTGCCAATGGGGTGGCAGAGGCAAGACAGACATCAGTATGCTTCGGTGACTTCATGTATGGATTGTTCTTTAATTTAATTTAGTTTCACAGTCAAACAAATATGAAGCAACCAGTTAGCATTTTTCACAGTAGGGTGGCAAGAAAGAGATGTGCTAAGGAGCAAGTCTTCAGCTCCAGAAAGAAACAAAAAACTCAGATGAGAGGTTTAGGAAAAGAGGAGGGGAAAGGCAAGAAAATATGATGTTCACACAGCTGTTGTGTGTTTCTATATAAAGTAAATCAATATTTGGAAATGTGCCACTCTAGAAACAAGGATGCTTTTTTCTTCAATTTTGTGTGAGTGCAGCTTTCATAAAGGAAATTCCTTGCAAAATCATGACACCTAAAGTTTTGCTATTATCCTTAATGGGATAATATTCCCTTAAGTGCATTGCAGGCAAGTCATTCAGTTTGGATAATCCATTTTAGAGTGGGAAGGTATTGCTTCTGCCTTGACCTGTACCTCACATGCTGAAATGGAAGTGACAATCTCATGTTATTGTTTCATAACAGTCTGTTTCATCTTGTTGGGACTAGAGCAATCATTTCAAGGTCCTGTTAATAAAGTAGCTAATGCATGGCCCAGATGGACTTCTCTGCTACAGGACATGAGCTAAATATCAATTATATTTTATTTTTGAAGTCCATATCATTAGTCATCAACTAATATTCTAACTCCATTGACAGGTAGTCTATGTGGGAAAGCTTTGCACATTTTCCTTTTTGACTGCTGTGTATCATGTTTACTCACAGGCATACAAAAGGAAGAGAAACTTCTAGGACACACATCCTTTTCAAAATGTAGTTGTTGGACAAACTACAATTCATTATTATTAGGCACCTAGGCACAATGGGACACCAAACAAAATATAAAGCACGTCCATTATAAGAAGAATCCAGAAGAAAAACAAATTCTAAAGAATTTACTTTGGGTTTTTTTTTGTTTGAATATAACTAACTAAAAATAAGAAGGTAAAGAGGCACTAGATTGTAGCAAAGAATTATATAAAATTATATTCTTTATTCCGTGTTGTTCTGGAGACAGGAAAGAACAATACCAACAACAACAAAAAGTGAGGTATACACTGCAGGAATATCAAGAAGGAATAATAAAATTAACTTGATGTTGTGAGAGAAACTCTCTAATGGTCCAGGACTGGCACTGTTGTAAGGGCAATGTACAGCAACAGTAAAAACAAATAAACAAAATGTAATGATGCATAAGGAACAGGGTGGGGACAACAGCAGAAAATATAATGTCACAAGATGAATCAGTGACTTTCCCTCATCTGGAGTATCATCTGGATACATCAGAATGGAGTAAGCCATCCAGAGGAAGATGACTAGAATGACTTAATACACAAAACCTCTTTTCTGAAGAGAGATTGAAAAGATATGGCTGGTTTATTTTAAAGAGAATATAAAGAGATACAATAAAAGTATATTCTAGTAATTTGCATAAGAACTACAGTACAGAGGATCAAACAGCCTCATATCAGTTGTCATCACTCTTCCAATTTTCCATTTCAGAGAAAAAAGCATCACGGAAAACAGATATAATACAGAGGTCATATTCTTTATATTTCAAAAGAAAACTTACGATAAAGACAAATAATTTGCTGATGCTTTAGCAGGAAGATACTTTTACATTGGGATGTGTAAAGATGGTTTTATGCTTATATGGCACAAAACTTGGAGGTGGAAACCTCACCAAAATAATTGTTACAATTGCAAAGCCACACAGTCATACCACCAGATGCAAGAACAAATGTCAATATGTGTCAGTGAGGATGAAGCAAAAACTGATGAATAACAAACAAGTCATATGATCATTGATTTTAATTTTGCAATGCATTTTGCTGTAATCATGGGCAAGTGAACTACTACACTACAATGTTTTTAAAGCTGTTCTGATTTTTAATGTTCTTAAAATACAAAAATTTAGAAGCTATTTTTGTAAACTGTTTGTGGTACTGTTTCTTCATCATTTAAATGGAGATATAAATCTTTCCAGCAGGACTGTTTAGGAGGCTTACTGAATTTGCAGAATGTTCTATGAATCTTGAACAGAGTGGTGTGCAAAATTAAAATGTGCTGTTACCCTAATAGGATTTTTTTAAACACGTGGAAAAGCTATACAGTTTCATCTGTTTCTAAAACTTTAGCAGGTTTGGCTTGTCCTCCCAAGAAATCTGCCTGAAATAATCTGCATTTACAGACTTTCAATAAAATGAGCAATATATAACCCCACAGAGATCTTCCATCCCTCTCAATAATGCACATACCACACATTAGTGTAATGAGAATTAATCTCTTCTCACAGCCAGACTCTACTTCTTGTTCTCTACCTCCCATTTTTGAGAGACATTTTCAGTTTACATTTCATTACAAATGTTACAACAAATTGCTGTGCTGAAAACCAAGAACAATCATTAAAAACAAATTTGTCCTCAAAAGAGAATGGTCCATATTACCTATTTTGAGGACATAATTTGTTTTTAATGTGCACTTTAAAGAGTGAGAGTTGTTTTGGTTTTGTATTTATAAGTGTATAACTTTTTTTCACATTGGTAATGACATTACCAGATTTCAATTAAAATTTAATTTTCAAGTCCTTGGTATAATGAGTCTTGCATAAATTTAAGCTCTCTTTATGTAAACCAAACTACCATAAAGAAATAAAGTGTTTGCCTTTAACCACTTATAAAGGATAAATTCCAGGCCATTGGCCTACCTGAAATTAAGTCTTTAACTTTCTCAAGTACAGCTTAATGTACTACATCTTCTTCTTCCCCTTCCCTCCTTCTTTTCTCAGCATATTTTAAATTTTACATGCTATTATATATTCCATTAGACAAAGTCTACCCCTCTTTTTCCATTTCTAGAATAGAAAAAAAATGGTTGACTACAATACCTAATGGCTGTTAACTCCTCCCAGGAAGGTCTCTTATACCTATACATGGACAAATGACTAAGAAGAATTAAGAATTTGGAGATTTTTCCCTTAGTTTCCAGAGAATAAGAACAGTAATAATCTTCGGGGCATGGCAAAGGTTACTCCAAGTGGCAAAATGTCAAGTTGGGAAGAAGGACAGAGATATATCTTGAGACCAACAATGAAATATAGAGGGAGTGAGGAAAGTGCTCCCATTGGAAAAAACAGCTATGGTTATTTTAAGTGTGATGTCTGATAATAATATTTTGCACACAGATAATCAGGGACCTGCATTCTCAGACTACATGCTGGAAGAATGTGTTGCTAAGACATCTTGTAGAAGCACCTCATAGTCATACATCTGAAAAAAGGTTTGATATTTTGAGTTTTAATAAACACATTTGGTGAGGAGGTATGATGAACATACCCTCTGGTATGATGAACATACCCTCTAAGTGATAAATGACCAATTGTCTTTCTGAGAAAGAGCCTATTTGGTATAATTTTTAAAACATGCTCAGAAATTAATTTGACCTACAAAAATGTGAGAATTCACCAGACAATGTAAAAAAGCTTGTCTGTTCATAATTTCTATGACCTTAAAATCAGTTTCATTCATTTTTAGAGCTTTGTTACTGTTCTGAAATGAAGTAAATCATACTCTAGCCAACATAGCTTTTACATGGTAACTAAAACTGAATGCCATATGTAAGGCCAAGAAAGAAAGAAAAGACAGCTAATTAGTAAACACAGGGAAAACATGCTAAAATATACAAGACAGAGGACTCTGACTTAAGAAATTCAAATGAGGTAAAAAACTTTACAATTGAAATATTGATTCAAGTTGTATGGCAAATGAAAACAAATGTTCTGTAGAGTTCATAGCAGAAACCACGGCATTTCTATCCAATGCCAAAGCAAAGTCAAAATTCCTTAAGCAGCAGTAAGTTGGAAAAATATTTTTCAAAGAAAGGAAAAACATCGGATGAGAAATTTCCTCATTACCTGTTTATTAAATGTGAGCAGAATGTGATAAAATGTGGGAGATGATTTTATTTCTTTTTCACTTTTATTCTTTTATGTTGCACTTATGACACAGCTGAAGGAGAACAGCCTTGAATATATTTCAGGATAAAGGGAGGAGGGGAAGCCCTTGTAAACCCTACTAACATTAATTATTCAAAACATGGTCCTATTTATTGCAATAATTATCTCCTGTGCTTATAGGCCATGTGTGTCTTATGTTTCGATATTATTTCTGGATTTCTAAAAATCAGAAATATCTTGTCTGGCTTTTTGCCTTTTTGAAGAAGATTATATAATTTCCCACAATCGCTAAAATGGATGATGAACGCACTCTTTACTTAAATATGCTAAATAGATGGAATTATCATAATGACATTAACTTTGTCTTTTGAAATACAAAAAGCTGCTGGAAAAGACATGTTTTAGTGAGCTACTTGATATTCAGACTTCTGGTGTAGTCAATTTAACTAGGTTATTTTACTTTGTTGGCAAAAAACTAGAATATTACCACCTTAGCATTCTTCCTGCTTTCTGTAAGATGATTACAGGTCACAGCTTTATTTGCACTGGTGGTGGTTTGAATTCTAATAATTTTATATTTGGCAGAAAAAAGGTGATTATGGAATAGGCTGGAGATATAGAAATTTAAACTCAATTTCTCTTTTGTCTTTCCTAGTAAATAGCATAGGTACTCATTGAATGAGTGATTTATTTTTTATTCCACACACAACTTTGTTCTATATCTCCCTGACAAAAATGTGGTGTTTCATACAACTGAAAGTGAAGAGCTATGACATGACTGTCATATCATTTACTAAGCAGAGATGGGAGATCATTAAATTATGTATAGTTATTGCTGAATGTTTGGAGGGATGAAACAGCCTTCTTCTTCTTCTTCTTCTTCTTCTTCTTCTTCTTCTTCTTCTTCTTCTTCTTCTTCTTCTTCTTTTCTTCCCTTTCCCCTTCCCCTTCCCCGTCCCCTTCCCCTTCCCCTTTCTCTTCCTCTTCTTTTTTTCCCAGTATATGTACCCCATTCATATGGTATTGAAAGTCTTCATTTACATTTACAAGGTGAACCCGTCTTATCCCATGCCTGTAAAAGAGTGTAAAAGTATCTGACCACTAACTTAAGTTTCTCTGCAATCATTTACTTTCCATTCTTATTAATTTTTTCAATTCCAACACTTTGGAAAGAAGGGTTAAGTGCACTAATGAAAGTTTGCTATCCCAAGGAAAGTCTAAGGAAAATCGAATACCTACTTTGAGATGTGTCCTTATTAAAAAGGCACACATTTATATTGTTATAAATGTGCTAACACTGACCAGCGTCTCATTGTTAGATGGCTGAAAGCAACTGGAAACTTGTCATTAAGTGCTGGTCCTTTCCCACTTAGGCAGCAGCACAAAGGTATTGATCTATCAGGTCCTTTACATGGAGTTCACCATAATGTTTCACATAGTTAAGCAACAGCTTTTTGGGGGAGGTTCTTAACTAATAATACACAACAGAAAAAATGTAGGTAAATTGTTGACAGCCAGAGTTAGGCTGTGTACTTTGTGCAGTTTTAAATCCTCAGCAAGGGACGTAAAGACCACACCATCTCAGCAGCTGAAAAGCCTCAGGGTAATACCTTCTGCCCCCAATTCCTTTCAGCTCTTTGCCACAGTAAAGAGGAAGAATTTATTTCAATGTTTTCCTCATTGACTGAATATGGTTAAAGCATAGTCACTTAAATTAAAAAAAATATGTTTTTCAGGTATTTAAATGCTCAACTCTGATACCAGCCAAAACTACCAAAAGCAATACAAAGAGTTCTGTATGAGTAGTGTTTGTATGAAAGCAGAATTAACCCTTAAGAATTCAATTGTTTGTCTTCATTGGCTCTAGTGAGTCTGGAAAGTGGGATGTAACATTTTTCACTACACAAATCTCCCTTTAAAGTTACTAACTAAACTCAGCATCCTGTACCATTTATTTTAATAATATTTTTTAATGAAAAATTTAAAATTAAATTAAAAAATCAATAAAGCCACATTTTTTAAAAAATGAGCTTTTTCCTAGAACAGAAGAAATTCTAAAATTCACATATTTGTAAGTTACTTTAAAGGTGTATCAAAGAGTTAAAGAAAAGTTGATGAAATGTACTCAAAAGTAATAAACTTTGCAAAGATGTTACAGCAGGTGTACTACCGATAAGCTACAGCTTAAAGTCTTAAAAGGTCATTTGCAATTCATACAGAAACCTATATCTGTGCTGCATGTACTTTAAAAGGTTGTGTGCAACAGAGCAGAAAAAGAAATTATTTTAATCTGCTAAATATTGTTCTAATACAACCTTCTGAGACAAAAATGTTAATTTAGTACCTGTGGCATTCAGAACGTTCTGTTCTTGCAATTATTTGCCTATTTTACATGGTCATGTGACAGTCTATTTAAAATACAAATTATCATCAACAATAGTCTTTTATAGTAGAGGAAAGTCCTATAGAAAAAACAGGTAATTTGAATTTCTAATGAAAATGTCTGCAGAGATACATTCTACTATTCTGTTGAAAATGAGTGTACTTTTAGCAAACTAATATACTCCTCTTATTCAGAGAGTCAATGGATGCAAGAGTCATAAAAATCTAGATAATATTGTGGGCAAATTACTTGGACACCCTAAACTAAAGTCATTGCAGAGTTAGAGAGAGAGGCAGAAATAGAGCCTGAAGTGATGCAAGAGCTGGTCCCGTTCCCAGCATGAAACTATCCAGCTTCCAAACTGTGGTTATTGATGCACTGGCATCTGAGTTGTAAGATGCCATTCTGGCAGCTTATAATAGCAGAATGCAAAACAGACTCCTTTCCACCATAAATGCTGCTTTTACTGGTATGTGAGACTAGCAGTGGTAGATTTTGTGCTGGCTCTCCATGCCATAATTTTCCATTAAGCAATGTAGTCTTAAGTAGACAGCTAGACTTTGTTCAGCTGCTTTAGCAGTGTGTAGAAATTTCCTGTTAGAAGATCCAAACTACTAAAATGTTGCCTAAATTAAAAAAAAAATAAAATCTGACAGTCATACACTAGCAAGTTTCAAAGAATGAAAATTTGCAACCTTTGCAAAAATACATACCATATTTCATTTAATATGATAATGTGATTTCATTACTTTTTAATTGAATTATACTTTGCTAATACTTGACAACTAAGACTCCTTATTTTATAGGAAGCCATTTGCACAATGCAAGAAGTCTTAAGTGATCAACTAATTGAAGGAGCTTTCTGAATGTCAAGCATTATGTAAATGAAACTCCTAGCCTATTTAACCTGCTCTTCTAATGTAATTTCGTGAACTGTGTCCAAAGAGTGTAGTAAAGTATGCTGAGTAACTGTGGTAATACAAAGAGTAAGGTTTCTGCAATGAGCATTCTTTTCATCTTCCTTCTACCTTTAGTGTTTGTTACATTATCCTTGAAAATCATTTAAAAAAGCACTATTCTACACCAGTTTGAAAACTGTATTTACAATTTTAGTTTATTCAGTGGAATTTCTTTTTATACAAAGGAAACTATCCTTTAAAACTTACAAATATGTGAATCTGATCATGTTGCTGTTTCAGTAGCATTAAAATTCCCACTTGGATTTCTTTGCTCCCCCCTTTTCAATCTGGACGACTAAGGATTATGTTATGTCTTTCTGTCATTTTTCACAAGTCTGCCTTTCAGCTAAGAGCCCTCTATAGTTCATAAATATATACTGGTACTACATGGACTGCTGAGAGCAGATGAGTGTCCAAGGTGGAGTCAGGTACTCTAGAACACTTCCTGGCAGATGCCTTTAACTTGATTTTAAGAATTTCCATTAGAAGGGGTTTTATGGCACCTCCCCAGACAACTCATTCCAGTGCTGTACTAGAATTTCAGTCACAACATATTTCTCTTAGTGTCTTTGGCTGTAATTTACCTCCATTACTACTTGTTTTAGTCCTAGTGAAAAGGGGGAAGAGTCTGAAAGCCATTACCCCATTTATCTTCAGTCTTCACAGGAAAAAAATACTAATTCTTGTAGCTACGTTTTTCAGGTCTTTTTTGTTGCTCTCTTCTATGTCTCCTGTAGCTGGTCCCAAGTGGACCTGCCTTAATTTGATCACTATGAGATGGATACAGAGCAGCATGAAACCTCACAGCTTCAGTACCAGTGGATATTGGCAAGTTCAGGCAAGTGAGTCCCAACTGGGCATTACCTCCTTAGAAACAAAGACATCTAGTATTCTGTATGTCTCGTGTTGGGGAATTTATATGCTCAAATACAATGCATTAGAGTCCTGCCACCATAAGCCGATCTGTAAGACATGGCACTAGCCAAGTCCTTATATAACACCAGCACCAATCACATCAGCATTGACATCAGGCACATCAGCCTGTTGTTGGGTTCATCCCCCAGCACTCTCTCTGCTGATAAAAGGTGGTCCCTGAGTATTCACATGGCATGGTTGATTGCTACAAGAAAACACACTGGCATTTCTTATCTCGCCAGCAAACTTCTGTCCCTGGAATCCCTGCTTCCAGGCAATTTAACCCCTTCTGCAGTCAGACCTTCTTGCCCTTCATGCCAGATCGCTCTTGGTCATGAACTACCACTGCTGAGTGCTTATGGTTTGAAATTTCCCTCCACCAGGCAAAGAATGACTCCAAATCCACAGTGTTATGGAGGAGGCTTTTGCGAAAACTAAAACTGAAATACTGCAGAACATCTACCATTTAACAATAAAGTAACAAACTTATTCTTTGTTGTGTCTATTTTTCAGCTGCATGTTTAATCTAATTATTCATGTTCACAAGTATACATTCATAAAGTGTGTCCTTGAGAAGTAATTTATTAATATTATAATCACAGGTTAATTACATTACATGAGATTTCCTTTCTAAGTGGGGCCCTAATATTAAGACCCTACATCTTTCTTTTTAAAGGTACTTACATGAGTGGTCTGTTTTTTTCTAAAATGTTAAGTATTGGGTTGTTTCCAGCAGTCCAGGAAAGAATTTAAGAGTTTAAGTGCTTATTTATGAAAAAAAAAAAAAGTTTGCTGTGGCTATAAAAGCAGTAAATACCTGATTATTCAGCTATAAAAGGCAGCTACAGCTCCCATTGCCTTTAACTAGAGTGGAATATTTTCTGCACCTTAAAAAGTCAGACTCTAATGTATGTCCAGGACATTTTACTTCATGAAATCAGTAGGCAGACGAAGGATATCAGCATCTGAAATCCGGCTTTATCTATACAGTCTATGCCTTCTCTGTCTGGTTGACTCAAGTTTTGATTTACATGACTAAATGTGGCAAAATTAATCATTTTATTGGCCTTTTTACCTAATGGTCTACAAAGATCAATACCTCCTCCTACCCCTTACAGCCCCCAGGTTTTGGCCACATTTCTAAGGAGTTCTTTTCTCTGAATGCCTCTGTTCACCTCTGAACATGTGTGTAAGGGAAAATCTTCTCCTGTGACTCCAATATAGCCATCTGTTTAGTCTCAGCAAGGACAACATGCAAAAGTTGAATCATAAAGGAGCTGAAGCTTAAATTATACAGATACACAAAATTCATGAAAACACAATATACTCATTACTAACCCATAATCAGCAGTCATAAGTTTTTTTTTGATGCAAGTAACATGTAGGTCTAAAGTCTGTCCTTCTCCTTCTTCCTGTGTCAATACAATACAATACAGTACAATACAATACAGTAATGAGATTACTTCTTCCACTGTAAAAATTTAAGGGAATAAATTTGCTTTTACAGATGTTGTAAATTTCTTTGGCTCCAGAATATTCAGCATCAAATGTTGAAGATAACTTTTAAATTGAATTTCCAGTTTACAATGAAATATAAAAAGATTTGTGGACTTGGAACAGAGAAAATACAGTCTTTAATTGTAAAAAGATAAGCTATCCACTAAGGTAACATTTTCTGTTAGGTTTCTTCCACATGAATTTCTGGAGAAAGACAATCCTGAAACCACCACAAAGCTCTGCTCCATAGGAGGTGACTCCTTGCCCAGATTCTTAGAGATGTGGGTGGGAAATATTTGGGAAGAGAATAACATGCTACTTCTGCCAAGAAGAGAGTAAGATTTATGCCGTCCCAGCGAAGCACAGAAATTTCTTTTAAATGATGGTAAAGTCTGGAAGAACAAAACCCAATGGTATGTAAAGCTATTCTCATCAAATATTCTTCTTACCTTTTCACTGTCATGAAGTCATATTTTAGTGCTGAAAACATGTTAAGACTAGCCCTTAAATGAAAACATATTGAGAGGTATACACATATTAACAGGACCTGAAAGTTTTCCTGTCTAAATGAAAAATATTGAAAGCTGAAACCACATGGTTTATGATGGAATGTGTTGCACCATATTAAACACCAAAAAGCTACTGTTTCGTATCATGAACTTTTGATCATTTATTTATTACAGACTGAATTGGAATAATCTAATACTGGTTAATATTCAAATTTGGTGAAAAGTTACTTCATTTGTCAAGGTTACCTCTCCTAAAATCTGTTTCTTATTCCAGTGTTTGTAGCAACCCATCCAGCAGACTTGTTTGAACTATTAAACAATAAGACTTTGCAGTAAAAATTAAACTGCCTAATGTGCTGGAACTCAGCACTTCAGGAAGCAGTTTGTATGTTAATATTTTGGAATTGTCATATCTTTCAGCTGCACTGAGAAGAATGAACTGCAATCTCATGTTGGATTTCAGAGTACCCATTAGAGACTCATTAAGTATTACACCATTTTCTTTTAGCAGTAGTCTGGTGTGTGACCATCCAGTTCTTCAAATATTAAAGATCAATAGCAACACAAGAAATTTTTAATCTCTTTTTTTTGTGTGTGAGACTTTGACCTATGGATATCAATCAATCATTTCTTTAAATGGGTGTAAAAATGCGATAGGCATCAAGATGAATTGACTTAAGTATTCTGGTGCTCTGCTGTACGAAGGGAACTGGATTTACAAGTGAGCTAAGGATGGACCTTTGCTCTTTGCAGGATGTGACATTCAGAACCAATAAAGCTGGCGGCGGGGGTACCTTAGGCAGAAAAAAGTTCCAAGGGAAGTCCTCTGTCTGAAGAGATTAAGCAGGAGAGGACAGATGCAATGAGTGAATGGTGGAGTTCAATTTATTTTGTACGGAGACTAGCTATGTTTAAAATTTCGGTTTATCAGTACTTTATCATTCTCTTTTTTTTTTTCTTTCCAAGGGGGTGGCAGAGACAGGAGAATAAAGGGAACTCATCTTTTACTCATCTATATTTTATTTTTAACTTCTGCTAGTTTTTTGTAGTAGCTTGTTATTGAATGAGAGTTGAAAGTAATTTCCTTCTAACCATATTGATGTTTTCTGGCTGACAAGAACATATGTAAAGAAGATATCAAAATAACTTAGGCGACACAAATTTAAGTAGTAATTTCTGTGGGTAATTAGTGGATTAATATATAATCCACTGAACACTGTGTGTAATTGTTGCTATTTGTAAAAAAATTATGCCTTAGACTATGTTGCCTATATATTATTTAAACTATATTCAGGTATTTATAGTAGCTGCACATGCAGATAACTATTTCCAAACAACGTGTGAACAAGAATTATGAATAATTATTTACTGATGCTGCCCTACTCCCCAAAATTACCCAAGGATACTGTGTCTATTTTGTGACAAACTGCTCAGTTCCTTTTGTTTCTGATCCTGACTCATTTAACATTAGTGGTGCAGAACAGGAATAACAGTCTAATGATACAAACCCCACTGATTTCACTGTGAGCCTGCAGTTAAACACAGCAGCTGATTCAGATTTGTAGTAATTCTTAAGATTTAGTGATCTTAAAGTGATTCTGAGGAATACACTCCTTATTTTGGTCTAAAAGGAATAGGAACAAAAGAGAGTGCCTTGCTTTGACAATGTGAAGTTGCTGAAGAAAAAAAAAAAAACCTGGACAGCGCTGCTTTCACACTACCATTACTGGTCATCATAACTATCAAAACAGAGTACACCATAATCATGAAGGTGAAGGTAAAACTGCTAACCAAAATAAAACTGTTGGGATCCTCTTTCCACAAGGTAAAGATGAATCTGAAGAAAAAAGAAGAAAGGTGTCATCTTTCCATTATATGTAAAACATTTAGAAATATGCACAAAATCAGGCAAAATCAATCTTGTTTATGGAAAACTCCTAAGTTAATGAGAAATAATAATAATAAATCCCTATATAAATGTATATACATGCTCATATATATGGTCACACATGGCCTATTTCGGTACGCTTATTCCCTGGGGAATCTTTCTGGTTTTCAATCTTACTGGAAGACAGCTGACCCTTCTCAGTTTTTTAGTATTTTAATACTATGGAGAATTTCATATGATTTTATATTGTCTTTTATAGGAACTTGAAAGTCATGCAAAATTTGCTTTCAAAGCAAATCGCCTGTAGCTGCTCAATATTTCCCTGTTGTACCTGCCAGGTTAAGGTGGTGTTAAGGCCTCAAGCTCTAGTGTTGTTAATTATTGAAACAGATATATTAAAAGTATGAATTAAACAAAGCTGGTAGTTGATTGTGATGAACACATTACTTTAATGCTTGTGTTTGCATGAGAGTTCAAAATATGCAATAACTATAACTTAAATGTTCAATGAATATCATATTAATTATACCACATAGTTCTTCAGTATCATAAAACTTGAATGCTCACATGCATTTGAAAGACAAGTCTCAATGTCCTCATATTCTTTTATTTCCCAACATGTGATTTTTTCCCCATCTTTGGGCACTTTCATTCCCTCTCTCAGCCAAGGGAGTTTTTTCAATCCTTGGTAGTACTGATGGGTTCTGGACCTTGCTACCCATTGTATTTTTGGTTTTGATGTTTGGTGCAATTTTGGGGTAAGGCTGCAAAGTGAGAGATGACTGGATGCAGCAGCTGACAGAATAACATTTTTTTCATGCAGTGTCCACTGATAAATATATGCACACAAAACTTACCTTTTAGGGAAAAAATATTCTGAAATATGAATTAGTTTTTATGTTTAAATAGTTTAAGCATTCCACACTGTTATCACTCAGACTTCCCTGTTGGTCACCTAATGCACTGTGCAATCACAGCACAGCTTGCCTTTCTTGGTAAACAGGGAGAAACAGCAAAATGCCATTAAGAAAGATTTGTATCACAAGTGTAGTATTCAGCCTTGAACCTCCCTCTGCTCCAAGTTTCAGATTTGGGTCCATAGAAGCAATAAAAAAAGATTCACAGGAAGTTCTTATCTTGACCCAAGTAATTTGCTTTATGTGACACAAAATGCAATCAACCTTGATACATAACTTGAAAGGTCAGCTTGAAGGATTAGAGCAGTTTGATTGTGAAGTGTGCCCAGAAATCATGATCTGAAAGAGGATGATGAATTTCTTCAAATTATTACTAGAGCAATAAAAAGCACAAGGTTGAAATGTTGAAAATTAGGTGTGCTCACATAATTTCCAACTCATTGGTTTCCCATCTAGAAAGGGAGAAAATGGCCTGGGGAATTCTTTGAGGATGTGAATAATGAAAAACTTGCATCTAAAGGCTGCTATAGGTTCAGCTTTCTGTAGAAATGGTTATTAAAGTCCCCTGAGGAAATCCAAAGGCAGCTGTAGCGCTGCAGGATATGCCTTTGGATGGTAGGAAAAGTTCATCCAGGTAGGTGAATTCCCACATAAACGGAATGTTTCTTTTCCCCTGGATGCTTGTGCAGTCTTTGGTGCTGTTATGCAGGGCAATGGAGGACTCTTGAGAATATGGCAATAGTAGAGCCTCCTTTCTATTCAGTATAAAGCAGGAAGCTGGGAAATGCTTAGCTGGCTGCAGTGAGAAGCAATTCTCTTGATGGCTGTCTGGAAAACATTCATCTCTTCAAGCCAGAGGAAAGAAATCAAATGCCCCATTAGCAGAATCATCTCATAATTTCTTTTTAGCATTTTATAACTATTTGATTCTATCTAAAACCAGCACTGCCTCTCTTGAGTCTAAATATAAAAATGTCAAAGAGCACACTGATGAGTATTGCCAAAAACTCTGTCCTATTTTCAATCTAATCTGAACTTCTGGAAAAATGTTATGGTTCAAATATCTAGTTATGTTTTCTTAAAACCTCAAAAGTGAAAGACTAATTTTAAAAGAATGTATTCTCTTTTATGAGAATATTTATCTATGTATTTTTGCACCTACTATAATAGTGACTTCTTTTCCCTGCTTATACCAGCAGGTTCTGCAATAGAAGTCATGCTATGGATATTCAAAAACTGCAATAAGAGTCTGATGTTGAGAGTCTCACTACAACTCTTTACCAGAAAAAGAAGCTGAGCTACATGATGTTATTATTTGGAGTTTTTTCTGTTTTTTTTTTCTCCAGGTATGAAGTCTGCACAGCAAACTAAAACTACAGTAGGTATAGACCTTTCCTCCTACATATTTGCAACATACCTGAAAAATTAAATAAATGAAGCAAGGGAAATAAACTCTTGAAGAAATTAAGATAAGATTAAATTTTCCCTTCAGACTGTGTGAATATTTTGTTCTCATCAGGGCTTCTTATCTGATACTCAGCATTACAGTTTAACCTCAACGTAGCTGACAGATGAAAGGTGAGGAGTCATGTTCAACCAATGGCATCCCCGAGCACAATATTTTGGGTACTGTTAGACAAATTCACAAATGAGATAGAGAAATGTTACCACTATGCATTCAGTCAATAATCTGACAGGGCAAAAAAATAATATTTATACCCTATGCATAATCTTCTTTACAACCAATGGGATAGAATTCATTTCCCAGAAAGTGAGAGGCAGTAATATTTCCTCACATCCTCCAAAGTACCTCTAGTAACAGTTAAAGTTAATAACCAGCCAGAAAATGGTGTCCCTAACAGGTTGACGGGGCACGTTCAAGGTACAGAGCGAGGAACCTGAAGTGTAATACTTAGCCTTTGTAAACAGGAAGAATAATTTGTCTACTTGTAGTGATTATTATCAAATACCATGATATGTTTCAGATACTGAAACTGTTTTTCTGATGAAATAGTTTCAGCTAATGGGTAATGATATGTATCTGATGAACTGTGAAGACTTTGTAAGTCCTTCAGATTTCTGAAAGCAAATACATGAAATCAGCAGGTTCTATTACCATGCACTAAAGGATTACCCAGGGAGGAAAAAAAAAAAATAAATTAAAATAGCTAATCCGCCAGGAAGTAAGACAAAAATAGTAACTTCCTGCTATGTCTGCTATCCATAGAGCTGTGGAGTTTCAAATGAACTTATGTTAATGAACATAAGGCTCAACTGAGAGAGACTTGAGTTAAAAATCTTGGAGCTGCCATTCACACTGAAAAAAACGAATCTGAACAAGGAAGCAAATTGTGTTATACGTCAGAATAGCAAAATTCTTTCTTTACTTTTACAGTGTAACAATATGGATCTTCCTTAGCACCATTCAATCTGTCAAATAGCTCAAGGTCACATGCAATATGGAATAGATGTTGCTTTTTTTAAAGTAACAGAATTTTGAGCACAGTACAATCACAGCTGTTGGAAGTATGATCTACGATGTCAAAACTGCAAACCTGAAGAACCTTGTGTTTTTATAAGTCTTAGACTTATTTATCAGCTACAGAAAAGGAGAAAAGGAAAATTCAATAATGGTCACACACTTATCAAATGCATCCATGCTTTTAATTTTGAAGAAGAGTCAGAGATACAGAATATATGAACTTAGTGTGGAAGATTAATCTATGTCCTAGTTATGCTATTAAGTTGCAAGAACTGCATAGAAATTTCCAGATATCTTTGGTTTACAAAGGGATGTTTTATATCAGAATAGCTGTTTTCAACTTTTTGATTGGCAGACCACTGCAACTTAGTGTGGAAGTACAAGCAGACCTCTGTCTGCTGAAGTTAAATCAAGGGAAAGTAATATGAACTTTGTCAAAAATCACAACAGCTTAGACTTCTCACAGGAATAGAAATCCACACATAATAATGGAAATGAATGAAGACATTAGAAATTGAAAATTGCCCTTATCTTTGAAAACAGGCACCTGCCTTTCCCTGGTGCATTGAATTGTTTTGCTTAGCTCTTGCACATCAGGTATGTCCTTCCCCTGTCTTTTTCTACTTATCCTACTATATCCTAGGCTTTCACTTAACTACCGCAACTTAACAGTGAGTAGTTCTCACTCAGTTTCCCCTTTTCCTCACTTCTTCCTTTCAGGTTCTTTTAAGAAACAGGCTTATGGGACCTGTGTATGAGTGCCAAAGATTAGAAAATGGTCTAATTAAAAAATTAGAGAGCTAGTGGATATTTCTTATTTGCCCTATAAAGGTACATTGTGTTCAAAGACCTTGACTTGCCAGGCTTATATGGAGGCACCCAACATGAAAGGTGACTAAAATCCACCTAGTATGTATTTGCAGTCAACCATAGCTTATCATCTGTGTAAGGCAGAGCTGCACTATATCCATACCATTCCAGCCTTGAGATGATGTCTCTCTTCACCAGTCTGGCAACCTGGTGCAACTGCAGTAGAAGATCCAAAGAAGTCTAAACATATACTAGTGGCTGGTGGTTCAGTGGTGGAATAAATACAGCAACTGAGTATGGATGTCTACAAAAAAGTCTAAATTTAATCTTACTTATTTGTTTGACATTGCAAGAACATTCTTGTTAGCATGTTGCTTTTATAAATATAAAAATTTCTTTAAAAGATATTTAGGTCTTATTTATCATTATGATTGCAACATTCATCCAGCTCAGTGTGCAGAGGTTTATGTGTAAAAAAATATGTCCTTTTCACAGACATTTACTTCTGCAAGAGTTAATTATGTGGCTTGTGTAGTTCTGAAAATATGTTGTTGAATTGCATATTTTGTGTGTTTAAATTTTGGTTAGATTTGCAGGTGTTTATGTTCCACATATTGAACAGAATCTGTCAAAATATATGCACTTTTTTCACTTTACAGACCAAAAAAAAAAAAAAAGGTAATTTGCATTAATATCTGGTCTTTACCAAGAAAGTTGCATGGACTCTTACAGCTATGTTTACTATATACATGTGACATAGTTTATACCTTATTTAATGAATGCAGAATCTTAATGTCTGTCCTCAGGATATTTCTTTTTATTTGTTATTTCTACTTCTTTATCTGCTATAGTAATTACTATATCCTGAAAAGGATAAGACATATGGTAAAAGGTTGTTTATAAACCTTAAATAGATCTAACTGTGTATTGGCAAATAGGTCTCACCTAATTTAGAACTTTGAACTGTAAATGTTAAAAAAATAAAAGTAAAGTTTTTGTTAGGCTCTTAGCCAGTAACAAAAGGTGGAAATACGAAATGTTAGATAAGTGAAAATAAAATTCCAATAAAAGGAACAATAAAAAAAAAAGAGAACAAAGGAATGAGAACAGACTTGTAAGTTATCATATAAAAATTAACGTAATCTAGCAGTCTGTACAAGGGATCCCTTAAGGATGTTCTGTCTTTTGCCTTTGTCCTTTCAGCCACGATATTTGCTCTTTGACCTGAGAGAAGTATTACCCCGATGCCTACAGATCATGGAAGATCTCTGGGAATCCAGAGCCATATATATGATGACATTTAGCTCTCTATGTTGACTCTGCTCCCAATTAACCCCCAACCCAGCTTCACCTGGAGACACTGAGTAATCAAGATTTATATGGAAGCTGCAACCCCCATGAAACATGACAGGGGAGATAAGATCCATATGTCTAGTTAATAAGGTTAAGTCCACACATGCTTTTCCAGATAGCTCCCCACATATTCTTATATGTAAAAATAATGTTCTTCCTCAGCTTCAGTTCATGCTTTTAGGTTCTGCTTATATCCCAAGGGATTTCTCTGGGCCAGAGAGACAATAACACTACATGAGTGAGGAGGACCTGTGTCTACACAGAGATGGTTTCTCAAATGGAAGAGGATCTACTAGTAGTGATAAATTAGATGGGGAAAATTTCCACTGAATTTAATTCCATTTATCTTCCTTAGTGCTGTTTTAGTTATTTCATCCTAGTTTTAGTTATTTGTTTTAATCAATGCATAGTGGTAGCAGGGATTGAAGAACAGTAGTCTTTCTTCAGGTAGAGGTACTTAAATCCTCCTCATAACAATCATTTTTTGAGGTATAAACATGGTGTGGCTGTGGAGGAGGAGAGGATGTCCTTGCGACCTGAAATAGTATTTTTAAATTAAGTTGAAAAGAAGTAATTCATTAAATTAAGAGGAATCCAGACCTTTAATTTCTCAAAACAAAAAGACCTAATGCTAGTCTATCAAATAAAAACTTTCCCACACAATCTTTTAAAAGAAAGTGATCCACTTTTCACAGAACAGAGTGGTATATATGTTCAAGCCTTCTGTAGACTATTTTGTAAATTCCAAGTGGGAGTAAGGAGAATCTCCTAGACATGAGTACGGCACCCACCTTTCTGCTCTGCTGAAAACTAGGCAATAAGAAATGTGTTCCAGGTCTAATTTCCAGAGGAGGTGTCAAAGAGTGTGGCAGAGCATGTGAAGAACTCTTACATTTCTCTCCACGTAATTTTGGACAAAGACATTAGTGCCTATGCTATGAAGCACAACTGCAGTAAATCTGGGAGTGAGATCTACTTCATATGAGCTAAACAGATGGACAGCATATGTTAGCTAGACAAGGCAGACATAATAATTGTTTGGTCATCAGGAACACTGGAGCCTGTAGACGTGATGCTCAGTTGAGGTGATTGAGCAGGGTGCCCATTGCATTGGGCTTCTCAGTATTATATGCTGCTCCAATTTCTGCATTTTTAAACACCAGAAAGACAACAGGGAGGGCTAAAGCAGAGGCTTTCAACACTTCCTTCCTCTGCGAGAAACCACCCTCCTGATACCTCTCCAGGAGCCTCAGCATTTCCTTAGCCAGCCATTTCAGCAGTTGATCTCTAATAGATGCCACTCTGAGGTACATAGGTTCACCTTGTTAACTCTTGTTACACAAGCAGTCAGCAACCCAAATGAATTCTTATTCTCTGTTGTAGCCATTTTCTGTATCATAGAACCTGACTCCTGAGACATTTCTTCTTCTTCTAGTTGTCTGCCCAATCTGTTGTTTAGAAGTTACTTTCAAGCTACTACCTAATTTCCAAATAATTTATTGCTCTGCAGAGTATCTTCTTTCTTCGAAGGCATTATGTCATAGAAAGGTTTGCTGCTTTTTTTAGAGATGATTCCCTATAATGTCTGTCACTGTATTTACTGCTGCTTGAAGACCAACAATTCTGAGTTTAGCTTAACAAGATTAAAGCAGTATTAATTCAGTCTCCAGAAACACGTGTTCTCATATAGTCACACTATTCCAGACTGCAAAATTTTAGAGAAGTGATAGTAATTTTTGTAAGAGATACAAAAAATTGAATGCTTTGTGTTACTGGTAAGAATGGCTGTTTTGTTTTCAAGATACTGCAATTTTGATTCATTTTATAACAGTTGTATATACTTTAAAAAGAAAAAAAAGGTTTTATTAAGAACATGTGTTTACTTATGACTTCCTTTCTTCATAGCATAAGGAAGCTTTCCAACAAGACAATAGAAGTCCAGAGAGATAATGTGGTGCAAGATTATAATGCTCAACAATATTCTAGCAATGAACAGAGAAAAACCCAACACCCTTCAAAAGACTTACGAAGGGACATTTCCTATTTATGCAAATTAGGATCATGTAAGGAATGATCATACTAGCTTTCCTACAGAGTGCCAATTTGTTAAATGGAACAGATTGAAAATAACAGGGCATTTCACATGGGCATAGGGCATGCAGACCTATTCCAAGCTAAATGGGATCACAAACAGTAATTTGAAAATAGCATGTCATATATTTTGTCACCCTGGTGTATATACCCATAAGCAAGGTAGTGGGTGTGTTAACCCCGTGTAAAAGCTCTCTGTTTTCCTGCTTAATACAGACTATTTTATATTCCTAGAGAAAAGAGGTCTTTATTTCCAAGCACCAGAAAAGTTGTCACATAATTTGGAAAGCTCACAGCACTTTGTAATGATGCCAATTTTGTAGAAAAAGAATAAATTGCACCATGTGTTATTTACAAAAATAATTCCAACTACGTCTGGATTATTTTCTGAACCAGGTTTAGTGCCTCAGGAAAATAGCTGAAGTAAAATCAAATTGCCTATGTAAAATTTATCAGAGAAATGTTCTTTATAAATGAAAAAGTTCTGACTCTTCATCCTCTGGAGATGGTAGCTTGCTAAAGTCATCTACCATCCGGAAGGGAGTCTTTGTTAAAAGACTTGCAGTAGGGTGCAAAGAAAACCATGCCTACTCCCTGTGTCCTTTGAGCCATTTCTTATAATGTATGTTGATTAACAGGGCAAAGATATAGCACATCAAGCGAACACTGCTAACACTGAGCTTGTCCATTGCTCTTTTTGCTTTTATTTTCTGTTTGCAGAAGAGCATTTTTTAATTGCTTGTAAACCTTTGAGCATAGTGAGAAATCTCTCTGTGTCCAGTTCTCAAATCATTGATGAATTTCTGTATAACCCTCCTCTTTTCCACTGTGAGGATAAGCCACCCATATGTCCTCATCCTGGGCTCAAGCACTTTGTTCGGAGTTGGCAGAAATTTGTAGCCTCATCATGGCCGCACCCTATGGCCAACTGTTTGGTAGCCAAGTGGGTTTCTACCATCTCAGAAACTGCCTCTGCTCTCCCATGAAAGAAGTACTCAGAAGATAAGCTCTTGCTGTAAATCTATTGCTTCAAAAGGTGTTACTCAGGGAGTAAGCAGAGCCTTATACAGGGCCACAGCAACATATGAATTCTGTTTTCTTCCTCTTTGATTCTTAAAATGCGCATTTTCAGGCAAAGACCAAGAAGATGAATAGAAAGAATTCTAAACTAATAGGATGGCTGAATAAAAATGGGTCATTGAAAGTATTCAAACAACAGAAATTTGTCGTCTCTTACAGGGTCACTGTGGCCCATGCTCTATAAGATGCTCAGAGAAAGGTGTGGGGTAGGGATAGGTCTTTTGTGGGCCCAATTGAGTTTGTGAAACTGAGTAGAAGGCCTTTGTTAGGAGCAGTGGTCTTTAGGAAACATGTAGGGCATCTGATGAACCTGTTCTCACTAAATCAATAGGGTTTTTCTGAGCTTTTGACCTAACCTTTAACTGAACCAGAGCCTGAAAACTTACAAAACCACAGAAATTATAAACATAGAAGGACATAAAGGCTAGGTGAGCTTTGAAAGTAGCTCCTTTGGGACTAACTAGGCTAACATGACCTAGTCAAAGTGTCAGGCACAGCACCTGCAATCCTGGGGCCTAGACACATGGATGATGACTTTGCATACTGGGGTTGCCTCGGTTACTGGAAGCTGAGGGTTCTCCTTCAGGAGCAGCTGACTTTCCTTCTCCTTTGGTGTCTCCACAACTAGCTGCCAATGAACATGGCTTGGCAGCTCTGGAGCTGGGTAAGGAGTCTCACAGCAGCGAGGGTTCTGCCAGTTTCCCAGAGCCTCCTGTTCCTCAGCCTTTGCTGGATGGGTGTCTTGGTCAGCTCAGGACTGCTGCCAGCCTTCTTGCACATCCTGGGGGAGCCTTTTGACAACAGCCACAACAACCACCTTCCCTTCCCTCTCCCCTCCTGGAAATGCCACCTTGTCCCGAGATGCTGCTTCTTCCTCTCCAGAGGAACCTTGCACAGCAAACTTTACTCCCTGCCTGCACAAATGTAGGATCAATGGATGAGGGCAACTGCCACCATGTTCCCTCCTGCGGTGAAATCAGACTATATGTATTGGGCCTGGCTGAGATGGAATTAATTCTCCCCATAGCAGCCCTTGTTGTGTTCTGCATTGGTAGCTAGAAAGGTGTTGATAAGACACCAGTGTTTTGGCTACTGCTGAGCAGTGCTGGCACAGCACCAAGGCTGCGTCTCCAACATTTCCTGCCCCCCTCAATGGCAGGCTGGGGCTGGGCAAGATCTCGGGAGGGGACGTAACCAGGACAGCTGACCTGAACCAACCAAACAGATATTCCATACCAGATGACGTCAGCTCAGATATAAAAGCTAAGTAAAGGGAGATGGAAGTGGGGACATTTTTATGTCTTCCAGAGCAACCACTACGCATGCTGGAGCCCTGCTTCCTGGGAAGTGGCCAGACATCGCCTGTGGATGGGAAGCAGAGAATAACATTACTTTTTCTCTCTGCTTTTCGTGCGCAACCTCTGCTTTCACTTATTAAACTGTCCTTACCTTGACCCATGAGCCTGTTGTTATATTTTCTCCCCTCTGTCCAGATGAGGAGGAGGAGTGATAGAGCGGCTTTGGTGGGCACCTGGCATCCAGCCAGGGTCAACCTACCACACTATCCCATGTAGAGATACCAGAGACAGAAACCTGAAAGCCAAACAAGAGGGTGACTCAGTAGTGTGCTTGTGTCTGAAACTCTCTACAGTAGGTGTAGGTCTGTCATGCTTCCTCTGAAACAGTTGTTGCTCTAGTTCAGGATCACCACCTTCATGATATCAGGTTTTATAAAGCATTACCATGAAACACAAAAGAACCACCACCAGCAGCAACCTTAAAAATTTCCTGATGCTGCTCTGAAGACATTCCTCTGCCTAAAGGCTTCTAGTTTTCTCATGGTAGAGATTAGTGAATGGTGTTACCTTTTGGGTCTTCAGGCAGCATCTCTGAATCTTTCCTTTCTTAATGGAGGGAAAACTAATGCCAGGGTACAAGGGTAAAGTTAGAAGGAGGAAAAGGAAAAATAAAGAACTAATAATCCATTTATCTTTGATAATGGACACAAGGGCTTCTGAAAAGCAGGGCAGCAATAGGGTAGAATAAGAAATGAAGACCAGAAGCCCAGATGAAAGATGAAGAAGCAAGAGAAAGTTGCAAAAGCAATTTAAATATTCATAGTAACTAGCAGCAAGGGAGATGTACATAACATTTAACCCTTCATATTGCATGAGAACAATTACAGGATGACATGGGAGATTTGGATAAGACCCTTCTGTTGGTTCATGCTGTTGAATATCTACTGGATGGCATAGCTGTCTTAAGACCAACATGTCAAGCTGTAAGCAGCATCTCCACTAAGTACTTGATGAGCTTTTGGAGCATTTTGTTGGCTGAGTGCCTTCCAAAATGAACACTGCTCATGTGCACTAAACACTGAGGTCCAAAACACCATTTGGTAAATGGAATCAGGAAGATGACTTGTTTAAAGTTGCACTGCTGCTCTCAAACAAACCTCACTAGTAGAAACAGTCAAATGAAACTAAGGCTATTTCAATCCACAATTTTTTTGTTGAGAAATACAAAACTTCCTTCCTCACTTCATTCATCTGTTATTCACTACATTACACCCTTGGGAACAGTCTATTATTAAAGTTATGGGAGTGCATGATGACTTTCTGTCTCACATACAGAGATGTCCAGCCTCATGTTAAATGAACATGGAAAGAGGTAAAAAAAAATCTAGGAGATGGAATTTCATACCTTCCAAATTGGCAAGATTGGGGGGCGTGGGGGAAGGGAGAGAGAAAAAACCCTGTTATCTCTGCACAACATGAGCATTTGTGAGTTTTGATGAAAGTAATTTTCCTCATTCAAATTAGAATTTTGTGGGCATCTGATGTGCAGAGCATTACCTATGTGCTCAAGCCTGTTCAGCTTTCTGCCTGCAAGTGAAGTGCATGATGAGCTGTCCTGAATAACCGTGAAAAGAGATAAAACTTTATTACCTCACATCTAAAGTTAGTTAGGAAAGTCTGTCATATCAAACACAGAGGAAGACCAAAGTTAACAAGCTGCTTTCAGTGTGGCAGGTTGTATTGGGTCTGGCTGAGATAGAATTAATTCTCCCCATACCAGCCCTCATAGTGCTGTGCTCTGCACTGGTAGCTAGAAAGTTGTTGATAACACACCAGTGTTTTGGCTACTGCTGAGCAGTGCTGGCACAGCACCAAGGCTGTGTCCCCAAAATTTTTTGCCCCCCTCAACAGGAGGCTGGGCCTGGGCAAGATCTTGGGAGGGGACGTAACAACCAGGACAGCTGACCTGAACTAACCAGACAGATATTCCATCCCATATGATGTCAGCCCAGATATAAAAGCTAAGTAAAGGGAGACGGAAGGGGGGACATTTTTTCGGTCTTCCAGAGTAACCACTACGCATGCTGGAGCCCTGCTTCCCTGGAAGTGGCTAGACATCGCCTGTGGATGGGAAGTAGAGAATAACTTTATTTTTTTTCTCTTTGCTTTTTGTGTGCAACCTCTGCTTTCACTTATTAAACTGTCCTTACCTTGACCCATGAGCCTGTTGTTATATTTTCTCCCCCCTGTCCAGATGAGGAGGAGGAGTGATAGAGCGGCTTTGGTGGGCACCTGGCATCCAGCCAGGGTCAAAACATGACACAGAAATAGCTAAAACTTCTTTTTAAATCTCTGTTTTATGCAGCTATACAACATAGCTGAGATCAGAATGAGATTCTGAACATGAAGTCATTGATTTAATTGATGGCATGAAGTTTTTGTTCTCTTCATTAAACCTGTTATCTACTGTGGATCATATGGTTTCAGAAGGGCCTGCTAACACCCTTTTTGTAGACACTATCAGAGCTCTGGGAGTACTTTTTCCCTGCCATCTTTGCTTCGCCAGTAGAGTATGCCTCATTCTCCAGACAACTCTAATCTTAAAACACATTAAAATAATTAATTTCCTACCTCTATCATTATGCAAACCAGATTCAAAGTTCCAGAGCATGTCATACACAATCAGAAAATTGGACATGAGCCTGTGATTTCTAATTTTGCAGTAGTCCTTGATTTGAGAGTAATCCTAAAAAGGTTTAGAAACTCATAGAATATCACAAAGCTGCTAAATTGTTTACTTTTTATCCTACACGTTATCCTTTAAAGGTGAGAAGACAGAGATAAAAATGTTCATGATATTGCAATGGGGCAACTTCCTGCTGAAATAATGAAAAAGATTACTGGAAAATTATTGTATATACATTTACCCACACCTACAGGTTTCCTAATAGAAGATTAGTATTATTGTTGGGAAAGAATATAAGTAGGTTTAAATTAATTCTGCTAGTCCTTTTTCATCACTTTCATTTATTCTGTGTTCTTTTTACACACTTTGTTTGTCTGTAATAATTAGAAACAATCTATTACATACCCTTTGTGTTTACCTCTGGCAAATTACCTTGTATCAGCAGTGATATGGAAATACAAATGAGCAATATAAATCTTCTTGAAAATCATTTAAGATAGATTCATAAGAGCCTTGTTTATGTGAATATGAAACAAATGAGAAATATGATAAAGACTGGGAGAAAAAAAATCATGAGAGTGAAGCAATATCTATGTGATTTCATAAGTGATATAAGAACATTCAGAGGCTTGGAAGTCAGAGATAAGTTAACATCTGAGGAGCTTCTGAAGTCATAAAATTATAAACCACACAATCTTTTCACTTCAGCAGAGCCACTGAATTTTCTGACTAAGAGTAAACAAATTGCACAAAAGAAAGAAAAGCAAAAAAAAAAAAATAAATTACCTTCTAGGTTCCATGCTATTCAGAGACAATGGTTCTGACAAACAGTCTGTCTTAAGACAGACAGAGGTTGTTTTCCAATTGTATCAAGGTACCTCAAATAAGAAAACAGTTTTGCTTACTCATAAAAACAAGTTGCATGTTTTTTGCTTACAGGGGCATAGCAATAATGGCCATTAGCTCACTTTTTTTTTTTCCTTTAGGTGTAATCCTCATGTATACAACACTGAGAGAAGCAAGTCATTGCTAGCAGCAAGACACAGCACTAAGATCAAGTGTAAGAAGTAACTGAAAGGACAATTTCCTAGAGATGTTGGCACAATGTATTACAGTTTTGTTGCTCAGAAAACTGCTTGAAGTTAGTGCACTAAAATATAATGACACACTGACCAAGATCAAGGCACAGAAGAAAATTTATTTTTAAGCCCTCTTATTTCAACCTGTCTCATCAGGCAAGCATGTTTGCTTAAGAGTTGTCTTATTTATAGTTAGTAGAGTACATAAGAAAAATCTCTCAAATTAAACTAGCTTAGGTTTGCACTGGGACAAATTATCACACTAAGTACAAGACCAAGAGGAATCTCCCTCACCACAGCATGAAAAGCACATGATCACTGTGGTTTGATTATTATTGATTATTTATGTGGTTTGATTTAGGGAGGCACCAGAGGTATCCTACCACAGAATATCACAGCATTGCACTAATTCTGTGTGGTTTTCCTTGCAAGTATCTTAATTGCTGTGAGGTATGAACTATGCCAGGACCCTGAGCTGTACCAGGACTAGCAGACCTCACCTGGGGCCTTCACCCACCACCTGCTGCTAATAGGCCCAGGATTACCACTGAAGCTCAGTCCCGGGGCTTTAGACCTTGCCTGAGCCACTGTTCAGAAATGCATGTCTCCAGCTCATGCCTGTGCCTGACCATGCGTCTTAAGGGTCTGGACCCCGACCTACAGGCTAGTCATTACTCATGGCCTGGTGATTACTGGGCTGTGTCTGACTCTAGAAACTCAAGATATTGCTATTGCTAATTATTCAGTCTATCTTTTCCTGGAGGTCACAAGCCTTTAGCATATTGTGCAGACTGGAAGTTGTTCTTCTGTCACAGTTGCCATGATTCATAGTTCAGTGTACTGGGTTAAAAAATACATTACAAGGGCTTTGAGGAAAGCATCATATCCCTTGCTGAAACATTTGACATGGTCTCATGTTCTGCTGTTTAGGAGCTTTTGGTTCAAATGTGCAGCAGAGTTGGATAGCAGCATAAGCACTCCTGCCTTGATCATTCAGCAAATGTTATTTCAGCTCTTTAAAAGCTAAAAAATACTCATTATTTCATAGCATTGCATAGTTTGTTAACTTTTGTGATTGGGGTTCACAGTGGAAGAAATGAATGTCTACGTCCAGAGGTAAAGTGGTCTTTACTGCAACTGTATGGATAGAGTTTCTTTCCTTCTAGAGCAAGAAGACCTAAGGCTTATAGGCTATATGGTTCACCTTTTGGTAGCTCCCAATCTTCCTAGGTGGGTGAGGATTGGGAAAATTTAAAAAATTGAATAGAATCTATTAAGCAAAATAGAAACGTGTAAACCTAATTTCTACATAAGGGGAGTGTGATGGGTTGACCATGGCTGGACGCCAGGTGCCCACCAAGTCGTTCTATCACTCCCCCCCCTTCGCTAGACAGGGGAGAGGAGAAAAGAAAATATAACAAAGGGCTTGCGGGTCAAGATAAGGACAGGAGAGATCAT